>SJXO01001713.1:267339-281183 GCA_006408615.1 Connochaetes taurinus | reverse complement strand
CCCCCCCCCCCCCCCCGCCAGGCCGGCGGGGTACAGATGGCTGGTGAGGACGTTGACCACACGCCTCAGCCTCTGGTGGTGCTGGGATGAAACCTCACCCAGTTTATCCTTGACTTACTGCGGGAAGAAGCTCCGGGGGCTTTCTGCCGCGTCACCGCAGGTCTGCGGGAAGTGCTCCAGCCACGGTGCTTTCCCCTCGGGCGAGCTTGTTCGTGTTGTGTCTGGGTTTTCAGGTTTGGGTTTTTTTTTTTTATTTTTAGTTTAAGTGGTCTGAAATTTTGGAGTTCAGAGTCATACCAGGAGTGTCCCTTCGGGAGGACGGGCAATGTTTTCATTTTTCTGTCAAGCCTAAGAAAAGGGAAGTTTGGCGGCTCAGAGCATCCGTCCGCGGCCCTCTGTCTTCCAGTCCACATACTACATGGAGGGAAACCTGGGCCACCCAGTGTTCCAGACCCAGTTCGGGCGAATCGCCGTCAACATCTGCTACGGGCGGCACCACCCCCTCAACTGGCTGATGTACAGCATCAATGGGGCCGAGATCATCTTCAACCCCTCCGCCACCATCGGAGCGCTCAGGTCACTGGGCCCAAGGGGGCTCGGCGGGGGCCTGGGGGCCGGGTTTCGGGGCGCAGAGGCAGGTTGGGTGAAGGGCAGGCAGGTGACCACCAGGATGTGCAACACCCCCGAGCCCCAGGACGGTGAGTGCTAGGGTCAGCCAACTTAAGCGTCCGTTACGGTCCCCGCCTCGAAGAGCTGAGGGGTCTCCCCAGGTGGTGCTACGGGGTCACGAACCCACCTGCCGATGCAAGAGACGCAGGAGACGCGGGTTCGATCCCTGAGTCGGGAAGATCAGCCCCCTGGAGGAGGGCAGGGGAACCCACCCCAGTATCCTTGCCTGGAGAATCCCCATGGACAGAGGCGGCTGGCAGGCTGCAGTCCCCAGGGGTCTCCCAGACTCGGACACGGCATACTGTGCCCTGCTGCGAAACACCGTCCTTGGCTGCGGCGAGGTCTCGGGCAGGGCCCGCGGGCAGGATTTGGGAAAGCTCCCCTTCTAAGGGCCGGAGCATCGGGGGTTCCCCAAGCAGCTTTGGTTCCCCTCCTGTCCCGCGTGGGTGGGCGACGATGGAGGGGTCCGAGCTGACAGGGTCCTTGAGAGATCAGTCAAGGGGCTCTGCCGCCTTTGTCCATCCCCAGTGGAGGGGGGCAGCTCGAGGGCAGCCTGCAGTCCTCTGGGGGCCCACCCTGTCACTCCTGCCCTCGCTCGCCACAAGATTTCCGAAATTTAAGTGTGGGGACATAGCCGTCATTTCACCTCGAACCTGCTGCTGAAAGTGGGGATCCTTCCCTCAGCGCGCTGATCTGCACGGCCGTCCCTTGTAGAACGACCCCGTCCTGTCTGTGTCGGGGGGGGGCGCTCTCGGGCACAAGGGGGCAGTCACGTCTGGGGTCTCCTCCCCACCCCCAGAGAGGCAGCAGGCAGCGTGGCCACGGTGACAACGTCCCCTGAGAGTCGTGAGGAAGAGTGGTGCCTGGTCGTCCAGCCAGCAAGCCTGGACAGACGCCCCGGGCCACGCCGTGGAGCAGCCACGTGTTACACACACAGCGAGCTGCATCACCCCAGAGGGGTCCCTGAAGCCAGTGCCCCCCAGCGCACAGCCGCGCGCAGGCTGGGAGGGACACAGCTGTAGCCTGGACTCCGATGTCACCTCTCCATCCGAGCACTTCTGGGCTTTTATCAGCGCCAGTTAAGCAAACAGAAGCTGCTCAACGTAATACACGCATGATGGCTCGTGACCTTGGCTTATGAACTGCTGTCGTCTCCCTTCCTTGGACAGCAGTGGTCCCACCCACTTGTGCCCTCCAGGGAGGGTGTGTTTCTGCTGGCAACTGAAGCGCTGACGGGTCTTTTGGAAGCCCTATGTCTGAGCAGCTCCCACAGCATTCACCCCGTTGCGCGCTCAGCCGCTCGGTCGTGTCCGACTCCATGCAACCCCATGGTCTGTAGACCACCAGGCCCCTCTGTCCATGGGATTCTCCAGGCAAGAAGACTGCAGTGGGTTGCGATTTCCTCCTCCAGGGCTTCTTCCCACCGGAACCCTGTCTCCCGTATCTCCTTCCCGCTGAGCCATCCAGGGAAGCCCTCACACCCTTGACCAGATAATTACAGCCTGAAAACCTTAGCTTGAGGGCACTTTGGTGAGAGCAGAGGAAAGCTTCCTGCGTGAAGTTGCTCAGGGCCATGCGATGGACAACAGGGAAAAGCTGGAAGGGAGAGAGCGCTCTCGGTCAGCTCCTCTCCCCCAGCGGTTATCGCCCAGCCGTCCTGGGGCTAACACAGCTCCATGACCCCTGCCTGTGAGCAGAAAGGACGTTTCCAGGTTGGGGTCAGAACCCTGCCGAGACTCTCCTTGCCGAGGATGGCCGTAGAGTGTGGAAAACAGTACAAGAGGCGGTTCACTAGGACGGGGGGACGCAGGGTGAGTTTCTTAAAACACTGAAGGGTTGTTTGTGGAATCGACGCTGAGGATTTACAAGCAGGAGGCCCGGCAGGGACCCACCAGCTGCACAGCAGCCTCGGCTCACAGCTTCTAGAAGCACCCATCCCCTTCTCTGACATACCCCACCTCCTGTATCAGCACCCCTCCCCACACACACACGCGCGCGTGCGTGTGCAAACACGTGTGCCCATCACGGGAGTGGGCAAGGTGTCCGCACGCAGCGTCCCCCAGTTCCGAGCACCCAATAGAGGCACAGTGCGGTTTGATGAACCGAGTCACCGTGAGCCCTGCAGCCGAGTGGTCAGAGATTTCCGCCCTCCCACCCTTCCCCACTGTGGCTGATTTCAGGGGCTGGTGCAGCCCACCCGCCTGGCCCGGCGCACCCCACCCGCCTGGCCCGGCGCACCCCACCCGCCTGGCCCGGCCCAGCTCTCAGGAACCTCCAGCCTCATCTGAGAGCCTCAGTGTCCTGCCAGCTGGGGACTGGGTCCTGGCCCCCTCACCCTCTCTAGAGAATTGCAAGACGTGTGTTTCACGGCGCCTGCTCCACACCTGTCTATTTAATTCCCGAAAATGTCAGCAACGGGCGTGTTTCTGTAAAAATCCTTTCTTAAAAGTTTTGTCAGCTCAGCCGAGCAGCTGGGGGGAGAAAAACAGGAAAATGAGTCCCTCCGTCAAGGCTGGAATTTTTCCCCCCCTCCAGACTCGTGAACGCTGCTGAGAATTAGGCTTGTGACAAGTACCCACCCACCCCTCCACCTACTCCCCGGTTTCAGCCAGGTGCACGCTGACAGGAAGGCTCCGGGGCCCGCCGCTCCCAGGCACCCCGTGCACCCCGTGTTTCTGAGTGGGATCGCAGCTCTGCATCCAGAACCCCAACGGCGCTGTTCCTCAGACCGTCAGTGGCCAGCAGGCCTGCTGAATTCCATGGCACATTTTGCTGGTGGGCTGCGGACGGACAGGTGTCTGCAGGAGCAGAGTTTCCCACTGAGTCACCCCACCCCTGCAGGCGCTGGACTGGGGGAGCTCAGCTGTGCCCGCATGGGGATGTCCCCGTCCTGTGCCCGTAGGAGAACCAGGGTGGGGGGCTCTGCTTCGAGGCTCGGGGTTCAGAAGAGGGAAATGGGGGGGCAGCTCAGGGGAGGTGATGCCCGCCTTCAGCCTGAATTCCTCTCAGGTTTAGTATTTGCTGGGCCTGAAATCTTGCCCCGCAGAGACAGACGGCTTTGCAAGGCGGCATGACAGGGCTCCCCCTGGTACCTCCAGTGGTAAAGAACCCGCCAGCTGAGGGTTCGACACCCTCCTACCCCGGGTCTGGAAAATTCCCCTGGAGGAGGAAATGGCAACCCACCCTAGTACTCTTGCCTGGGAAATCCCGTGAACAGAGGAGCCCGGTGGGCTACAGTCCATGGGGTCGAAGAGTCGGATATGACTTGTACTACAAGGGGAGGGGCTGGGGGGCACACAGGCCCCCAGGCCCTCAGCTCCCTTCTGATGTTTACTAGCCTGGGGGCGGGGTGGGTTCCTGACCCCACCTGGGAGGAGGGAATGAGGCAGAAGCAGCAGTTAAGGGGGTCCTGCCAGGTAGCACCCCCTAACCCCGCCAGACGCTTCAGCTGCCAAAAAAAGGGACGGATGTTTCCTGAAGCCGTGAGCTGATGCTTGTCTGCACAACCTCCCTTTGGGGAAGCTTCAGAAAAGGAAACTTAGGGCGAGGATTTTTTTTTTTTTTGACCGCACCGCATGGCCTGCGGGATCTTAGCTCTCCAGCCGGGGACTGAACTGTGCACTCTGCAGTGGGAGAGTGGAGTCTTAACCACCGCACCGCCTGGGGAGTCCCAGGGCAAGGCTTTGATCCAGGGCTGCCGCTGGTGCGTCGGGCGCCCTCCGCAGGGCTGCTTCGGCCTGAGCCGGGGACGAGCTGGCCTGTTGGTGGTGGGTGTGGGGTCGCCCGTGGGCGCTGTGAGCCCTGCGGCAAGACAGGCGCCCCGGCCGCAGCTCAGGGCCGAGCGTCTGCTGAGTCAAAGGCTGGGCGGTCGGCAAGCTGGTTCTTCTCCTTCCTCTTGCGCAGTGAGTCCCTGTGGCCCATCGAGGCCAGGAACGCAGCCATCGCCAACCACTGCTTCACCTGCGCCATCAACCGTGTGGGCCAGGTGAGTCCCTGAGGCCCAGCCCTCTGGGGGCATCCCCGGCAGGGGAGAGGATAGAGGGATGAGGCAGGAGGCCCCGCTCCCCCAGCAGAAGCCAGGCGGCAGCAGCGGCAGTGGCGGGGGCCCAGGTGAGGACCCCAGGGTCGCAGCCCCTGTGGGCACACACGCCCCACACCCCGGGGTCCTGGCACGCGGAGCTGGGCCAGGCTTGTCGCCGTGAAAGCTGGCACTGCTCACGCCCTGCTGTGCTTGCAGCTGAAGCCATTTTCAAAGGCTCTCAGCCCATGACCACCACCCAGTATCTGCTTTCTTCCCGTCCTCCCCCCAACCTTGACCTCAGGCACCGAAAGATTTGACTACAAACACCGGGTATTTATTACGTAACAAATCCTCTTCCGCATTCTTGCTAATCAGATGTCAGACTCCACTCAGAGCATCTGATCAGCCTGAGGTAGCCCTGAGTGGGGCCACAGGAAAGAAACTTGGTGTTTTAACCAGCCCGTACGTGGCGCCCCCTCCTGGCTGGACGCACAGTCTTGGGGAAGGTATCGAGAGCGGGTATCCCTGCTGCCTGTGCTGCCCCCAGGCTGGGCATTGTGAAGCCCCAGATGCCCTCCGCAGCCCCAGAGCACCAGTCTCCACAACGACTTTCTCTTCTCCCAGCAGACGATAAGCTCCCGAAGGCAAAATCGGGGTCTTTTCCCCGGGGCTGGTCAGATGCCCGGCTGGCCGGGGGGCTGGGACTCGGGGGGCACAGTTCCATCAGGCCGGTCCACATGGCTGTGACTGTGTCCTGGGTCCCTCGCCCGGGCTGACTCTGACGAGCATCCCGCCAACACCCCCTAGAGGTGTGTCTTGTGCATGCAGGCTAAGCCGCTTCCGTCGCGTCTCTTTGCGACCCGTGGACTGCAGCCCGCCAGGCTCCCCCGTCCCTGGGCTTCTCCAGGCAAGAACACTGGACTGGGCTGCCATGTCCTCCTCCAGGGGACCTTCCCGACCCAGGGACCGAACCCGCGTCTCTTGCATCTTCCGGCGCTGGCAGGAGGGTTCTGCACTCCTAGCACCAAATATGTCTTACCTCGGTTTCATTTTCCAGGAGCACTTCCCAAACGAGTTCACCTCTGGGGATGGCAAGAAAGGTGCGTCCAGCTGACTTTCCGTAGGGCTGATTTGGGTGGGGGAAACCTGGCTGTCCCTTCTCCATCTGCTGTCTCCCAGCAGGACCCACCCCACAGACCGTGTCTGCACACCTGCCCCCCGCCGCCCTCGTGTGGACCCTGGGCCTGTGACCCCCTGGCACCCCAGATGAGAAGGGAGTAGGGACTGGGGTGGAGATGGGCCAAGCCGTGGGGGCGCCCTCTGTGAGCTCCCTGAAATGGGGGTGCATATCCCACCCTGCAGACCACACCCCTCACCCCCCAGCTGTCCAGGTGCCCCCGCAGCCCAGCATGGCTGCCTTGGGTTGCTACCCACAGCTTGTTTGGCTCTGCGGGCAGGGCTGGAATCCGCCACGCCCGGCCCCTCCTCTCTGGCCTGGAATGTGGGAGGGGGCCACCCCCATCTCCAAGGAGGTGTCTGGGAAGCAGAGCGGGGCTGAGCAGGCATGCATCCCACAGCAGTATTTCCTGAAAGAGCTCAGATCCCCCCAAATCGAGGCCTGGGAGACCGGAGCCTCTGGCCCTGCGGGGCTTCCTGTCACAGGACCGGGGTCCTGCCAGCCCTGGGCGGCACCCGCACACTCCCTGCACATCTTCGGGGTGGCCGGCACCCCGCTTTACTGGTGAGGGGCCCGAGGCCCGGAGGGGGGTGAGGGCGACACGGCTGGGCAGGGCCGAGCTCACCGTGGGGGCCACGTGACTCCCTTGGGCCGTGGTGGCTGATGCTGGGGACCAACACCTCTGCCAGGGAGGCCTGTAGATCGGTTCCCGGGGTCGGGACTCCCTGGTGGTCCAGCTGCTGAGACTCCGCACTCCTAGTGCGGGAACTGGGTTCAACCCCTGGCCAGGGAACAGGGTCCGGCATGCCGCAACTACGAAAGGAAGCGAACAAGCTATACACATATGTGTGTATCAGAAAAACAGCATTTTAATCTCAGTTCAAAGATCCCATGTGCAGCACCTAAGACCCAGCGCACCCAAACACATAGTAGAAATAAATTAAAAATAATAAAAAGAAAGGTTCCCGAGGCAGAGGGGAGGGCGTTGAGGGCGACTTGCAGCCAGCGGCCGGGCGTCCAGGCCTGACGGGGGAGGCAGGTCCTTGGGGCCGCAGCAGCTGCTGGGGAGAGTGTGGGGGCCCTCGTCCTGGGCGTCTCCCCCACGTGGGTGCGGAGACCACGCACGTCTGCACGCGCTCACGGGCCTTGCGGTCGCTGCCCCGCAGCTCACCGGGACTTCGGCTACTTTTACGGCTCGAGCTACGTGGCGGCCCCGGACGGCAGCCGCACCCCCGGGCTCTCCCGCACCCGGGATGGGCTCCTGGTTGCCGAGCTGGACCTCAACCTGTGCCGGCAGGTGAACGACATCTGGGGCTTCAAGGTGGGTGTCCGGGCCCCTGCTCCTCTGCATGGCCCGGCCTGTTCCCAGCACCAGGACTGCATGGCTCCGGGCGGCCTGAGGGCCAACCGCGTGGGCCCCCCTCCCCGAGCTGCGCAGAAGGCCGGAGGCTGGGGCCTGGGAGGGGAACCATGGGGTCAAACGCTGCCCGGGGCAGCAGGCCTCGATAAATTCTCCACTCATCTGATTTATTAGATTCTGGGCGCCTCCGAGGAGATTCATCTCAATTTCATCTGTCCAGAGAGTAGAGTGGCTTGGCCTCGCTAATCTCTTTTCCTTCCCAGGCACTTGCACTTACCACAAGATGAATGTGCGCGTCTGGCTCTGCCCGTGGCCAGGCCTCAAGTCTGGGCCCGGACAATGGAGGGAAGTGGGTCGAGGAGGGAAGTGGGCCTTGGCGGTGCCGCTGCCTTGCGAGCCACTTCGGCTCCCCACCTTATGCGCCCGCTTGTAAAACAGGAGGCCTTGGGGGCCTGACACCCTGTAAGGAAGCTGGCAGGTCTCCAAGGATTCTAAGTGCCCGCCTCCCAAAACGGGGTGCTTGCGACCTGGGACCCCCCACCACCCCCGGAATACAGTGCATCAGGCACACAGCTAGAGTGTCGCCGTGATAGCCTCCCGGGGCGTTTCCACCAACTCCGCACCCGCTTCTCAGCACAAACATCACATTGTCACGCTGGGATGACGGCCCAGCGCTCCTGGGCAGGGGCGGGGGCCAGCCAGGGTGGGCTCCAGGCCGAGACTCCTGTTTCTGTGAGCAGGGGTCCTTGGGCACATCCCCTGAGTCCCAGATCCGCGTCTGAGCGACAGGGCGCTGCCCACGGGAGGGTCTCCTGTCTCTCGTCCTCCTGGGAAGCTTAGATTAATGCCGGATTCCGCCCGGATGGGAAGCGGGAGCCAGTATCCCGAATGACTTCTCATTAGTAACTTTCTGAAAGCGGAAGCCGTCCCAGGCTGTGATGACGGGCCCAGCTCCTGTCAGAGCCTGGGGAGGGAGGGGGCGGCGGGAAGGACGGGGTGTGAGCGCCCTGGGTGGGTTTTCCTGCCCCGCCCCCAGCCTCTCCCCAGCCGCCGTGTCCAGGATGAGACGCCCCCGGGCAGTGGGCGGCCCTCCAGAGCCAGGGCACCGGGGTGTGGATCCCGGGGACCCACTCCTGCCAGTGATCGGGGGCAGGTCAACCCCTCTCGGGTGGGGGCGCAGGGGGGCAGGACGGCCCTCCTCCCCCTGCCTGGGAGCCCGCCACGCCTTCTGGTGGAAGATCACAGAGGTGTTCCAGCAGGGAGGCCGGGGGCGTGAGTCACGTCGGCCTCAGTGATCTTCGCCACGGCCCCGGAATCGGGGTCGGAGGGTCATACCGGGGATGGGGCCGGAGTGGTGTCTCGGAATCCCGGCCCGAGACCGCCCTGGCCTCCAGCCCGCCTTCCGGTCGCATTTCTGTCCCACAGCTGCCCTCTAGTGGCAGCAGGCGAGGTGGGCGAGTGAGGGCATTCAGAAGGAAACGGGAACCGCTCAACGTCTCGCTGTTTTCGCTTTCAGATGACGGGCAGATACGAGATGTATGCTCGGGAACTTGCCGAAGCTGTCAAACCCGACTACACCCCCAAGATTGTGAAAGAGTAGCGGCCGGCCCTCAGCCCCGCCCGCCAGGGAGGGCACCTCTGCCCGCAGCAGACGGGCCAGGGCGCCAGGCTCTGCTGTGCCTGGGCTCTCCCTGCGGACTCCCCGGTGGCGCTGCTGTGCCCCGGGCGGGCAGGGAGGTTGGTCGGGTGAGGCGGGCTGGCGCACGAGCACCGGGTTTCCTTCTCCGGGGATGAAAGCGTCTGGGGGCCGGGTGGAGATGAGTGTTTCACAGCACGGCGGGTGTGACAGATCCGCTGAACCTGGTCACTCTGGCCACTTTGAGGTGGTTAAGCTTTGTTGGGTGAGTTATAGAATCCAATTAAAAGATGATCCCAGACACTTGACTGCAGGATGGTTTGAAGCGAGACCGATGGGGGGCTTGCCTGGTGGTCCAGTGGCTGAGACTCCACGCACGCTTCCACTGTAGGGCGGGGCCGGGTTCAAGCCCTGCTCGGGGAACTGAGATCCCACGTGCTGCCCCTGAACAGTCCACGTGCCACAACAAAGATGGAAAATCTCGCTGGAAGGCCCAGCACAGCCAAATAAGAAAAGAAGTGAGGGGCTTCCCTGGTGGAGTGCAGGAGGTGTGGGTTCCATCCCTGAACCAGCCAGGAAGATCCCACATGCCGTGGAGGAGCAAAGCCTGTGGGCCACAGCTGCTCAGCCTGTGCTCCAGGGCCTGGGAACCGCGACTGCTGAAGCCTGTGCTCTGCAGCCAGAGAGCCTTCCGTTTAGGTTGGCAGCGACTTCTGCGGACAGGGGGACAGTCATTGGAAGCTGTCACCTTGGCCAGGCTGCTGTCTGTCTACCCAATCAGACGCTAATCTGTGAAAGTATTTAGCCAATGTGATTTAAGCCTGTAGGCAGTTAACCAAGCAAGCGAGATTATCCTAGACAAGCTGCCTGATTTAATCCGGCCAAAGGCCCTGAGAGCAGAGTTGGGACTCCCAGACCAGGAGGGAATTCTGGGCGTGGACCTCAGCCTCTGCTCAGCCCCAAAGTTTGAAATAAGTCCTTCTGACCTTCTTACTACTTCCATCCAGATGTCCCCGGGAAGTGACTTTTCTAGGGACAGGTGCGTGCAGTGACCACACGCTTTACAAGGATGAGTGGACCAGGAGGCCGAGGAGGAGGCTGGGCCCGTGAGGAGGCTCTCCCGTGCTGAAGGGCTCCAGGTGCCCACGGACAGACGGCAGGGCATGCAGAGGGTCCACCGAGCGCCTTGCCTCCTGCTCCTTGTTGATGAGCTTTTGTAATGAAAGGCGCATCCTCGTCAGGCTGCAGGCGGCCCCGAAAGCCAAGAACACCACCCAGATGAGTTTCAAGGGCCGCAGTGGTGTGCCCAAAGCGCCTGATTGGATGGGAGCAGCACCTCTGTGACCCTAACAAGTGTCTACCTCGGATGGTCCCGAGAGCCGGTGGGAGGTGTGATGGAACTGGGGGCGTGCTGCGCAGGGCCAAGCCCTGGACACAGCGCCCTCCTTCCCTGCAGGAGAAACGGGCCGGCCCTTGGCCAGAATCACCTCTCTGCATGCAGGGGCAGCCTCCGCATCAGAAAGTGCTGTGTCCTTCGTGTGAGGTCCACGGTGGCGGGAGCGCTGCTCTGCCCAGCCCAGGGACGGGCCCAGGTGGCCGTTGGATGGCGCTGAGGTGCGGTCACCAGGCTTGTCCCAGTGGGCCCTATCAGGGTGCACAGACTCTCGCCTTGCGCCTCGACATGGGTGACCTGGACGGTCTGACGTCTTCTTTTACCGGTAAAAGCACAGCAAGGCTTACCAGGTGGACTGGCCTGGGCCTCTAGCCCCTGAGCGGAGGGCCCATGCCCACTTCCAGCTTGGGGCTGTGCAGCTTTGGGTGAACAGCTTGGCCACAGGTGGACCCGTCAGATTTCAGCTTAGTCGTCCCACCAGCGAACAAGACCCCGGCGTTTGGGGGAGCTGGAGGTCACTGTGGAGCCGGTGGCTTTGCTTTCGTGGGAGGAGCTGGCGATCCAAGTCCCCAGAGGATCAGCAGCCAACCGTCCGCGTGCTTGCTCAGTTGCCCCACGGCACTTGGGATCTTAAAAGTTTCCTGACCAAACCTGCAGGCCCCGCATCAGAAGTGGGTTCTCAGCCACTGGACCACTAGGGAAGTCCTGAGTGATGACCTCAGGATACCGAACCAGGGCTTACCCAAAGGTCAGCATCATTGAGGGAAGACCAGGGTTCCACAGAAATGAACTGTGTGGCAAAGCAGTTTGGGGAGCCCCTGAGTGAATGGGGTCCCCGCGCCATAGGATCAGAGCCTTTTCTGCACCTCCTAACTGCCTGGCCGGGGGCCGCGCACGCCTTGCTAGCGGAGCTGGCCTGGTCACGGCACCGTCATATAGAGCTTCGCACCCTTGGCTCTCGGCACAGGGCTTTAGAGACGACAGTCTCTGGAAGGTTCTGCACTCTGGTCTCCCGGATCCCCAGTGATCCTTTGCGCTCAGTTTTGAGCTCTTCCCTCCACAGCACCTCTGGTCACGTCGTGAGGACACCCGGGTGGCCAGTGGCCAGCACACCTACACGTGAGCTCGGGAGCGACCGTCCCAAGGAGACTGGGATCACAGAGGCGGGCGGGGGGCTGCCAGCATCTTGCAGTGAGGACCGTGTTTATTGAGAATGGCTCATTACAAACGAGAGAACACGTATAAAAATCCCTGTGATGCATAAGATCCCTTTTGCCCTAGGTGGCTGGGGAGACAGCCAGCGGTCCAGGGTGCCCCCTCTGCGTGTGGCCAAGGGGTCACGGGGTCGTGGGCCGCATCCTGCTGTCTCCAGCCCCGTTTTCATGATTTGTGTGTGAACAACACGGCAAGGTTCGCCTCCGAGACCCCCTCCAGGCAGGCGGCATCAGCCCCGGGGCCAGGCAGCTCCTATGAACCTTCCAGATGGGTGACCTCTAACCTGCAGCTTGCCGAGAGGCTCGCTCCTCCGACCTGGGGACAGTGTCTCTGATGGGTGACGGCACCATGGACACTGTCTGTGGAGGCTGCCCCCTGGGCAGCCCCCACCGGCCCGAGTACCGGGCCTCCCCCAAGGGCGGCCGCCCCTTCCTGTCGCTGTCTCCCTGGACACCGCCATCCTCACCAGGGTCACCCAGGCCCCTTCCAGGGGCTCCCAGCCTGCAACTGCCACGCGTGGTCCTCCCGGCCGTGGGAACCAGGGCTCGGGGGTGGGGTCTCAGGCTACCCAGGGTTAAGGCAACGGGGACAAGACGGGCCTGCAGACAGCGCTAAGACAGGCCCGCAGGCAGCGCTAGCCTTTGAACCAGGGCGGCTACCTGGCCAGAAGTGCCTGCCTCTCGGTCAAGGCTGTCGGGTCGAGGAGTTGTACAGCTGGGTGGTCCTGGATGGTCCGTAGCCTGGGGAAGCGGCGGAAGCCACTGCCCCGCATCAGGCCTCCAGCACCGACGACCAAGACTTAGGTGCTTTGGCTGATGGGGGCATCCCAACCCCCCTGGCCAGAGGTAACCCAGGGCAGGGGCAGGAGGTGTCCCAGCCCCTTTTGGGAATGAGCCGTTTCCCTTTTTTCTCCAGGGGTGCAGACCCAGGTTCAAGACGCAGCCCCACCACTGCCCTGAGTCAGGTTCCGGCTGTGGCGCGAGGCCTGCCTGCCTGCGGCCCCGGGTCCCCTTGGCTTTGGAAGAGATCCTGGCCTGGCTTATCTGCCCGTGAAAAGAGGTGTCCGTGGTTCCAAAGTACCTGTGACCCCAATATTATTGTCTTGCTTGAGGTTGAGTCTCACCCCACCAAAAGTGAAAACTTCAATCTCAAAAAAACACCCTCCCCTGGCTAAAAAAACTTAAATCACACACACACACACACACACCTCCCCCTGGCTAAAAAAGGAGCAGGAGGCCGCTCCAGTCCACGCGGGGGTCCACACTGTGTGGTCCTGGGTTAGGGCTACTCCCTCTGCTGACAGAGACCACCTGGCCTTCTCTGCAGAGGCCCAGGAGCGAGCGCTGGGGTGGGGGGAGGCCACAGGCCGCCACAGGCCGCCCCCGGCCGCGATCAGGCGTGCAGGCCCAGGGCCCCAGCACCCAACCCTGAGATGTGGGGCCGCCCGCACTGAGGCAGGAGGCGCCGTGGTGGGGGGCGGGGAGTGTCTCTGGGGCCCAGGCCGCTGGCCCTGGCCCTTGGGGTGCCAGCGGGAACCAGGGTCCCGCCCACAGCCCAGGGGTCCGCTCCAAGGAGGGCCGCAGGGGCCTGAGGCCTTTCTGCCTGAGGTCCAGCTCTCCCCAGGGGCCTGGCCACCAGCCGCAGGGACTGGGCCCCCCGGGCGGGGGTGGGGGAAGGGGGCAGCGGGCCCAGGGCGCCTGCCTTTTGACCAGATCCCAGGGAGGCTGGCGCTGACACAGCCCTGGGGCCCAGGGTGGCTGCACTGACGGTCTCCACACAAACAGACCCGCAGCTCTCTCGGGGCTGGGTCCCGGGTCTGCGGGGAGATGGGCTCTTGTGTCCCCCGCCCGCCCTGCGTCTGGCTTGCAGGCACCAGGGCGCCCGTGGGGGCAGACGTCCCCTGAGCGCAGCGGGAGCCAGCCTCGGGCCCGGAGGACGACGTCAACAGCCAGCAGGGACGCGGCGCCTGTCTGAGCCCCGGGCCTGGGCCAGCACCTCTGGAGGGGCCTCCGGGGGCCAGGCAGGGCGCAGGGGGCTCCCGCTGTCAGCTGTCCACAAAGACGAAGAGGATGTCCTCGTCTGTGCCGTAGCTGGTCCTGGCCTCCTCGAAGTTGCTGATGCTGGTGCTGCACATTCCTGCTGCGGCAGGAAGACGGGGCGGTCAGCAAGGGGGCATCCTGGCTGACCCCCACCACGCAAGACGCCCTCCCTGCAGCCGCTGCGGCCCCTGTGAGCCTGTCCTCTGCGCTTTCCCCAATTCAGCAGGAGAAAGGGAGGCCCAGAGGGGAGGGACTCGCTGGAGGCCGCAGGGCTGTGGTCCTTCCCTGTCCGCGGGGCCGTGGGGAGTCTGGGCGGGGGGCGGCTGTCTCTTAT
>SJXO01001713.1:238686-258086 GCA_006408615.1 Connochaetes taurinus | reverse complement strand
GGCGGGCAGCCCCCCGGCCCGCCGCCGCGGGGCCCCGCCTCCCCTGTCCGCACGCCGGGGGCACTCGCCTCGCTCGGGGCACCGCTCCCCCGGCGCCGTCGGCGTCCCAGGCTTCGCCCGTGGGGGCAGGTCCCGGCCCCGGGCCCCCGACGCCCGCCTCGCCGTCCAGCCCGCGCCTGGCGTCGGGGGCCGGGGGCCGCGCGTCCCCCTCGGCCCGGGCCGGCCCGAGGGTCGCTGCTTCCGGCGGCGCCTGGGTCCGGTCATCAGCCCCGCTCTTCCCCGGGCCCGGAACTGTTGTTCCCGAGCCCGGGTTCCCCAGCCGGCGCGATAAGGGTGAACGCGAAGGCGAGAGACCGCGCCCGCCGGCCCTCGGGGAAAGGAAGGGGGCGGGCCCTGCGCGAGGCATCTTGGGAACGCGTGGTGTTCTGGGAGCGCGCGGCCCGCCATTCGCGCCCTCACGCCTTCGCGGTCGCCGCGGTGCCGTCTGCCCTGCCGCCTCGGGAAGAGGGGCCCGGAGCCGGTGAGGACGGGGCCGGGGCCGGGGCGGGCGCGGGCCGGGGGCCGCGGGGCCGGGGCGGGCGCGGGGAGCTGGGCCGCGGCGGCGCCTGCGTTAGCTGTTTCCGCGGAGAACTCGCCCTCCGGCTTCCGCACCCCTGCGGGCCGGTGTTGCTCGAAGTGTCCAGGCAGTGGCCTTGGGACCGTTCCTGGCCGGCGGCCGCCTTCCCCCCAAACCCCTGCCTGGCCGATTTCTTTTCGAGCCCTTGGCGTCTCTGCCTCGCTCCCCCTCCAGGACCTGATCCCCGAACGCTGAAAACACGCGCTACCGCGTTTCCTTGCTTCTGTCCAAGGCGTGTTGCAGGCATTTTGGACTCCGGCCGCCCTTCCGTGGGATAGTCTGTGCTGCCCCGCTTCCCCCGGCTGCGGTTCAGCGTTGTCCTCACCAACGGAACCTGTTTTTTCCTAACCTCTCCCGGTGCTTTTCCTCTCTTGACCACCCATGGTTGTGTTCCGACCTCCTGCTGCCTGTCAACCGAACAAATACCGCCACCTAAAAGCTGAGAATTAGGTTTATTGGCTCGGAATCATGAGGACTCCGAGCCCGGAAGACAGGATTTCAGGCGACCCCTGGAAGAGAGAAATGTTGGGTGGGGTGGAGTCAGACTACAAAGAAGTTTGCAGCAAGGGGCAGGTAGCCTGAATATTAAAAGCTGACTGTGGAGCACCGGAGACCAGATCTCTTGCCTGAAGAGATTTAACGCTTTTCTGTTCCATGGGAAGATGCAAGAGTCCGGACTTCCTGAAGTCTTCTTTCATATGCATCTCAGCTATCTGGGGCCAATTCCTGCTTTTTGGCTGTTCACATCCTAATTCCTCCTTTACCCTAAAGCTAAGGTACAAGGGACCACCTCTTGTGCTTCTCACATCCCCCAGCTCCTCGGTGTTTAGAGGAATGGACAGCTGCCAAACAGCCAGTACGGTTTTTACCTGGGCTTAAAAATTTGCATTTGGAAGGCTGGAATACCAAATGGCTGCGACGTGGCTTGTTTACTGGAGAGCAGAAACCATTTCATTTTACAGAAGTTTTTGTTTTATACACCCATCTTGGGATTTAAAAAATCCACTTGCTTTTTTTCTTTCTTAATTAGATCAAGTCTGGGTTTTCCCTGGTTACATCTTCCCTCCAGGGTGAGCATTGCCCACTTGTAGCACGTCGTCACCTTGTGAACACTTGGATATTTTCTCTTTAGCTTAATGGTGAAGTAAGTAGACGGTCAGAGTGCTTAATGGGTTGAATTAAACGCACAGCCCCTTCTGAGCTTCCCAGATGGCGCTAGTGGTTAAAAAGACCTCCTGCCAGCGCAGGAGATATAAGAGATGCGGGTTCCATCCCTGGGTGCGGAAGATCCCCTGGAGGAGGGCATGGCAACCCACTCCAGTATTGTTGCCTGGAGAATCCCATGGACAGAGGAGCCTGGTGGGCTACAGGGGCTACAGTCCATGGGGTCGCAAAGAGTCAGAGAAGCGACTTAACATGCACACTCAAGGGACCTGTGGTGGAAGGAAGATGGGAGACAGCTTTCATTCCCGTTAGCTTTCCCCCTGTTGAGCCCCCGTTCCTCCCCACCCACATCCTGCACGTGTTTGCCAGGTAGGTCCTTTAAGCTCAGAATTCAGCTTAAAAAAAAAACCACTGCACCTCTGGCAACTCTGCTGAGTTTTCCAGAGTGTCAGCCTTGAGGGGTTGTGGTGTTTGCACATGCCTTCTCGGGCTTCGGAAGACGAGCTAACTGCTATCTCTCTCTCGCCGCAGAACTCTCTGCCTGCCAGGATGTCTATCGGAGTGCCAATCAAAGTCCTCCACGAGGCCGAGGGCCACATCGTGACGTGTGAGACGAACACTGGGGAGGTGTATCGGGGCAAGCTCATCGAGGCGGAGGACAACATGAACTGCCAGGTGCCCTGCTCTGCGCGGGGCCGGGGCGGGCCGAGCCTCGGAGGCCGGGGCGCGGGCGGCTGGGGCTCCTTGAGGTTCTTGGTCAGCGGTTGTTCACCGAGTGCCTAAGCTGTGCCAGGCCCTGTTAGAGGTACCAGAGAGGCGGGCATCAGTGAGAGCCACTTGGAGGTTGAGAATATGAAAGCTAGAATTTGACTGTTTAGATTGCTCATCCTTTGCTTCTCCCAATCCCGTGGTCGTCTTCTCACGGATTTTGGGCCCATTTAAGAGAAGCGGCACAGCCTTCCGGAGAAGGCAATGGCACCCCACTTCAGTACTCTTGCCTGGAAAATCCTATAGACAGGGGAGCCTGGTGGGCTGCCGTCTATGGGGTCGCACAGAGTCGGACACGACTGAAGCGACTCAGCAGCAGCAGCACGGCCTTCAGTGGAGCCATCAGGCTCAGCTCCCCTGACCCCGCACAGCGTGTTTGCACAATGCTTTGGAATCTTCCACTCACATACTGTGGGTATTTGCCATTTTCCTAGCAGAAGCACCTTGTGTGGCTGCACTTAGAACAAATACTTGGCCAAGCAAGCAGGTTTGGGTGATAGTTTTATCCGTAAAATGGAAAGAATAAGATTACAGGACTCACCTGCTGAATACCTCTTTGCTGAGACGTGTTGGACCCACTGCTTGGTGCGGTTCCCTTCCCACGGCACGTGAATTCGTATAGCATCACTTTACAGGGTGTGGGACACAGTTTCTGTTTAAGAGCTTGGGCTTTGGAATCTGACGTGGGTTTGAATTTCAGCTGGCTTTGGGAATGTTAATTACCTGTTTGTTCATCTGTAAAAGGCGGACAGAGTTCACTCCACGAGAGATTGACTGAGGGAGCTGACAGCTGCCGAGGGTCAAGGGGCAGGAGCAGGAGAACTTTCGGTGTAGGGCGCGGGCCTGACCCGGAGAAGCGGGTGGCGACTAGGAGAGCCTCCGCCGGCAGCACTGCCCTGGGGAAGTCTCAGCTCAGCCAGCGTTGCTCGTCACCCAAACGAGTGTACATTATGAAGAATATTACTCACCCAGTAAAATGGTGTGGGGGAGTATTTAATGGGGTAAAATGCCACTGGCATAAGTGGGGAGATACGGGACTCCATAGTGTTCCCAGTTTTATGAAAATGAGAACCGGGCTATAAATGATACATTAAAATGCTTTAAAAAGATTTTGAGGAAGGCTCCTGTGAGTAGTTGCTTTTCAGTGAGGAGTTCTATATGATTGAGAGTGGAAGTGAAGTCACTCAGTCGTGTCCGACTCTTTGCGACCCCATGGACTGTAGCCCACCAGGCTCCTCCCTCCATGGGATTCTCCAGGCAAGAGTACTGGAGTGGGGTGCCATTTTCCTTCTCCAAAATTTTTAAAAATATTTTTCTCATTTTGAAATGACGATTGTGTGTTAAGTTTGTGGTCATCAAAGCACAGTAAGTATTACCTTTTTAAAAAAAAAAAAAAGTAAGGGCCCAGTCCAGAATTTCACTATACTTAAAGCAGCGTGATTCCCAGATGTTTTGCCGGGAAAGGTGAGGGTTAACGGATTCCGCGGAAGTGACGCTCTGCGGGTGTAGGCATGCTCACGCCTTCGGTGACAGGTCGGTGCGGGCCGTTATCTTGGCCGTGGGAGCCCCCGCAGTGTTCTGAGCTCTCCTGGGGAGCGGGCTGCAGTCCCCCCCTTCATGCGTGCCCGCGTGCCTGTGCTTCCTCCTGCTGTGCTGTTAAGCCAGGCACCCCAGCGTGGGGTCCATTCTTTCACCTGCAGCGCCTCTGGTTTTTCGTGCAGGCTGTCCCTCATGGCCCAGCCCCAGACCCCTCAGTGCGTGTAGTTGCTCCCAGCTTGCTTTTTCGCACCACTGATGACTTGGTGAAAACTAGAGGCTGGTGGTTTTGTTAGGCTGGCCTTTGATTGGGGCTTCTCTGACGTTTTCTCATTAGACTTGGGTGATGCTTTTGGGGGGTGTTGTGATTTTTGTGTCCTGAGGTGAACTTGATCTTCTGGTTGAGGTGTTGTGTGTTCTCTTCAGGGCCTGTTCCTTTTTCTTTTGTGACGGATGAGCATTCCCTGGGGAGGTTCTTTAATAAACACCTTGTAACGTTCTGTTTCTCAGCAGTCTCCCGGTGGCCAGCGCTGCTTCGCGCCTGCTGAAGGTTCTTGCTTGAATCTTGGTGTTTCTATAATCATTGCAAAAGCACTTCCCTTTCTCCACGGAACTTCCTGTGTTTACTGGGTCTGCTCTGCGTGCCTCTCCGTGTGTTCACACGTTTGTTCTCCACGTGGGCTCACGCTGTCTGTGTGTCTGTGACGGGGTTATGACCGTTGCCGTCATTGTTGCCCCTGACGTGAGCAGGCTTCAGCCGGGACGCGTGCCAGTTGTGAGAGCAGTCAGTCTGAGTGTCGTTGATCTTTCAGGACGGCCTGTCCGGGTGCTCAGGGTGGGCTGGAGGAGAGGCCGCCTGTGGCAGAGAGCCCCCGCGCAGACTGCAGGCCGGGGCTCCAGCAGAGGCCAGGGCGGGGCAGTTAGCACTCGAAGGGAGGAGCGGGTCGGGGTAAGGAGACGACAAGTGCCAGGAAGCAGGGAACAGCGCTCCGCTGTGCGACGTGGGCTTGACCCGCTGTGGACAGACTGTGCTCCCTTTCCACCCAGAAGGCTGGCAGAGTGAGCTGCCCTGCTGTGAGACGTGGTGCCTGTCGGGATTGGCACGGGCACGTTTCTGTTGCCTTCCCACGACCGGCCAGTCTCCTGGTTGGATTCTCCTCCGGCCACCCCCGCCGCCCGCTGCCGGCATCCGCGTCTGCCCACAGGCTGGAGGGGCTGCGAAGCTGCAGTGACCGCCCTGCTCTGAGTCCTGTGTGGTCCTCGTGCAAGCTGTCGCCGCACCCTGCCCTGTGTTCGGGCACGGGCGACAGGTGTGGGCGGCACCATGTCTGGAGCGCTTTGCAGCCCGATGCGGAGGTGCGTGAGGCTAGGCCAGGCGGTGCTGCGCCGCTGTGGCTCACTCACAGCGGCTGACACATGGCACACGCTGACGGGGGCTGTGGATGGCAGAATTGGGGCTTGGGAGCCAGGCCCAGGTTCCAGGTAGGAATCTCTGCGTGCTGGCCATTCAGCCTTGGGTTTTCAATCCGTTGAAGTGGGAACCCGCGCGTACTGCGAGGCGCGAGGCACAGCCCCGCTCCGGTACACACCGCAGGGGCTCTGGAGTCCCCGGCTTTATCTTGTGATGTACGCATCTGCGTTTCTGGTCTCCCCCGCTCCAGCCAGGGCTTGCCTTCACGACCCCTACTCTCTGCCGGTGCCCATGACCTTACTGACGAGGGCGGTTCTCTTGCAGATGTCCAACATCACGGTCACGTACAGAGACGGCCGCGTGGCCCAGCTGGAGCAGGTGTACATCCGGGGCAGCAAGATCCGCTTCCTGATTCTGCCCGACATGCTGAAAAACGCGCCCATGTTGAAGAGCATGAAGAACAAAAACCAGGGCTCAGGCGCCGGCCGGGGAAAGGCAGCCATCCTGAAGGCCCAGGGTAGGTGCTGTGGGTGCGGGGCTGTGCCGGGCAGACGAGCCGGGGCCTGCTAGGGAGGCCCTGTGACCGGGCAGCCGGCTCCACACCGCTGCCCCGCAGTCCTGGGGATCCCCAGGCCCCACCTTCTCTGTCTTGCCTCACTCGCCCCCACTCAGGACGTGCGTGAGACGCACAGCGGCTCCTTAAAGAAAGACGGGCTCAGATGAGAGTGGATGCGCCTGCTGTGACTGCGGGGAGCCTGCCCCGCTCTGCTTGCTGAGCGGAGCCGCGGGCCCTGAGGGGCTGGGGGGGTGGTCCCTGTGTGGCTGGGGTGTCTCCTGATGCCCAGCGTGAGCGAGAGAGCTGGTGTGGGGAGGGGGCTCTCAGATTGGAAGTCAGCTGTCTGGAGCCATCTTTTACCTGTTAAAGGAGGCCAAATGCGATTTTCCTTTACTACGTTCCGGAAGTGGGATATGGTCTTCGCAGTGACGTGGCCTGATGTTTTTCCCTGGGTTAGCCCACTCAGTGTTCAGTGTCAGGGTCCTGAAGAGTTCTGCTGTGTTGATCAGCTAGGAAACGAGTGATGCGTTAGGAGCAGTCTGAGTGTCTGTCGATAAAGAGCCAGAAGGTTCCTGGATGCTCCTCAGGCCTGTCCCACTTCGGGGGCCTCGGAGCTCCAGGGCCTTTCAGATGCCCTCCAGAAAAGCCGGTCAGAGAGCCTCCTCGCCCCTCCCGGCGGGGACTGGAGCCCTGGCCCTCCGTCCGGGGGAAGGTATGGAGGCTGAGCTGCAGCTGCTGCTCTGCTTCCTCGGGGCCGCCCTCCCGTCTCTGTCGGGGCTCTAGGAGGCGGTGCCCCCAGCAGGCGGCCAGGTTCTCACGGCCTGCCCTCCCTCCTGGGTCAGCTCCAGGCTCTGAAAGGAGAGTCCAGAGGCCGGCAGGGTATCTTCCCTTCTTCAAAGCCACTGGTCCCTGAGTCTCAGAACAGCCGTCTTCATTGAAGGGTGGTTTGGGGTTTTCATCTGTGGTTCCCCCGCCCCCGTTCAGAAACATTTCACACATGCAGAACAGCTCAGAGAACAAGATTCCTCACCCAGATTTAATGGACGTTAAGACTTAACATCTGTTTTGGAATTTTACGTGTGAATTAAATGCATGTGTAGTGTTTTGTTTGCTCACCCTAGGGCAGCTCTGAGAATTCGTCTTTTCTCTGGTTCCAAGGCGGGCCCCCCAAACCACCTCCACTACAAGGCCCGGCCCCCAGCTTCTGGTGGGGCAGTGCTGGGCCAGGAGACAGGTTCAGGGCGTCCTCTCCAGCTCTGCCTGGCCACCCGCCCCTCCCGGGGGCTCTTTCCCCGTGAGGTGTGGCGGGCGGGCCTGCTGCCGGACTGCGGGCCTTCAGGCCCCTCGTGGCTCCTCTGTGCTGAGGGTCCGCACCGACCCGCCTCATCTTTTCTCTCCCCTACCTTTCAGTGGCCGCGAGAGGGAGAGGACGCGGAATGGGACGTGGAAACATCTTCCAGAAGCGAAGATAGATTTTATCTGTTGGACAGAACTTTGCCTTTTTTTTTTTTTTCTTTTAGATTATCTGGGGCGGGGTGCGTGCCTATGTGTATGTCTGGGTTATCTGTTGACATCATTTTCTGTAGATGTGGGTGAGATGTTAAACTAAATAAATATGCTGTTTTTTGCTTTTTGAGAATCTGAGGGCTCTGTTCCTTTTGTAGTTTTTTTGTTGTGTTTGCTTTGGCTGCAGCTTAAGCTTTGACACCCTGGGACGTGTGCTGGGGAAGCGCCAGTCTGAAATAGTGCAGTTATTGATGAGCGCAGGGGCCGCCGTCCCAGCCGGCACTGGCTGAGCGCTTGGAGGGGCTCCGAGGGCGCACCGGTTCCCTTGCTGGCACGCAGCCACGCACGCGGCAGCCTCTTCAGGAGCACTGTCAGCTCAGCTTAAACAACGGGACACACAGGTCCTGCCTGTGGGGAAGGAAACCAGGACCCACAGCTTGCAGCCTGCGAGCCCCAGTGACTCAGCACCTAGCAGCAGTAGTCTCATACAAGAAGGCCACTCAAGAGAGCCCCGTGGCTCCTGCGGCCCTGGCTGACCCGGGGGACAGTCCTGTGTGTTCCTCAGAGCGCTCGGCGTGTACTGGCACAGCGGCGGCTGCTAACGCAGAGACGGGGTGTGCGGCGCCGGGAGCTGACGGCAGCCCCGAACTGGAAAAGCAGCGTGGAGAAGTCGGACACGGGAGAGGGGCCAGCAGGGACCCTGTGTAGGATGAGCTTCGGCAGAAACTGGAAGCGAGGGGGTCGGTCGTCGGCCCTAGAATGGTGCCTGTTGGACAGATGTCCCGGTGCTGGGGGAGGTGGAGGTCCCCTAGCGAGCTTCCGTCCCGAGGTCACAGCACAGCCACGAGGTGGCAGTCCTCGGGTCAGCCCGGCATGCAGGTCAGTTCCCAGGACCGTCCCCCCACAGCTCCTCCCATAAGTTCAACGAAGGGTGGCTGGGGGCGGCTTCCAGTGCACTTCCTGTGGAAGGAGGTAATTTGCTTTCAATGCTACCAGGAGTTCATCTGTTTCTGAAAAGGAACAGGTCCGCTGAGATGCACGCAGAGACGACCGAAGCTCCCGCAGCACCTCCCCTGGAGATGGGGGCTCCGGAACCTGTTTTGAGCCGTGCCCTTGCGGTCCCCACTCAGCGATTCCGGTTCAGCCTGTCGGAGTCTGTGTTCTGAGCCTGGTCTAGAGTGTCTGGTTTTATGTGAGTGTTATCTTTTTTGGCTGCGCCCTATGGTTTGTGGGACCTTGGTTCCCTGAACAGGGGTCGAACCTGGGCCCTCGGCAGCTGAGGCCCAACCACTGGACTGCCGGGCAGTTCCCTGGAAGTTTTATAAAACAATAAAGTTACCCTAAAACAGCTTTATAAACAGTTTTGTGTCCCGCACTCTAGGAAAAAAGATCAGTTATTCACACTGAAAGAGCAGGTGGCTCTGGGAGGTTTGTTGGCACCACCTCTCCCCCAGCCCTCTCAGCTCCAGGCTGCTTGTCCGTATTTGCTTCCGTGTCTCCATTTAAGCCTGTTTGTGTGGCTACTCCTTGACGTTTCGTTTCAGGCGTTTATCTTTCAGCTTCTCCTGCCTACCGACGTGGGCTCCCTGTGGCCTATCTCCCTGATACTGTAATTCCGACCCAATCATAGTCGGTGTTTCTGTTATTAGGGATTAGGGCCTGGTGTTTGATTGCAGCTGAGCCAGGTGGTAGATGGGATCACTTTCGCGCAGAACTTTCTCTTTCCTAGAACTAATAATCCTCTTGTTGGGTCGGCCAGAAGGTCTGTTTGGGTTTTTCCGTGATGAGTGAACCTTTTGGCTGACCCAGGACATCCTTCCTTGCTTCGTTTTCTGTCTGCTTGTTGCTAGTCCAACCCCAGGCTTGTCTAAAGACATTAATCCCTCCTGTCTGGTCAGTCTTTTCTCAGTTGGCCCCAGGCTGGACCGGCTTTCCTTTGTGCTTAAGGCCTTGCCGTTACGGGCTTTCCTCTTGAGGTCTCCTGTGGCTTGTAACTTCTTCCTCCCACCTCTGCTGTAGAAGGGGTAACGTGTTGGAAAGCGGCTTCTCCTCTCATACTCCGCTGAGGGTGAGATTCTAGGTGGGAGTTCGCTTCCGTTAGAATATTGAAGGCATTGTTACCTTTCCATCGGGCACTCTGTGCTGCAGTGGAGAAGTCCGGGGCTGTTCTCAGCACTGACCTTTGTACGAAACGGTCTCTCCTGGCTCCGGGATTCACACCAACGTGCCCCAGCCAGGGTCTGTGGGTGCGTCACACTGGGCTCTTGCTGAATGAGCCTTTTCAGAACGGACTTTAATCCTTCGTTTCTGGGAAACTTTCCTGAGTTACTTGTTAATGATTTCCTTCCTGCAACCCATCTGCAATGCGGGAGATCCTGGCTCCATCCCTGGGTGGGGAGATCCCCTGGAGAAGGGCATGGCAACCCGTTCCAGTATGATTGCCCGGAAATTCCACGGGCAGAGGAGCCTAGTGGGCTACAGTCCATGGGGTCGCAGAGTCGGACACGCCTGAGCAGCTAAGCACAGCTCACATTATAGAAACTGTACGAGATGAAACACACACAGAGAACAGGATTTGAAGGGCATTTCTGTGGTGCCCATTGGGTAAGAATTCTGCCTGCCAGTGCAGGGAACGCAGACTCAATCCCTGGTCCCGGGACTGGGATCCCACTTCCTGAGGGACAGCTGAGCCCCTGTGACTACTGACGCCTCCATGCCCTGGAGCCCACGCCCTGCAACTAGAGAAAGCCCACACATGCTGCAGAGACAGCACAGCCAGAAATAAATATGGGGAAAAAAGAACTATGGGAAAATTTCAAGTGTCCTAATATATGGGTAGTTGGAGTCTCCGAAGGAGAGGTGATGAGAGAGACAGAAAAAGTGTTTGAGAAATAATGGACCCAGACTCCCCAAACTGGATGAAAAGTATAAACCCACAGATCCCAGAAGCCAAATGAATGCCAAGCACAAGAAACTGAGATCCAGGCATATATCATCACTCAAAGCCAGTGATGAAGAGAAAATTTAAAAAAAAAAAACTGCTAGAGAAAAAAAGAAATGTTATAATCAGAAGAACAAAAACAAGGATGACATTTCTCACTGCGGACCATACAGATACAAAGATTGTGAAACAGCATCTTCAGAGTATTGACAGAAAGCTGTCAATCTGGAATTCAGTGCTTGGAGAAATAACTTCTTAAGACGAAGGCAAAATACATCATTTTCAGACATTTGAAGGCTGAAAAAAATCAGGAGACCTGCTATACAAGAAGCATTAAAGGCTACTCCTCTAGCAAAAGGGAAATTCGGGCACGTGGACACCTGGATATACACCAAGAAGTGATCTCTGCTTCACCGTCTCCCTGAGTTTGCTCAGACTCGTGTCCATGGAGTCAGTGATGCCATCCAGCCATCTCATCCTCTTGATGTGTGAATGTAAAACGCATGACAATATTAGCATAAAGGCTGAGAGGAAAATACTACATGCTATTGTAAATTTCTTATACTAGAAATGGCGTATTACTTGAAGTCTGTGATCATTTTAAAATGTATAATATAAACCCCAGAGCAACACTAACAAACCAGAATTAAGGCAATACTCCAACCTGCAACAGCCGATGTATGGATGGATAAACAAAAGTGGCACGTCCATACAATAGAGTGTTACTTAACCTTAAAAAATGAATTACTGGCACATGCTATACCATGGATGGATTTTGAAGGCAAGGTAAGTGAAAGAGAACACAAAATGTGATTCCATGCACGTGAAATGCCCAGAATAGGCGAGTTCATAGGAGCAAAGTAGGTTAGTGGTTTTTCATTTTTTTTAATAGACAACACTAAACACCTGTACTAGGAAAAAAGGAAGGTCTTGAGTCAATGAGCTCAGCTGTATCAGTCTCAGACAAGATATCACTGAAGAATGTAGGAGAATTGCCTGGCGGTCCAGTGACTGCTATGCACCCGGGTCCAATCCCTGGTCAGGGGTCAAGATCTTGCAAGCCTCTCGGTACAGCCAGAATAAAAGAGAAGGTGATGAACACCTTCATGTCAAACTCCACAGCTTAGATGAAACGGACTAATTCCTTGGAAGATCGAAAATGCAAAAACTCCCTCTGAGAAGTAACAGCTAACCCGAATGCCCCTACTTCTCTTAAACTGGAATTGTAGTTGAAAACATTCCCACAAAGAAAACTTCAGGCTTATGAGCCTTCCCTGAGAAAATCTGCCAAATATTTAAGGAAGAGATAATATCAATTCTCAACTCTTTGGGAATGCTTCCCAGGTGACTCAAAGGTAACAAATCCGCCTGCAATGCAAAAGCGTCAGGCCCTGGGTCAGGAAGATCCCCTGGAGGAGAAAATAGCATCCCGCTCCAGCATTCTTGCCTAGAGAATCCCATGGACAGAAGCCTGGCGGGCTACAGTCCATGGGGTCGCAAAGAGTTGGACACGGCTGAGCCACTGAGCACGCACGAGCGCGATATCGACGCCACACAGATGCCCCCGCGCTCGTCTTTCCCGGCATCAGCGCCTTTTCCAGTGAGTCAGCTCTTCGCATCAGGTGGCCATCTGTCCTTCCAATGAATATTCAGGGTTGATTTCCTTTAGAATGGACTGGTTGGATCTCCTTGCTGTCCAAGGACTCTCAAGAGTCTTCTCCAAAACCACAGTTCAAAAGCATCAATTCTTCGGCGCTCAGCCTGCTCTACGGTCCAGCTCTCACATCGGTACATGCCCACTGGGAAAACCCTAACTTTGACCCTGCAGACCTTTGTCGGCAAAGTGACGTCTCTGCTTTTTAAATACGCTGCCTAGGTTTGTCGCAGCTTTTCTTCCAAGGAGGAAGTGTTTTTAATTAAAGCATTCTATCTGGGCTCACACGTCCTCCCTCTCGGGACAGAAGCTCCCAAGCGTTGGTCACCACGGTCCTGCAGAGGACAGGCATGTTTTCTTCGTCTTTCCTCTTGATGCTCTCAACATGCTGGCATGACCCGAGAAGCAGAGGCTAGAGAGAAAAGGCTTCTGCAGCCGTCTGCCAGCTTGCCAGAAGCGGGCACGGACCCCACACGCCTGAGCAGGGCTCAGTCGGAGAAGTACCGTCAGTGCTTCCAGCCTACTCCTCACCAGTCCCTTTCATCCCAGAAGAGGAAGAGCCTGGCTCCTCACTGCTCCCCCGCCGCCGCCCCCGCCCTGTCTTGCCCGCGAGGAGATGCAGGCCCAGGGAGATCCCGGCTGGCCTTGCTGCAGCAGGGCCGTTATGATGGCCGAATGGCCTCTGGCTTGCTGGGGCGCCCCTGGCGGGGGTTTGGGTGACTCCTCGGCCCCCGATGGCTGGGAGACAGGCAGCACCCCAGACTGAAGCCAGCCGCCTGGCTCACCTCCTGGCTCCCCCCGTGCCTAGCCCTTTGACCTCAGACAGGTCTCTC
This sequence comes from Connochaetes taurinus, assembly GCA_006408615.1. Lineage (NCBI taxonomy): Eukaryota > Metazoa > Chordata > Mammalia > Artiodactyla > Bovidae > Connochaetes > Connochaetes taurinus. The sequence continues at coordinate 245,101 of SJXO01001713.1, read as the reverse complement.
AACCTCTCACTGACTCAGTTTGCTCACGTCCTGCAGGTGCAGAGAACGAAAGTGGTGTAAAGCCATCGAACAGTGCTTGGCCCCGGCAGAGCCTGCAGAGCGCTCTTAAATAAATAGGTGGCTTCAGCCCCGCCTCGCCCCGAGGCCTGGGTTCTTGCCATTCCCACCCAGAGGGCCCTGGGTGGAGGCCCCGCTGACGCTGCAGAGCGTCTGCCCAGAGCCCCCCACGCGGCAGGCCCTTTCCAAGCCTTGTCAGCCTCGCGCCAGCAGTATAAGGGGAGGCTCGGTGAGCCTCGTTCCCAAGATGAGGGGCTGGGCCCTGAGAGGACCACACCGTCCGCGGGTGACGGGCGGGACCAGGCCACGTCTGTCTGCCTCCAAGACTGGGCCTAGGAGCGGACCGGCCCCAGCCAGGCCCGTCTGGTGCCTCCTCTGCCTGCAGTGGCTTCTTGGGTGTCCCTGCCCGCAGAGGAAGCCTCTCTGGGGTTCGCAAGGGCCCCTCAAAGGGACTCTGGACACCTGCATGGGAACGGGGCAGACTGGCTCAGAGCCGCTTCACACCCCGGCCCAGCCAGGGGCACCGAAGGGCATCCATCTGAGAGACGGGGAGATTGACCTGCGTCCAAACAGAGCTCGGCCAGCAACACCGGCCACAGTCCTCACAGCGTCCTGGTGAGATTCCCTCCACGCGGTCACGGTCGTCAGGCCCCACGTCCGTGGCAGACGCAGGCCTGGGGCGGGCAGGGAGGAGGGGCTGGGGGAGGCCGCAGACTCTCAGCCTGGAGTCTCAGGACGCGGCTCAGCAGCTCGCCCGGCCCGGGCCAGCTTGCTCATCCTCCCGTCCCCGGGGACCCGAGCCCTCTGTCCCAGAGTGGGGGTTACTGGGTAGGGCCATGTCGTTAAAGGGGGCTGGGGAGGGGCCAGGACCCCACGGCGGAGAGCAGAGAGCTGCACAGACGGAGCAGAGCTCACGCCTGCCGGCCCCTCCGGGTAGGGCTCCCCCGGGCGCAGGGAGGCAGGGGCCTGACCTCACCGCCTCCTGCCCTCCCGGGCCTGACGCCGCCCTTCTGGCTCAAGACGCTGCTGGGCATCCAGCCGCCTACAGACGTGTCTCACGGTGCCGGCTTGCGGTCCACCAAGGGCTGGAGCTCTGGGGAGGGTCCACTGGGGTGCTCCGCGAGGCGGAAGACCCTGCCGCCCCTGGCGCTGGCCTGCAGGGGCGCCCTGGGCCGGGCACGATGACACCGCTTGACTAGCTTGGCGTCCCCGCGCAGCTCCCAGTGGGGCTGAGCTCCAGCCCCCCACGCAGCCTGGGCGGGCAGCAAGGCGCCTGGTCTGCAGCCCGCCTGTGGGTCCTGCTCCCCGCCCCGGGCCTCCTGCTGCCAGCTGTGCCCGCCCCTCACCCCCGTGTGTGCCCTGGGGTTTCCCAGGGGGGAGGACTCAGTGTGGGGCCCCCCAGGGCCTGCAGGGAGCACAGAGCTCTTTGTCTCTGACTGCTGTCTCTCCTCCCCTGCCCCGTGGAGCCGCCCACTCACCAAGTACAGGAGGCCGGGAGGGTGGCACCAGAGCTGGTGGGCAGCGCTGTTCGCCCCACGGGAGGCGGGCCTCGCCCCGTCGGCACAGTTGTGTGCCCGGCCCAGGGAATCCCAGTTGAGGGGGGTGTTAAGCAGCCTGGGCTCAGGCAGGAGCTCTGCCCCGCTCTGGGTCCTGTCCTCCAGGTGCCCAGGCCCTGCCCGGCCCCGAGGGCCAGGCCCCGGAGGTCTTCTCCAAGTCCCCACCCACAGACAGGCCTCCCAGGGAACACTGTCCAAGGAGCACCCAGGGGAGGTCAGACTGAGTCTGGTCCCTCCCTTTTGCAGGCCCCCCTTCTCACCCCAGGGGCCGGGCTGGTGCCCAGTGGCCCCCGAGGCCCACGGTGCAGAAAGGCTGAGGTGGAGAGGGCATGGCCCTTTATACGTGCTACCCCCACCCCCACTCCACACACTGGCTCCGGGGGGACCTCCGCCCCCATCACCCCGTCCGCCCATGGGCTCGGGAGGCAGGAGCCAGGGCGGCTGGCAGGTCACCCGGTGCAGCAGGCCTGGGGTGTGGGCTGTGCAGCCGCAGAGCCCCAGGGGGGCGCCAGGGCCGGGGCGCCGGGTCCGGGCCCTCGTGGATGGTGGGCGGCGAGGGGTGGTGGCTCAGAGGCTGGGCAGCAGCGGGCACGGCAGCCTGTCGCTGAGCCCCGTGAAGCTCAGGGCCAGCCCCGCCAGCCCAAATAGTGCGTGACGGGCCACGGGTCCTGGGCCAACGGGGGTTCCCGACAGGTCCACGGCCTCGCCCGCTGGCAGGGTCTTCCGGAGGCTGCGGGAGAGTCACCGGCAGGGAGGGACTCAGCAAGGGCCCCGCCGCCACCACCTTGGCCTCAGGCGGCGGCCCCTGGTCAGGGCGGCCCAGGCCCCTGCGCACGGCCACTTCCTGGGCGAGTGGCCACAGGCGATGCTGCCGGGAGCCCTGAGCCTCAGATTCCCCCTTGGTTAAGAGGCGGCCTGGCTGTGAGGATTCGACGCACCTGCGTCTATCAAGGCTGTTCTAAAAACCCACTGTTTGCGGCCTTGCCACGCCTCTCACAATGGTGGTCTCTGACTTCTACGCCGACCCAGTGGGGTGGCCTTGCTTATCCTGTGGTGCTGGCGGGGGCGACCTGACTCCTCCACGGCCACTAAGGGCAGCCAGGTCTGCAAATCGGGGTGCCAGGCCCCAAGCCCTCCCAGTCAGCGTTTCCACGTGCCTCCTGGAAGGTCACTGACCGTTTGGGAAGGATGGATGCTCCTGAGGGTGCCTGGTGTCCCCCACCCTGAGGCTTGGGGGCCAGGGAGGGAACAGACCCAGGCTAAACAAGAGGGCCGGGTTGGGGGACGTAGGCTGGGACCTGCCCTGTGGGACGCTCCCTGCGTCATAAGCTGGAACTCGAGACGGAGGGGGGTCCCCCATCCCCCGCAGAACCCCTGTGGTTCTGTCCTGTCACTTGAGCCTGGGGCTGGCTGCCTGGGGGCCAAGAGTGGTGGGGGCACCTCCAGAGCCCCCGCCCGCCAAGACAAGGAACAGCCCCTGCAGGCCCGAGGCCAAGGGCAGCAGACTGGGGGGGCAAGGAGGCGCTCCAGGGCCCAGGTGCCACTGGCCTGTTGCCAGAACAAGTCTGTGCGCACGCGGCCATGTGGCCCAACTGAGGGGGACCCCGTGGCAACGTGAGCCGCTGGGCTGGCCGCGGAGCCCCCGCTCAGGCTCGGGGTTCCCAGAGGGTGGTGTGGTCCTGGGCACACCACGCCTGCCCCAGCCTCAGTTTCCCCTCCAGTGACAGGACCCTGGCACCGCCTGCCTCCCAGGCTGCCGCAGGGACTCAGCTGACTGCCGCTGAGGTCATGTTGGTCCGGGGGGCCGGGCCCTGGGCCAGGCGGGGTGCAGAGGGCAGGGCGGACGGTGGCTCCCACGGAGAGGAGCCGGGCCGGGGGGGGGGGGGGTGCCTGCAGCAAGGGGGCGCCTTGGGCTGAGGGCTGCATGCCTGCCCCCTTTCCAGCCCTGAGCTTCCCTCCGGGGTGGGCGGGCCCCCTGCAGCCGCCTGGCATGAGGGGCTAGGCTGTAGATAAGCTGCTGGCAGGTCCTGCCCGAGGACTCCGAGCTCCAGGTGCTGCGGGGGGGCAGCGCGGTCAGGGAGGCTGGCCTCGGGGGCCCGAGCTGGGCATGCGCACAGCCGGCCGTCCGACCGCGGGCCGCCCACTGGCTGACCCCCCCCACCTCCCCGCTCCCCGCCGCAGCCTGGCTCGCAGCCAGGAGAGGCTGCCCGCTGGGAGCTGGACAGGCTGGTCCGAGGCCCGCGGGGCCCGGCGGGAGGAGGCCCAGACAATGGGCCCTTGTTCCTGGTCCTCAGGCCCCGGGCCAGAGCCTCGGGCGACCCGCCGGCTCCCCGCGCACCCTCGGCGCCCCCCGGGACCAGGCCCCTCCAGGGAGCCCCGCTGCCCCCACGCCGCCCCGGGAAACAGGAGCCAGCCAGGTCAGCACGCCCTCCCCCCTCTCCCCGTCCAGCGGGCCGGCGCCCGTGGACTGGGTCTGGGCCGCCAGGGGAGGGTGGCTGTTTGACGGCGCCCTCCCGCCCCCATCCTGGCCCCCTCTCTCTCGCTCACTCCTAAGCGGGCCCTCGCAGAGGCCCAGCTGGGCAGGATGTGGGGCGGCCTGCTTTCCGCAGAGCCGGCACTGAGCCCACTCCGCCACCCAGCACATTCTTTCATCCAGGCTCTGTGAGCAGCGTGCGTGCACAGTGGCAGCGAGCCCAGGGTCCCCGCGACGGCTCCAGGCCAGTCTCGGGGTGCCTGTGGCGACCGCTGCACCTGGACGTGGTGGCTCAGAGCCGGCTGGGCCCTGGGGAGGGCGCCCCTGTCTCACGCCAGGGCTCACTGTGACAGGGGGCCGCCGGTTGTGTCGGGAGCAAGGCCCCTTCCAGCCTCGTGGCGGGACATCCAGTGGGCCCAAGGGATGGGCTGCAGGTGGCAGGGCCAGCCCAGCAGGAGGGGAGAGCTGCTCCCGTCGTGCACTGCTCGGGGAGGCGCTGGGCTCCCGTCCCCGGGGGAATGTGTGGACCGGCTCTCCCAGCTCTGGGGCTCAGTGGGTCTGTCAGCGTGTTCTGGATCCCGAAGGTTCCCCACGCGACCCCCTGCCTGAGTCCCAGGGCCGGGCCCACGGCTCAGGAAACAGGTCCAGACGGCAGGTGACACCCCGGGGCTGGGTCTGCAGGGCTCCCATGGGCTGCAGCTGCAGGCCAGCCTCACACGACGCTGGCACGGGGGTCCCAGAGAGGGACGCTGACCCTCCTGAGGCCACGCGTGCAGCAGGCCGGGGCACCCCGTCCACCTCGGCCTCCCTGCCCTGGACGCCCTCCCAACCGCTGCCCCTGTCCCAGGCTTGCCGGACCCTTCCAGCCTCACGCACATCCCCCATCAGGTCCCCGGCCTGCCCTCCTCCTCCTGTTATCCCTCTGCGCCTGGCATGCTATCTTTTAGGAGGTCCGTTTACAGGACGCGACAGGCACAACCAGGATGGGCCTCCAGACCTCAGGCGCTTCTGCCCACCACAAGCCAGAGAGTAATGTGCTCTCTGCGTAAAGCCCAGGAGGGCACGGGAAGCCAGGCCCCAGCGCCCGAGGGCTGTAACGGCAGAGGCCCTGTTGGCCGTGGGACAGGGCAGGCCCCGGACACCCAGCTGAAATGCCCAGCCAGCGTGTCTTGGGCTCCTTGCCAGACGGAGATCCGGGGCCCTGGCTGATTCATGCTGGCCTGTTTGCACTTCACATATGGTTCAAGTGGGAGATGCCAGCTAGGGAGGGTTCAGAAGAAGCCGGGGCTGGCCCAGACAGGGTCCCAGGGACCCCAGCCTGCCTTCTGCAGGTGCAGACAGCTCCCCTGAAAGGGCCAGCCCCAGCCCCCAGCCTGCAGAGCCCAGAGGGGCAGGCTGTGGCCTCGGCTGGCCCCCGATTTGCTCTGCGGCCCTAGGCTTGCAGCTCTTCTCCAAGCCTCCGTCTGCCCAAGCATGTCCACCTGCAGACCAGGCCGATCTCAGCGCACAGGCCGGGGTGGGCGGCGGCGGCCGCAGGGCACTGGGACTCGGCAGAGAGGGCAGCGGCTTGCTTGGTGGCGACTCCTGGGGGCCCGGGGCTGGGGGCTGGCGTCTGTGGAACCAGGGCCCCGCCCACCCTGACCCAATGCTGTGAGGCACAGCGGGTGCCAGCTGTGTGTCCTCAGTGGCCCGGGGCGCTGCCCACCAGGAGGCCGGGCCTTGTCTGGGCTGCTAGGGTGAGGCTGCCAGCCGGGCGGCAGCTTGGCTCCCCCAGGTCCGGGCTGCAGGATCCAGGGCCGGGCCTCCCGTCTCCCCATTGCCCCTAGGGACAAGACCACTGGCCCCCCAGCCGGCCTCCTTGGCAGGGTCTGAAGGCAGGCGCCTAGCTCCAGGCTAGGAGCCACAGCCGACCTCAAACCCCTGAGACGCGCGGACTGTCCAGGGAGCCCCTCCCCAGCTGTAGCCCACTGCCCTCCGTCCCCGCCTCGCCCTGCGGCCCAGACGAGACCCCCATCGTCCCCCTCCCCTGGGAACCGCCCGGCGCGCGCGCCCCCGCTCCGCACCGCCTCCCGGCCCCTCCCTGGCCTCCAGCCCCCGCCGGCCCGCTCCTTCCCTCGCCTGGCGCAGGAGGCGCCGCAGCTGACGGGCGCGCTCGGGCCGCCACTCGCGGAGCGTGGACTGGATCCGGCGGGGCCCGCGCACCCGGCGCTCCTAAGGCGCGGGCCTGCACCGCGCCGCCGCCCCGGCCTCCGAGCCCGCGTCGGGCCCGGCCCGGCGGCCTAGCCGCGCCCCCGTGGCCGCCGCGCGGCGGGCGCAGCGCAGTCGGAAG
>SJXO01001713.1:218335-238092 GCA_006408615.1 Connochaetes taurinus | reverse complement strand
GCCCCGCCCCGGCCCCGCCCCGGCCCCGCTCCTGCCCGGGGACGCGCCGCGTGCGGGGCGCGCGATCCGAGGCTGCGCGCCCGGGCCGGGTCGGGCCGGCGCGGGGCGGGGAAGGAGGAGGGCCCCTGCGGGCTTCCCGGAGAGCCCGCGCTCGGCCTGGGGGTGTCGCGGGGGGAGGCCGTCGGCCCGCGCTCGTCCTGGCTCGAGCTGTGTCGCCAGGCACTGGAGTCGCCGGAGGGGAGGTGGCGCTGGGCGCCTCCAAAGCCTCGGGCACCGCGGGCTGACCGTGGATCGGTCGTTTTGGCGACGGAAGGAAGGAGACTGGCCTGGGGGGTCAGGGCGGGGTAGGGGAGCGGCTTCAGGCGGTGCCGGTACTGGTTCTCAGAACCTCCCCCCCAGCCCTACGCCGCAGCGCGGTTGTAGTACCTGACTTTTTCACCCTTTGCGGACTCTCCTGCCTTGACAAATATTTACCCTCCCTCCCTCCTTGGCTGGCAGCAGAGCTGGGCGAGCCAGGGGCCTTGGGGGTGCTGGTTAACCATCTCACCCCAGCTTTGGGCAGGCTGGCAGCAGGCTGGCAGCACCTGCCTGCCTTTAGCTTTCCTCCCAGGCAGAAGTGGGGGAAGTCTGTGTGCGTGGTTGGTGGGGGGGTTGGTGCCTTGCTACTCCAGGGGCCGCTCGCTGGAGGGGTCTTCCTTGGGGGCCCGCTCCCCCTTGTAGCTCCGCCCCCCAGCCCCTTCACATCCCAGTGCAGGGGAATTTGGCTCCAGAGCCCCGACTCCCAGAGCAGGGAGGGTGTGTGTCCAGCCTGGGAGGGGTGCCCAGGGACAGGGACGGGGGAGCACGGGCCCACGGTGAGGGAAGGCAGACGTCGGCTCCTCCTGCAGGGTTAAGCACCGCTGCCCGCGGCCCCCCACCCCCCGCAGGAGTAGGTCAGAGAGGACGGGGCTGGGCTCTGTGGTCCCGGGGCCGGCCCCCCAGCCGCCGTTCTGCCACCCACGCTGGGCTCGGTCCTCTCCTGGCCCCTTCTTTCCTGCTGTCGCCGGCTGTACCCAGACGCCCTCCCCCCAGCTCTGTAGCCGGCTTTGTCCCCAGGCCACCTTGGCAGCACAGGTTTCCTCCTTGGCAAACCTGCAGGACGGCCGGCCTGCCCTCCTCTGGGGCCAAGTTGACGGCACACTGAAGTGACGTGGTGGAGGCCCAGGCTAGGGCCTTCCGCAGCGGCCCCGCGGCCCCAGGGGCCTTGCAGACCCCTTCCCAGAGCCGGGGGCCCGGTAACCCACACCCTCCACGCTGCGCCCCATCCCAGGACCGGAGCCAGAGCTGGGATGCCTCCCAGGTCCTGACCGTATCCTTCCAGAGGCTGAGCCAGGCCGGGACCCCATCCTCCCCAAGAGTGAGAAGGCCGAGGAGGGGGCGTGGGGTCGGCGGGCGAGGTGGGCAGGGGAGGGCCAAGCCTGGATGTCGTGAAGCGGCAACCAGACAGTGGTAGGGTGAGGGGTTACGCCCAGAGCTCGGACTCCCGTGGGAAGTGGAGAACTGCTCCCGGCCCTGAGTCTCATCCCCGCCGCACCCTCTGTGTCCTTGGCTGAGAGATTACTGGAGGGTGTTTTCCAGGAAAGGGGGGAGGGTGGCATCTGGGCTCAGATCCCTGGACGGGCCTCCCCCGGCCTCCCGTGGGGGGCGGCCAGGTTGACTGTCCCAATCTGCGTTGGACAGAGGCCCCAGAGGCAGCGCTGTGCCCTCAGGGGTGGGGGCAGCGTCCCCCACGGCCGGCTCCCGTATGCGCTTAACTAAAGCCTACTGCCCCCTATGCGTGGAGCTGCCCTGGGCAGCTGAGCTGTGTTTGGGGAGACCCCGTGGGATGCGGTGGGGGCTGTGGTGTTGCCCTCCGAGCCCCCAGGGCTGAGGTCAAGGTTCAGAAACTTGTATCCCGTGTCTCCGGCTCCCCAGCTGGCGCTGGTGGTAGAGAGCCTGCCGGCCAGTGCAGAAGACTTGGGAGGCTCGGGCTCGGCCCCTGGGTGGGGAAGCTCCCCTGGAGGAGGAAATGGCGCCCCACCCCCGTCTTCTTGCCTGAAATCCCCTGGACAGAGGAGTCTGGAGGGCTCCAGTCCGCGGGGTCCCCGGGAGTCGGGCAGGGCTAAGCACAGCACCCAGTCTCTTGGGCGGCCCTGCCGCCCCCGGGAGCCAGCGGGCCGGGAGGCGGAGGAGCTGGAGAGTCAGGCGGGCGGGTGAGGATGCTGAGGACGTCCTGGGCCCCGAGTGGGACCTGAGGAGACCAGGAGCCCCAACCCCTGGCCCAGCTGCTATGACAGGGAACCAGGGTCCGGATGACCCAGCAGGTGTTGGGGGAGGGCTGGGGCCAGCCCTGCACTGGACATGTCCCACCTTCGGGCCTCTTCTCTACCCACCCAGTGTGTATGTCCAAGCCCAGGAGGAGGAAGCCCAGCCCGGGTACCTCAGCAAGCAGCCAGGAGCCACGGAGCCTCCTGGCAGCCACCGCAAAGAGGGACGAGGGAGCACTCACTAGGAGGGAGGAAGCAGGAAGCAGACGGACACTCTGCGGAGACCATTTCCCCTGGAGCTGCTCCAAGGGGCGGGTTGGGAGCTTCCTGCAGGGTCGGGGTGGCCTCAGGCCCCGGCTCCAAACCCCTGGGCCTGCCCCTGTGGGGGTCCAGAAACATGTAGCGCTGTGAGTTTTCTGTGGGTTTCATAACACGTGAACCACAAACTTGGTGATGGTTTAAAACGACAGGAGCGTATCCTCTCCCAGTTCTGGAGGCCAGAAGTCAGAAGCCAACCGAAGCACTGGCAGGGCTGTGCCCTCTAAGATGCTTCAGAAGCCTCTTTCTCTGCCTGCCGCCAGCTTCTGGCAGTGGTCAGCGTCCTCACCTGCCTGGCCTTGCAGCGGCTTCCCACCAGTCTCTGCCTCCCTGGTCCCAAGGGCACCTTCCGTGCATCTGTGTGTCTCCCGGCTCTTTAGTGCCAGGGCCTGGCTCTCTAGTTAGGCGGCGTCGGCCGTGTGTGGGCTTTCTCTAGGTGCAGAGAGCGGGACTCCTCTCGAGCTGTGGCGCACAGGCTTCTCGTGGCGGTGACATCTCTTGCTGCAGAGCTCAGGCTCAGCTGCTTCCTGGTGTGTGGGACCCTCCCGGATCGGGGCTGGGACCCCCGTCTCCTGCGTTGGCGTGCGCGCGCTTAGTCGCTCAGTCACGTCTGACTCTTTGCAACCCATGGACTGTAATGCGCCAGGCTCCTCAGTCCATGGGATGCTTCTGGGAAGAATACTGAAGTGGGTGGCCGTGCCCTCCTCCAGGGGATCTTCCTGCCCCGGGGATCTTCCTGCCCCATGGATCGAACCCGCATCTCCTGTGCATCACAGGCAGATTCTTTACCTGCTGAGCCGCCAGGGAAGCTGCATGACTCCCTTCTTACGGGGACGCTGCTTACCCAGTGGGAGGCTCGGGCTCGGCCCCTGGGTGGGGAAGCTCCCCTGGAGGAGGAAATGGCGCCCCACCCCCGTCTTCTTGCCTGAAATCCCCTGGACAGAGGAGTCTGGAGGGCTCCAGTCCGCGGGGTCCCCGGGAGTCGGGCAGGGCTAAGCACAGCACCCAGTCTCTTGGGCGGCCCTGCCGCCCCCGGGAGCCAGCGGGCCGGGAGGCGGAGGAGCTGGAGAGTCAGGCGGGCGGGTGAGGATGCTGAGGACGTCCTGGGCCCCGAGTGGGACCTGAGGAGACCAGGAGCCCCAACCCCTGGCCCAGCTGCTATGACAGGGAACCAGGGTCCGGATGACCCAGCAGGTGTTGGGGGAGGGCTGGGGCCAGCCCTGCACTGGACATGTCCCACCTTCGGGCCTCTTCTCTACCCACCCAGTGTGTATGTCCAAGCCCAGGAGGAGGAAGCCCAGCCCGGGTACCTCAGCAAGCAGCCAGGAGCCACGGAGCCTCCTGGCAGCCACCGCAAAGAGGGACGAGGGAGCACTCACTAGGAGGGAGGAAGCAGGAAGCAGACGGACACTCTGCGGAGACCATTTCCCCTGGAGCTGCTCCAAGGGGCGGGTTGGGAGCTTCCTGCAGGGTCGGGGTGGCCTCAGGCCCCGGCTCCAAACCCCTGGGCCTGCCCCTGTGGGGGTCCAGAAACATGTAGCGCTGTGAGTTTTCTGTGGGTTTCATAACACGTGAACCACAAACTTGGTGATGGTTTAAAACGACAGGAGCGTATCCTCTCCCAGTTCTGGAGGCCAGAAGTCAGAAGCCAACCGAAGCACTGGCAGGGCTGTGCCCTCTAAGATGCTTCAGAAGCCTCTTTCTCTGCCTGCCGCCAGCTTCTGGCAGTGGTCAGCGTCCTCACCTGCCTGGCCTTGCAGCGGCTTCCCACCAGTCTCTGCCTCCCTGGTCCCAAGGGCACCTTCCGTGCATCTGTGTGTCTCCCGGCTCTTTAGTGCCAGGGCCTGGCTCTCTAGTTAGGCGGCGTCGGCCGTGTGTGGGCTTTCTCTAGGTGCAGAGAGCGGGACTCCTCTCGAGCTGTGGCGCACAGGCTTCTCGTGGCGGTGACATCTCTTGCTGCAGAGCTCAGGCTCAGCTGCTTCCTGGTGTGTGGGACCCTCCCGGATCGGGGCTGGGACCCCCGTCTCCTGCGTTGGCGTGCGCGCGCTTAGTCGCTCAGTCACGTCTGACTCTTTGCAACCCATGGACTGTAATGCGCCAGGCTCCTCAGTCCATGGGATGCTTCTGGGAAGAATACTGAAGTGGGTGGCCGTGCCCTCCTCCAGGGGATCTTCCTGCCCCGGGGATCTTCCTGCCCCATGGATCGAACCCGCATCTCCTGTGCATCACAGGCAGATTCTTTACCTGCTGAGCCGCCAGGGAAGCTGCATGACTCCCTTCTTACGGGGACGCTGCTTACCCAGGAGCCCGCTCCCACCCAGGATAACCTCACCATTACAGATGACTTCTGCAAAGACCTCCTTTCCAGACAGGGTCCCATTCAGAGCCCCCAGGTGGATGAGGATCTGGGGGGAGATTGTTCAACCCACTGTAGCAGCTTCTGCAAAACCATTTCCTCTTCTGGAAAATGGAGAAAATACAATGCCCGCCTGGCAAAGGCGGAGGCTTAGACGCAGCAGGGAAGGCATCCAGTGCTCACTCACGGGTCAGTGTTGAGCACCTGGGGCTCTAACCACGCTTCTGTGGCCCTGTGCCCAAGCCTCCCGGCCACGTGACAGCCATCACATCCATTTAGCCACAATCACTGGGCCCCGTGGGTGCCCCCGAGACAAAGACGCAGGAGGTCGATGGGACAGCAGAGGTGGGGGGCTGTGATGGGGGTCCCGGGGCCCTGTGGGAGCCGGGGCAGCCCCCAACCAGGAGGCAAGGGAGGGCTTCCAAGAGGAGGCGGCAGTGTTGAGGTTGGGCCTGAGGGAAGATCTGCGCAGCTGGACGGGGCAGTGAAGATGCCCAGGCCCCTCCCCAGGGAGGGTCTCTGCCTACCGAGGCCACTGAAGGTCTGGGGAGGGTCGCCACTTAGCTCAGCTTCGGGCTTGTTGGTTGAAGCATCAGCCGACAGGGTGTTTCAGCAGGACGCAGCTAGAGAGAGGAACTGGGTTCAGGTCTGAGATATGAAGGGACTCAAAGAGAGGCTGAGGAAGGAGGTGGGGAGAGAGCCGCATCGGTGAAACTGCACGTCCACGTAGCCCCGTGCAGGGTCGTAGCTGTGGACAGGGGGCTTGGGCATTGCACCCGCCCCCCACCTGGAGACGCACCCGGGTTGGGGTTGGGGGCTGGGGTGCGGACGAGACACCGCCTTCCTCCCCCGCCCCCTGGAGCTCCCAGACTTGCAGATAATTACGAGGTGATGCGATAAATGCTACCTGTGCAGGGAGCCGTGGGCAGGCAGGGGGCGGTGGCTACAGGCCCTGGGTGCGGCTGGTCTCAGCACATCTGCCCAGCAGCTATTTGAAGGATCCATGCTCTCCAGACAGAAAACGGAGGGCAAGGAAGGAGAGGAGACTCTGGGCCGTCAAGCCTGGGGTTGAACGTGAACCTAGGCCCTGCACATGGGGCCCGTGCCCTTAGTCTTGCACGTCCACGTAGCCCCGTGCAGGGTCGTAGCTGTGGACAGGGGGCTTGGGCATTGCACCCGCCCCCCACCTGGAGACGCACCCGGGTTGGGGTTGGGGGCTGGGGTGCGGACGAGACACCGCCTTCCTCCCCCGCCCCCTGGAGCTCCCAGACTTGCAGATAATTACGAGGTGATGCGATAAATGCTACCTGTGCAGGGAGCCGTGGGCAGGCAGGGGGCGGTGGCTACAGGCCCTGGGTGCGGCTGGTCTCAGCACATCTGCCCAGCAGCTATTTGAAGGATCCATGCTCTCCAGACAGAAAACGGAGGGCAAGGAAGGAGAGGAGACTCTGGGCCGTCAAGCCTGGGGTTGAACGTGAACCTAGGCCCTGCACATGGGGCCCGTGCCCTTAGTCGTCCTGCCAAACCGCCTCTGAGGTTGGGAATTGGACCCGGTCTGCCAGGTGCCACGCGGGCTCTGCAGCCCAAAGCTCCTGGTTGTTAAGGAGCTGATCGTCCCGGAGGCCCACGCAGCTGGCCTAGCGCCAGTCTCTGTCCTCACACCAAAGGTGGGTGCTGAGGTGGGAAGCCCCTACAAGGCTGCTGGCGGGTGTCTTGGGGCAGCAGGGCCCTGCCCCTGTCTGCAGTTGGCCAGAGCTCCCCTCCTGCCACCAGCGGGCCACACCAGCCCCTGTGCCAAGCCCGGGATCTCCTCCCATCCCTTCGGTGTGGCCTTTGTGGCTCTGAGAGGCAGTGGCCGAGCAGCCGTAGGGTGGGGGGCTTCAGGCAGCAGGCAGGGTGTTAGGCCAGACCCATCTGACGCGGGTGCAGAAGGTGCTCCAGGAAGCAGACAACTGGGGCTTGATGTTGGGAAGAGCATGCAGCGACCTGCCATCTCTCTGTCCGGAGAGGTAGTGAGTTCCCTGTCAGGGCAGGTATGCAAGCCAGACTTTCTGGGGTGGTGGAGATGGAAGCGCAGAGGCCAAACATTTGGGTCTGTATGACCCTCCAGCTGGTGAAGACGGGCTTGTGTTCAGCCAGCTGACCAAGGGCCTCCTTGGTGCAGACCCCAGGGTACACAAAATGTCCCCGATGACATCATGCCTCCTGGCTCCCACGGGTTCCGGAGGCTGGGTCGGTGCGCCTTGCGTCTGGCCCCCTGCCCGGCTCTCCCGCGGGTTCCAGAGGCTGGGTCGGGTGCGCCTTGCATCTGGCCCCCCACCCATCTCTCTTGCTGCGATGTCCTTACGGGATGCTGTTTCTCCTTTTTCGTTTTCTTTCTGGCCACTTCACCCTCCTTGCGGGATCTCAGCTCCCTGGCCAGGGGTTGAACCCCAACCATGAAAGCCCAGGGTCCTGACCACTGGGCCGCCAGGAACTCCCAGGAAGCTGCGTCTCTGCCGGTTGGGGCCCACCTGGGGCACAGGCTCACCCGGCTCTTCCGGGGGTTCAGGCCCAGCCACTCCCCAGGGCCTGACAGCTGGGGGTGGGTGGGGCGCCCCAGGGGGAAGGAAGTGTTTTCAGGGCCTTGTCTGTTTCCTGGGTTGCTGTCCTGCCAGGTAGCTTTGGGCAAGTCCTTTTTCCTCTTAGGCTGCGGTTTCCTGGGCCGGGAGCGCCCTGATCGCCGCCCTCCCAGGGTGCCGGCCCCGCCCCCGCCCCCGCCCCTGCTCCCAGGGCCTGAGTCTCCTGTCTGGCCAGGCCCTGCAGGCTCTCCGGGATCTTTAGCAGATGAGAGGCTCCGGGAGGCTGGGGTGGGGCCCGAGGCTGCCCCTGGCTGGAGGCTGGCCAGACCTAGGCAGCTCCTCTGGGAGCAAGGACACAGAGCCCAGCTCTCAGCCCCGCCCTCCGCCCGGCTCCCGGGGTGGCTGCAGGATTCGTGGTCACCCACCAGGGTCTTAATGAGTGAAGCTGAAAGTCACTGAGTCGTGGCCTACACAGTCCATGGAGTTCTCCAGGCCAGAACGCTAGAGCGGGGAGCCTTTCCCTTCTCCAGGGGATCTTCCCAACCCTGGGATCGAACCCAGGTCTCCCCCATTGCAGGCAGATTCTTTCTTTACCAGCTGAGCGGGGAAGCCCTTTAATGAGTGAGCCAGGATTAATGGGTTACCAGCCCAGTGACACATTCACCAGCTTCCCCGGGCTCTCAAAGTCCAGACGCCCTGGCCTGGCCTTCAAGGTCTGAGCTCAGCACCTTCCTGTTCCAGCTCTGACGCCTCACAGCTCTGGAAGGGTCAGGAAGGACAAAGGTCTTTCTTGTGCCCTCTCTGCTCCAGAGAAGGGCCTGGCCTCTGGGCTCCAGTGGCCCCTCCGCCAGGCTGGCCTCCCGAGTCCAGTCCCAGCGATGCTAGACACCTCCCCACGCGACAGTGGGGCCTCCCTCAGGGTCCTGGGCTCCCCCTCCACTGCTGACCGTACTACCCCATCTTGGGTCCAGCTGGGGGCTCCTGGAGAGAAGAAACGGCATGGGTCAGAGGGGAGAGCGAGGGAACGAATGAATGACGGCTGCATACGTGCAGGCTGCAGGCAGCGTGTGGGCCTCAGAGGTTCAGGCAGGCTTGCACGTGCCAGCCTTGTGGGGGCAAGCACCCCACCCCATCCCGTTGGGCAGGGGCATGAGCAGACCGCCCCGTCGTCCATCAGCCCGCCTGCTTGCGACCCCAGAAAGTTGGGGGGCTGAGGATAGACTCCCCGGGTCATGTAACTCCCTTCTGTGCCCGTGACCAGCGTCCTTCGAGTGACAGCCTGTGGACACCTGCAGCCCTGAGGCTGGGGGAGAGGGCATCCCGTGGCCAGAAGTGGGGGCCGCCCCCTGGATATCCTAAGGGGCCAGGAGAGACCCACTGCCTGACCTGCCCCTGCCCGAAGCCCGGCCTCATTCAGCTCCACAGAGGCCCTCAGAACTCAGGTCCTTTTAGTCTGGGCTGGGGACCCACCGGGCTGGAAGAGGCTGGCCACTGTCCGAGTCGCACGGCCCCCTGGGGCAGGACCCGGGGCCGCTCCTCCCCCTACCTGGAAGAGTGCCTGCGCCTTTAAAGCCTCCCCCACTCCGGCCCGCGGCGGTGGGGGGAGGGGGCAGGGGGAGGAGGGGAGGAGCCGGCAAGGGACTGAGCTCCGTGCCTAGTGCTGGAGTGGACAGAGGACCAGCCTTGCAGCCAGGTAAGCTGGGGCAGGGCAGGGGGGCCTGCCTGTGCCCCAGTGCTGTGTGACCCCGAAGCCGCTGCTCACCCTCTCTGAGCTGCCGGGGGGCATGGGAGAGGGCAGCCCAGACCTGGGGCCTTTTCGGGGGCATCTGGAGTGCTGGGTCCCAGCCCCAGCTCTGTTCTGTCCGGGCTGTGCTCTGAACAGGTTGCTCCTCCTCTCTGAGCCTCAGTTTATGCACCTGTGTAATGGGAGTGGGCAGCCCTTCAGGGTGATGGGGGTGGGGCTGGTGCGGCCGGGTTGCGCAGAGGGGTCGCACAGGGAGGTCTAGGGAGGGGCAGAGCCTGAGGCCCTTGGCCTGACTGGGTCTGGCCTGGGAGCCTCCTGTTTGTTGTCTGGTTAGTGGTCTGAGGCCAGCTGACCAGGCTTCCTGGCTGACCTGGCCACGGGTGTGGGGTGGGTGGAGGAGGCCGGGGAAGTGGGCTTCTCGGATTGAGAGGGAGGGGGGCCCAGCATGGAGAAACTGAGGCCTGGAAGGTTGGAGTGGGGGCGGGCGGCTCTGGGGGCTGGGTGCCGTGCCCTCAGACCACATCTGCCCCGCTTGGGCTCTGGGGGGCGGAGGGCCAGGCTGGTGGTGCAGGGGGGTGACTGCGCAGCCCCAGGGGGCGCCCACCCCCTTGTGGTCCTCACAGGCTCTGACAGCCGCTTGGACAGGCTTCCGGCCGAGAGTGGGGTCATCGGGTCTCGGGAGGAGACCGTTTCTAATTCTTGACCCTGTTCCACCAGGGTGGGCAGCACAGGGCACGGACCCCAGCTCCGGTCCGGGTGTGGTGCCAAGCTTCCTGCCCAGGGCTGTGCTCTTGGACCCGGGGGACGCGGCTCTTCACTGCCCGCCAGGTGGTAAGTGGGGCGCCGAGGTGTCTACCTGCCCGTCCACGTGCCTGCGGGCCCGAGTCACCCCTGCCTGAGCCTCGGCTTCCAGCCGGCCTCTGAACGGCTCTGGGGCTCTGCCCAGTTTCACCCCTCTGATTCGGGCGGGAGGATTAGCAGAGAAACCCCAGGCTGTCGGCACGCCTCATCTCTTCACGCCCTCACTGCGTGTCCTGGAACCTGCTCGCTCAGCCCAGATTCCTCATGGGTGTAAGTGTGTGCGTGCGTGTGTGTGTGTGTGTGCGCGCGTGCACGTGCATTCTTTGGGAGCAGGTGGTGCATGGCAGGCTCAGGATCTCTGGGTGCGTGAGACTTGCATACTCCTGGGGGCAGGGAGCTCACCACCTTCTGTGCCTAGCACAGGAGCCCTAGGGTCTGGCGGGGACCTCCAGCCCAGACCCCCTGCCCCCGGACCCCCCTGGAGTGGAGGTGGGAGGCCATCCAGGACAGAGTGTGACACACTCGATGTGGGAGGACAGGCTTTACTGTTCTGAACGTCTTGCCTCTGTTGACTCGGCCTGTGGGACGCTGTCACACTCGTCCTTCCTGAGAACCTGCAACCGCTGCTTGGCTTCTCCTGGGCCCCATGGCAGGCCCTCCAGCCGGTCCCAGCCCAGGGTCTTCCTGCTGGGGTCACCTGTAGGGTATGGGTCCTCCTCTGTCCATTCAGGCCTTTTTCTGACCTCCCTGCCACCCCAGGCAGGAAGGAAACCATTGAGCAAGCTCAGGCAGGTGGGGCAGAGCCCTGTGGCTTCCCATTGCAGAAGCCTCCCTGCCAGTGGTTTGGTCATGCAGCCGCTCAGGGAGCACCAAGTGCTCTGGTGTTGCTGGCCGGCATCCAGCCCTTGGGGACGGGTCTTGAGCCTCAGTCCCCGGGTCCTGCCTCGTCCCATCTTCTCAGTTACCCTGGTCTGCAGGGGACAGGATGGCATCCAGGGAAA
Organism: Connochaetes taurinus; assembly: GCA_006408615.1. Classification (NCBI taxonomy): domain Eukaryota; kingdom Metazoa; phylum Chordata; class Mammalia; order Artiodactyla; family Bovidae; genus Connochaetes; species Connochaetes taurinus. Next base: position 227,026 of record SJXO01001713.1, on the reverse strand, counting down.
GAGCAGTCGGGGCACCCCCAGGCTGGGGTCGTGGTGGAGAGCTCACGGGGCACCCCCAGGCTGGGGTCGTGGTGGAGAGCTCGCGGGGGTGGGGAGCCCGCGGGGGTGGGGAGCCCGAGGGGGTGGGGAGCTCGCGGGGGTGGGGAGCTCGCGGAAGTGGAGAGCCCGCCCAAGCACAGTGGTGTGTTTCGGCTGTGAGGCCCCGGGGGCGGCAGTGTCTCCTCGGCCTCTGCATCTCCTTCCATCAGCTGGTGTGGCCTTGTGGGTTTTTTGCAGATTAGATAGTGCAGATGTGGGGCTGGAGGCTTCGGGGCAGCCTAGATACAGCGAGCACCAGGAGAGGAAGGCCTGACTTGGAAAGCGGCTGATCCTTGCCCTTGGCAGACGAAGGCCAAGGGGAGGTGGGGCAACGTCCAAGTCCCCCCGGGGCGAATCTGGAGCTGCTCCCGACTCCACTCCCTCGTGTCCGGGACACACAGCCCCTTGGGGCAGGTACGGGGCGGCCAGGTGTGTGTGCCCTGCTGGTCTGTGTGGCCTTGGACCCACCCTGGCCCTCTCTGGACCCTGCCTTTCCAGGCTGGGCAGCTGGTTCCTCCGGCCTGGGGCGCTACCCTTATTGGACAGATGGTGGAAGCTTCTAGGCGTGAAGCAGGAGGGAGGTGGTGCCACCCCAGCCCTGCTGCACGGCCTCAGGAACCATCTCTGGGCCTGGCGTTCAGACACTCTGAGCCAGCACAGGGCAGGCCGGCGGGAGACCCACCCTGGGGCTCGCGGAGAGGCTCACAGACACCATCCTCTGGGACAAGGATCGCCTTGCCTCTGTCAAGCTCCGCTCCTCCCCCGTTGGGGCCACACCCCTCACCTGCTGCCACCACCCAGGGGTCACCGCTGACAGCACCTGCCACCTCCAGGGCCCTCCCAGGGCTGCGTGAACTTTAGCCGCCTGGTGATGGGCGGAGTCCCCGGGCTGCCGTGACAGGTTGGGACCAGACCAGACACAGCCTCTGGCTGCCCTCCTGCCACGTGCTGTCTTTGGGGATTGCCCACTCTCCGCGGGGATTCAAAGTGCCCCCTGTCATGGCAGTCTGAGCGCGGCTTGGGAAAGCATTTCCAGACACAGAGTATTTCAGAAAGGAGTGAGTTTTTTGAGAATAAACAGCAGAGATAGTGAAAATGTTAGTTGCAACTCTTTGTGACCCCATGGACTGTAGCCCGCCAGGCTCCTCTGTCCATGGGGATTCTCCAGGCAAGAACACTGGAGTGGGTTGCCATGCTTCCTCCAGGGGATCTTCCCCAGCCAGGGCTTGAACTCAGGTCTCCTGCACTGCCCTAGTGAGAGTGCCAAGAACACAGCAGGCCTGATCGTGGTGGCCTTGGCCGGCAGCGGCCTGGAGCAGGACCTGGGTCCCAAGCAGAGGCTGGGCCCATTCGCAGTGCTGAGACCACCAAATCCCAGCCGCGAGACCAGTGGTTAGCGACAAGAGCGCTGGCCCTTCAGCTTTGCTGGAAAGAATTTCCACCAAGACGGAAAGCAGTGAAGCAAGGAAAGCGGTTACTAGGCATAGAGCACAGTGCATGTGGACAGGCACACTGGACTCGGAGGGAGAGACCCTGGGTCACGTCCACGTGGCAGTTCAAATCACGTTATGGGGCATTTCTTTCCGTTCCCGTCTAGCCAGTCCTTGTGATTTGCCTGCTTCACGTGTTCGGTGTATCTCAGGACCCTGCCATGTGTGCACATGTGTCTCCTAGCCAAAAGGGATTCTACTGCAAAGGGCTGTGGGTAGAGCATCCCTTGACATGACTCCCCGTCGGCCTCCAAGGAGCGTTTTCTGTGCATGTGTGGTCAGGGACAAGAACTCTGCGATCCATGCAGGGTCCAGCCTCCTCCCTTACTTGTCCTGCTGTTCTTATCTTGGAGTTTCGGGTGAGAGACTGAATCTCTGATGGCTGTATCCTGGTGGGGGGAGGGGGCACCTGACCTCCTGACAGCCCACTGAGAACTGATGTTTTCCATGGGTGAGTGGAAAATTGTTATAGCCTGAGACAAAGAAAATCCCTGCGGGAAGGGTGGCATTAGGTGACTGGTTAGGGCGCTGTCGGGTGAGAGCCAGGTGGGCATTTTCGCGTCCCTGGGAGCCAGGAAGCCAGCTGGTCAGGGTCAGGGAGGCTTTCGACAATGGTCCCAGGGGGGCTCAGTCCATCCCGGAGATGACCTTCATTCTGGGCTCCGGGGCTGTGGCCTTGGGATAGGACTCCATGCCCCCGGGCGGGCCTCTGGCCCCCTGTGCCCTCCGCGAGACTAGGTGAGGGTTCCTCAGCCCCTCTGCTCCTCCTGGGGGGGCTCACCTGGTCACGGGTGGCCTTGGCCTGCAGCGGCGTGGAGCAGGACCCACTCTTGGATGTGGATTTGGCCAGTCCAAAAATGTGGGGGGCGGGGATGGGAGACCAAAGCCAGTCCCTCAGCAGGGTGTCTTCCTCCGGGCTTCCTGTGGGGGCTGGGCCAGGCCTCCTGCCCAGGGAGAGGGCGCCGGTCACTGAGGCCCCCTGCTTCCCCATGCCCCGGAAGGCTGAGCCTCACGGGCACCCCCCGGCCCTCTGGGGAGCCCCCTGAGCCCTTGGCAGAAAGCTGGGCAGAGGGGATGCCAGAGCGCGGACCTCAGGGGGCCTTGGCTGGCTTCTCCCCGGGGCCTGCGTGGGGAGAGGACGCAGAGTAGGACCAGGGTCTCAGCTGAGGTCGCAAGCCCAGGAGAAATGCCCAGCGTGCCCTCGAGGTGCCCAGCATGAACAGGCCTGGGGCCCAGGACATGCCCTGAGGGCTCTCCGGCCCGGCGGAGGGTAGAGGGCAGAGGGCACGGAACCATCCCAGGGCGGGTCCCTCTGAGTAGGGATGGGGCGAGGCAGAGGAGTCCCGGCCTGGGGTTTTCCGGCAGAACATCGCCCTTCATGGGGGAACTGAGTTTGGGAGAGGGGGCCTTCCCCCTCTGACCCGTTGGGTCACACAACCCTCACCTGCCGTCCTTGCCACTGGCACCCCGTGGTTAAAGGCTGTCCCTGTCCAGCCTGGCAGGAAGTCTCCAGAGAAGCCCACGGTGTCAGGGTGAGGCGAGGACGACTGGTTCCCCTCCTGCCCACAGGCCTCCGGCATCCCCCCAGCGAACCCGGTCCTTAGCTAACGCTTGACACCTGGCTCAAGGGCACAGAATCTGCCTGCGGTGCAGGAGCGCGGGGCTCACCCCTGGGTGCGGAAGACCTCCTGGAGGAGGAAAATGGCAACCCGCTCCAAAGCATCCTTGCCTGGAGAAACCCGTGGACAGAGGAGCCTGGCGGGCTGCAGTCTGTGGGGTCACAGAGAGTCAGACACGGCTGGGCAACTTACACGTTCACACTTTCCAACCCACTTCATCTCTCATTGCACTGGGCAGACAGCCAGTGACTTTCCCAAGACCGCACGCAGGTGAGATGGGGCAGGCTGGCCCCGGAGCCCAGTGGCCCTCACCCGTTGGTCACATGCCAGCTCCCTGTGACTGATACACAGACACACATCCCCCCACCCCATGCCTGGGAGACACACAGACGCACACAGACACACACACACAGACACACACACACAGACACAGACACACACACACACACACACACACACACACACACACACCCCATGCCTGGGAGAAAGGCCCTGGGGGTGGAATTCACACCAGTGTGGGAGCGGCTGACAGCTTCCTCTTGGAGACACAGAGACTCCTCACAGAGCTCCCCGAGCTTCAGAGACACCCTCTCCGTTTGCAGGAGGACAAGCAGGCTGCGTGCTCTGGAAGTCTCCCTGGAGCAGGTTCTGTAGTCACGGGCTCCCACGGAGTGTGAAGGAGGCCCCAGCTATTTCTGCAGCCGGTCCAGCCCACACTGTCTCTGTGGCCCCCTCCCTGGAAGGCTTGGGCTGCCCACCTGCTGAGGAAGGTAGGCTCCTGCCCCGCGGCGGTCGGGAGACATGGGTGCCCCCCTCTGGCTTTGAGTGCACCGGAAGCTGGGCCCCACGCTCTGCGGCTGGTCACCTGGGGCCCCAAGAACAGTGTCGGGAAGGAGTCAGGCCAGGCCTGTCCCTCCTAGGGTGACCTGAAGGCCACCGCAAAGGCTCGACCACCATAAGGGGCCAGGCAGGTCCAGGGGGCTCCCCTCCTGGGAAGGGTTCCTGCCAGAGGGGGTCCCGAGGCTGAGAAGGAGGATTTAGGGGGCAGAGATGGGCCAGGAGCTGCTGAGAGAGGGCGTGGCCCGAGCAAAGACGAGAAGGAGGCCTGGCATGTCCTTCTGAGGCCAGACTGTGTGCCGTGCCCTGGGGGCTGAGTCCCCTGGTGGCAGGTCGGTCCCCTGACCTGCCACCCCCGCGCCTCGCGCCTGCAGAACATGAAGAAGCGGTCCCTGCTGCTGGCTTTGGCGGCCGCGGTCTTGGTCCTCCTCATCATTGGGCTCTGCATCTGGCTGCCCGAGGCCTCCAAGCAGCACAGCCACGTGTACCCCAGGGCCGCCGTGGCCGCGGATGCCAAGCGCTGCTCAGAGATCGGCAGGTGAGTGGGGCCCCGGGCCCAGGGGACCGCCCCCGTCAGTGCCCTGGGGCATCACCCTCGCCCCTCTGGGGCTCAATCCCCAGCCCCGCTGACCCTGGTCATCGGGTTGCCTGGGCAAGCCGTGTTCGAGCACACAGGGCTGCCCCTCCCATCCGTGGACCTTCCCGGCAGCCGCCAGTCAGGGGCGAAGGGGAACCTGGAGCCGAGGGCAGGGTGTGGGGGTCTCCCAGTGACCGGCTGGACCCCTTTCTCAGTTCAAGGCTGTCTGCCTCTTCAGAGAAACTCTGCTGTTTAACGCTCTTTGTAGGCCCACAACTCACATATACAAAAGTCAGGTCTCACACGGGAAAAAGATGTTATTAATAAAAAAAGTAACAAGTTTTCATTCTTTTCCAATTATCAAAGCCATGTTCATCTGTCGGCGTGAAAAGCCTGTTGGTTTTCAAATACGGCAAATTTTTTGCGTTAAAAAATAAAACCTGTGGGCTCCTCTCTGTTCACCCTGGGGCGGGGTGGCCCCTCTGAGCTGCTCACCCCAGCCCGTGCTGCCGGCAGGGACGTGCTGCTAGACGGTGGCTCGGCGGTGGACGCGGCCATCGCGGCCCTGCTGTGCATGGGGCTCCTGAATGCCCACAGCATGGGCATCGGGGGCGGCCTGTTCCTCACCATCTACAACAGCACCACGCGTGAGTGCCCTGTGGGGTGGGCTCCAGGGGCGGGGAGGGGCCGAGGGCCGTGCAGCCTGCCCACCCGACCGGTCCTTCCAGGGAAGGCTGAGGTCATCAACGCCCGCGAGGTGGCCCCGCGGCTGGCCTCCGCCGGCATGTTCAACAGCTCGGAGCAGTCGGAGGAAGGTGAGAGCGGGCTCGAGGGCGGATGCGGGGCCAGGACGAGCTGTCTGCGGCTGGGGGTGGCCCTCCCATCCCTTCCCGGGGCCCACAGCACCCCCACCATGGAGGATCAAGCCCATTATCACAGACTGAAGGGCGTTTCTGCTCAGGCCCCTCCTGGGCCACAGGGAGCTAGAGAAGCGGAACGACCGCTGTTGCAGCAGCGCGTATGGGTCAGGCCAGCGCCCTACTCAGGCCTTTGCACCCACGGCGAGCCCCTCGAGCCCTCCCTGCACACTTGGCAGGGGAGCTCGGTGCGGATTCCCATCGTATAGCTGGGGACACGGAGGCCCAGCCAGAGAGGCCATGTAGGCTGACCGAGGCCACGCACAGCTCCCAGGTGGCTCAGTGGTGAAGAGTCTGCCCGCAGTGCGGGAGACCCAGGTTCAGTCCCTGGGTCGGGAAGACCCCTGGAGAAGGGCATGGCAACCCACTCCAGTATTCTTGCCTGGAGAATCCAGGGACAGAAGGGCCTGGGAGGTTACAGACCACGGGGTCACAAAGAGTCAGACACAACTGAGCGCGCACATACACAGTCACACACACACACAGTCACACACACACAGTCACACACACAGTCACATGCAGTCACACACACACAGTCACACACACACACAGTCACACACACACACACACAGTCACACACAGTCACACACACACACAGTCACACACACACACACACAGCCACACACACACACACAGCCACACACACAGTCACACGCAGTCACACACACACAGTCACACACACACACAGTCACACACACACACACACAGTCACACACAGTCACACACACACACAGTCACACACACACACACACAGCCACACACACACACACAGCCACACACACAGTCACACGCAGTCACATACACACAGTCACACACACACACAGTCACACACACACAGTCACACACACAGTCACATGCAGTCGCACACAGTCTCACACACACAGTCACACACACACAGTCACACACAGTCACAGAGTCACAGTCACACACACACAGTCACACGCAGTCACATACACACAGTCTCACACACACACAGTCACACACAGTCACACACACACAGTCACACACACAGTCACATGCAGTCACACACACACAGTCACACACACGCACAGTCACACACACACAGTCACCCAGCTGGATGGTGGGAAAGCTGAGTTTGAACGCACCTATTGTGTTTTTAAAGAGCATCCAGGTCACTCATTGTTCACCTGTGGGGTTAGCGGTCTAGATTACAGGGCAGAGTTTCTCTTCTAAGCTGCCCTTCAGCCCCAGGGTACGCCCTGCAAGGACCCCAGTGGACTGCAAGACAAGGCTGGAGGGAGGAGGGATGGAGATTAAAGGCCCTGTGGGTCTGCCCGCCTCCTGCAGGCTCTGCCCCTGGGGAACTGAGAGTCTCCAGGAGCAGCCCTTTTGGAATTCTCTTTCTCTCCAAGACACCAAGAATTTTCACCCGCTGGGAAGCTCACCAGGTGTAGTGATGAAGTCATTCAGGGTATGGGACTACAAGAATCTTACAGACTTGGCATTTCGCATTCTTGAGATTCATGCGTTTGACTCGGGCTTGTCAGGCGTTGGGGCTGTTCCCCAGCCGGTAGAAACAAAGGTAACATGTGAAGGGCACCGCCCAGGAGGAGCAGAGGGGAGATGGCACAGGTGTGCCCAGCGCCACTGAGTGGCCTGGAGGGCGGACGCGGGCAGGGTGAGAGGGCACGTGGGCTTACCAGGTGCAAAGACCCGGAGGCTGGGGCTGGGGTGGGGGTGGGCGTCTGGGGGGAGCAGGAGGACGCAGGGTCAGGTTGGACCTCATGGTGGGTCATCGTGAAGACCCGGCCTTGTGTCTGAAGGAGGGACGGGTGTTCCCTGCATCGGAGGGCACTGGGGGAGATCTGGCTCTTTTCCGACGGGACCCCTGGGGCTGCCAGTCAGGTGGCCCGTCGGGAAGTCCCGCGATGGGCAGGGATGCTGAGGACTGGTGCCCAGCACACTCGGAGGGCGGAGCCGTGGATCTGCTGAGGGGTCTGCTGTGCCACACATCCAGGGGTCCCGGGGAGGACAGATGGCCCTCAAGGAGGCCAGCAAGGCTCCCAATGAGTCCCCCTTGAGATGCCCTTTTTGACCCTCAGATCTGGCCATCAGGGAGCAGCCTCAAGAGTTCAGCCTGGGGGCTGTCAGCATGTAATGGGGCTCAGCGGGAAAGAATCCGCCTGCCAAGGCTGGAGGTGCGAGACACCTGGGTTCAATCCCGGGGTCAGGATTGAAGATCCCTTGAAGGAGAAAATGGCAACCCACCCCCGTGTTCTTGCCTGGATATTCCCATGGACGGAGAAGCCTGGCAGCGGGCTGCAGTCCATGCGGTCCTAGGAGTCGGACTCGACCTCACGTGTACACACACTCTGGACCAGGCAGCCTGGTGTGCCGGAGGGCAGACAGAGGAGAGGCCGGGAGATACAGAAGCAACCCGGGGAGAGGGGGACGGGCCAGGTGAGATGAGAAAGGGGCCCGGCTCCCTGCTGAGAGGGCGGCCCAGGGCCTCACCAGCCTGAGGTCAGGCCCGCACGTGCTGAAGGGGAGGGACGCGTGCTGGCTGGCAGACCTTCCAGGAGGTGATGTAGCAACCTGGCTCTTGGAACCTCGTGCCCGACTTCTGGGCGGGAGAGGCCACTCGAGATGCCCCGGCCCGCATCTCAAGTGAAGGCAGGAAGGCGCCGGCGAGCCGGGGCTGTGCTGAGGTTCTCTGTGTCAGGGCTGGGCCCTAGGGCACGCCGGCGGGCGGTGGGGCCTGGCAGGGAGCTGGGGTCCGCGGCTGTGTCTCCAGTGGCATTCTGGCTCCTCAAAGGATGGAGCTGGGAGCCAAAACCCTTCATGGTCAGTCAGATGGGCAAACTGAGGCCCAGAGAGGGTGCGGCGCAGGGGTCTGGGACAGCGAAAGAGAGGAAGAGGGGCTCTTGCTTTGGCACCAGCCCAGCCTTGCAAGTGGTCTGTGGCTTCGACTGGGGGCCTTGGTGGGTTCCAGGGGAACCCTTGAATCATACAGGGTGAAGGGGCTCGTGACCCAGGAGGCTCAGACTGAGAGGTGGTGAGGTCCGGCTTCCGTACGCTCTCGCTGCACAGCCGTGTGCCTGGACCAGGTTTTCAGACACGGGGCCACTGCGGAGACAGACGTGTAGGCCTAGGGGACAGCGGGACCCCCCCACACGTGCCCCCCCGTGCCCCCAGCAGACACCCCGAGCAGA
>SJXO01001713.1:191460-203605 GCA_006408615.1 Connochaetes taurinus | reverse complement strand
CCTGTGAAGCGAGGGCTCCTGGACCGCGGGGCGAGTCAGGACCCCGCAGCCGGCGCCCAGCCCCGCCTCCGTCCGCAGCTTTGGAGCCATGGTGTACTCCCCACGCACGGGCATCCTTCTCAACAACGAGCTTCTGGACCTGTGCTGGCGGCACTCACAGGGCTCCAGAGCCGCCCCCCAGCCCGGTGAGCACAGGGCGCCGCCAGCCCCGGGAGAGGGAAGGCGGGCCGGCCTGGCGTCAGGGGATCGCGCATCGGGAGACGGGGACGGAGCGGGCGGCCCTGGGGGGCGGGCTGGGAAGCGAGGGTGCCCTGACTCCTGTCCGGCCCCAGTTCCAGGTGAGCGGCCCCCCTCATCCATGGTCCCCTCCATCTTGGTCAGCACAGCCCGGGGGTCGAAGCTCGTGATCGGCGGGGCCGGCGGGGAACTCATTATCTCTGCGGTGGCCCAGGTGAGTCGCCGGGCGGCCCTGCTGTCCCCAGAAGGGTTGGGGAGGGTGGCAGGTACCCGCCCCGCCTCCCTCGCTGCACCGTCCTCGTCCCTGCAGGCCATCATGAACAAGCTGTGGCTGGGCTTTGACCTGCAAGCCGCCATCAAGGCCCCCATCCTGCACGTGGACAGCAAGGGCCAGGTGGAGTTCGAGCCCAGCTTCAGCCAGGTGAGGCAGACATCTCCGTGCCTGCCTTCAGAGCCTGGGGGCGGGGGCCTCAGCTCTGGGCCAGGTCTCCACGCATCTCCAGAGTCTCTGTGAAGGGTCACAGACGGGCAAGCATGGGGACCAGACTGCCAGGCAGGGCACTTGGCCCCTCAGACACCAATACCTGGGCCCTGACGCACGTTCTCAGACCTGAGCCTTGAGGGCTGTGCTCAGAGCGCCTCACCCGCAAGGACCACTGGGGCCTGGGGCCTGCCTGTGTCCTTGGACTCGTGGGTCTTCAGAAGCCTCCAGTGATCCCTCCACCAGCAGGGCCCTGGGGAGTCTGCATGCCACATCCCTGGCATCTGGGATCCCCGTGTTCTCCTGTGGGTGTTGCGAGAGTGGGTCCCCAGCTGCCGACAGCGTGGCAGGAGAGCCATTCTTCCTGACGTTGAGTTGGGCTCTTCTTAAGCATGGAGGACCTGGGGTTCCAAAGGGCCCAGGCTCTGCCTTCTAGAGGCTTTGCTTTCCAGACCCTCAGAACCGAGTCCCCCCCGGCCACCTGCCTTCTCCACTGAAGCCCTGGACTCCTCTGGGGTCACACTGAGTCCTCAGCCCAGGACAGAAGTGAGGCTGCGTCTTGGGTCCTTCCAGACGGGGCCACGGACTCCGTCGTCTTCCCTGGAGCTGGGCCTCTGCTCTGGGGCCTGTGGAGTGGGGGCCACCGGCTCCACGTCCTGCAGACGAGGCTGCGTCCAGCACCCCTCTGTCCTTACCCAGACCTGCGCCCCCACTCCTGTCCGGGGTGGGGTCCTCAGCTCCCTGCTTGGGCCCCGTCCCCTCTGTGACTGGCCGGCCTCCTCTCCCCTCCAGGAGGTTCAGAAGGGGCTCCAGGACCGGGGCCAAGAGCAGAGCAAGAGGCCCTTCTTCCTGAACGTGGTCCAGGCCGTTTCCCAGGACGGGGCCTGTGTGCATGCTGTGGCGGACCCACGGAAGGGCGGGGAGCCCTCGGGCTACTGAAAGGCCGCTCCCTCCTGATTCCGGGTCCCGCCCTGCGCACGCCCGGCCAGCCTGGCCCAGGGGACCTAGCCCTCCGGCAGGAATCTGGGCCCCTGGGCTGGACGGTTGGCCTGCGGCTGCAAAGAGGTGGACAGCCCAGCAGATGGACCGCTGTGGGGGCTGAGCCCCCCACCAGAGCCCCCGCCCTGGCCGCTCCAGGCCTCACCCACGACTGCACCCCTGCCCCCTGGGAGCCCTGCTCCCCACCTGTGTATCCTCCAGCCTGAGATTAAAGAAGAGCCTGCAGCATGCCTGCCTGACGCAGGGTCGAGGTGGCGAGGGCCACGAACAGAGCTAACAGTCTTCCACACACGCCACCACGGGGCCAGGGAAACCAGAGCCGGGCTGGCACTCGTCCAGGGCGCCCCTGGACACTTGCTAAGGCTCCACACATGGCCGCCTGGACTACTGGCCGGGGGGAAGGCTGGGTGTGGCCTGGGGCCACCTGGCCCTGGCTCCTGGGAGCCTGTGGCCCAGGCCCGTCCCGGAGCTTGTCCTCTGTCCCGGGCAAAGGCTGGAAGACGAGACACCTAAGCCCTCCCCAGCCCGCATCTCCAACCTGCTCTCACCCTCAGCAAGGCTGACATTTTGGGGGGAGTCATACTTTGGGGGGCTGTGCCCACACTGTAGGGTGCAGAGCAGCGTCCCTGGCCTCCCCCAGCTAAACGAGCCCTCTGCCCTGGCCAGTCAGCAGTCACCCTCGATTGAGAACCACTGCTCTGGACCCAGGGGCCCCCAGCCACTGGGGACGGCTCTGCCAGCTGCCAGGCGGGCTGGCCTTCCTGGGGGAGGGCTCTTGGTGGGCTGACCTGGGGGGAGGTCCTGCCCACACCTTGATTCCTGGGAGCATTGAGGACTCCGGTCTCATCCCAAACATCCCCCAGAGGTGTACCTCCGCATGGCTGGAGTCTGGCCGCTTGGGCCATGGGAGGGCTTTGGCTCCTGTGCCCAGGGAGACAGAACGCAGCAGACTGAGGGACTCAGACACACTGCTCACCTGCCCGCAGGGCCTCCCAGTGGCACCCACGTTCGTTGCTGTGTCCCTGCACGCAGACGCACCCCTGCCCCCTCTCAGGGCTCAGTTACCCCCCTGTGAGCTGGTGGGTTCCCTCCTTGCCCAGGCTCTAGCCCAGCTTTCTGGAACATCAGACTCACATGCCCACCCACCCACCTGCCTCCCACTTCCTGAGCACCTGGACCCTCAAGCACCTACCACAGACTCAACATGCCAAACCAGAAGCCAGCTCTGAGGCAGCCAAACATTCTCCAGTGGCCTCCTCTCCCCACTCCGAGACAGTCACCCAGGCCTCCCCCTCCATCTGCGTGGCTGGCCTTGGCTCCATCTTTATCCCTCTCTCTGCCTCCTGGCCGCTGCCACCATCTCAGTCCACTCCCCACTCAAGACAGCCGTGACCCTTCAAATGCGTCCCTCATCCTGCGAGGAGGCCACACGGGAGTCCTCCCTGGCCTCCAGAGCCCCTGGAGGAAACCCAGTTCCCACGCCCTACTCATCCCACCCTGCGAGACTTGCTGGCCCCTAGCCACGTCTCTCGTGGACCACAAGCCACGCCAACGAGGCATGTTCCCAGCCCAGTTAGTGACTCTAACAGCTTCTGTAAACATCTCGTTAAACAGAGGCAATCAAAGCCAAGACTGCAGTATCTTCAAAATAACATTCACATGTACACAGATCAGTCCCCACAGAATAGAGTGAGAGGTAAAAGAATCTGCCTGCCAGTGCAAGAGATGTGGGTTTGATTAGGAAGGTCCCCTGGAGTAGGAAATGGCAACCCACTCAGGTATTATTCTTGCCTGGGAAATCCCATGGACAGAGGACCCTGGTGGGTCAGAGTGCATGGGGTCACAAAGAGTCGGACATGATTGAGCATGCATGCACGCAGGGCTCAGAGGAAAATTCATTGTCCTGATTAGTTACATTAAAATAATCAAAACAAAGCATCTCATGTAAGACGTTAGTAAAAGAACAATCAGAATAGTAGGGAAAGCAAGAGGAAGAATTTAGGAACAACTGAAGCAGAAACTGAGAATTTGAAGTCAGATCTTGCAAAAAATATACAGCTGTTAGCTAGCTAATCAGTAAAAATTAAGGAAGAGTAAATACGCAAAGAATGAAATGAGAATGGGGAAATAACGTAAGCTATAGAAGAAGTTAAAAGTACTAGAAAAGATGACTCATTTCAATAAAAATAAATTTGGAAAGTTGACAAAATAACCTTTCTAGGATAAATAGGATTCCGGTACTTAACACAAAACATCTGTTTATCAGAAACTCAGATTTAACTGGGCAGGCTTACAGGTCCCAGGAGGAGCAAAGATCTAGGCTGGGTCAACGATCACACAGAAAAGCTGAGAATGTTGCAGGAACAGTGGCCTACCTCAAACGCCCTTCTGGAAAGTTCCCCAGTGTCCTGCCATTAGGACCAGAGGCTTCTCCTGCCAATTGTGTTCAGGAAACTCAACACAAAGTCCTCAAAAAAAAAAAACAAAAACTTGCAAGGAGACTCCAAGCAACACATTCAAAAGGACAGCATGTCCCCAGCGGGCCCAGCAGCAGGCCGGCTGGGAACGCCTGTGAGGGCCTGGACTCGCCTCTCAGCAGAGGAGGAAAACCAGAGCCATCGCCACCGAGAGGCGTCTGATGGAAGCCAACACTCATCCTGGATTAAGAAGAAAACAACCCGCGGGCCTAACACCCAAACACGGCGAGAGCCACACGGGCATTCGCATCTCACGAGTAAATGTCCCAAACAACAGTAGCGCCTGCTGGGCACTGGCCACGGGCAGGAGCACGCTGTCGCTTTCCATGTAGGAATCCATGTGACTCTCCCGAATGGAAGGGAGGCATGGCGACCCCCATCTCACAAAGAGAAAGCGCGCGCTCAGTCACGCCGCTCTGTGCCCCCCTGGTCTGTAGCCCGCCAGGCTCCTCTGTCCGTGGGATTCTCCAGGCAAGAACACTGGAGTGGGTTGCCGTTTCCGTCTCCAGGAGATCTTCCCGACCCAGGGATCGAACCCGAGTCTCCTGCATCTCCTGAAACTGGCAGCCGCCTGGGAGGCCCATGTTGAGGATACTGAAGTCCCAAAGCTCCTAGGGTCCTGGAGCGTAAGTGCCAGAGGTGGAAACCTGGGAGGCGGGCGGAGTAAAGGAGTCTTGACCCCCTTCCTCACACCACATACAGAAATTAATTTGGGATGAACCTTAGGCCTAAATGGGAAATCTAAAATAATTGTGGGGGTCGGGGGGTGATGGACCTCAAGAGGAAGGGGATACATATAGAAACTTCTCATGGCTGATTCACGCTGTTGTATAGCAGAAGCCGACACAAAGTTGTAACGCAATTAACCTCCAGTGAGAAAGAAAAAGTTATAAAATAATTGCCTCAGCAACTGGTCCAGCATCACTAATTATAAAGACCTTCACTTTCTCACTAAATTGCATCAGTGCTTTTGTGAAGCAAACAAGAACTCAAGTGAAGCAAGCCAGATTTTAAAACACACTGTAAACACAGTAGGCTAGAAGAGCATGGAAATAAACCTCAGAAATCCGTCAGCCACCAAGTACACAAAGAAATGCAAATATATATGGGATTTTTGTCTCTGCTAAAACAGCACTTCAAAGCAGTAGGGAAAAGATGATTTCTTAACCGTCAGTACGAGAGCAAGCAGGTAGCCATCTGAGAGAGTAAAGCAGGGCCCCTGCTCTTTTTATGTATACCAAATTCAACTCCAGTCAGACCAAGATTTAAGAATAAACCCATTTAAAACTGAAAGTGGAAAGAAAAGAAAAAAAAAACCAAAAGTAAAATTTTTCATTAGAAATGAAACTACCCCCCCACCAACACACCATACAGATATTGTAAGAAAATGAGAGAATATTCTATTTATGATCTTTGAGTAGGGAAGTCCTTTACTGGGCATAACATAAAATCAGGAAGCCATGTTGTTGTTTTTTTTTTAAAAAAAGGATGCTGGGGAGATTGGGATGGACATGTACACACTGTTATATTTGAAATGGATAACCAGAAAGGACCTACGGCGCCACACATAGAACTCTGCTCAATGCCATGTGGCAGCCTGGACGGGCGGGGAATTGGGGGCAGAATGTTTGTATGTGTGCGTGTGTGCGTGGCTGAGTCTCTTCACTGGTCACCTGAAACTGTCACAAATAAAAAGGTGGTTTTTTGTTTTGTTTTGTTTTTTTTAAAGAAAGGGTAAACTAGGACTTCGGTTGGGACTCTGTGCTTCTAATGCAGGGGGTGGGGTTTGATCCCGGTCAGGAAACTAAGATCCCACACACTGAGCAGGGTGGTCAAAACTGTTTTCAAAAGAGAAGAGATGTGAACACATGGACGTTTATAATTTTGATGTGGAAAATATTTTAAAAGACCAATGACAACCTTGGGGAAAGATAGTTTCAATACATAACGTGACCTGAGCCTGCTTTCTTTAGTATTTAAATATTTAATAGCAAAGACCAAGACTCCATTAGAAAGATGAACAAGGATGTGACTCATGAGACCCTGGGAAGAGATCTGCAAATGGTTACTTCAGTGTATACAGTTGTACAACCTCACTGATAAATGTGCCAGTTAAAACAACGAGATCCCACAAAGCAAACAGCTGCAGCCCAAAGGCTTCATCTTTGAATGCTTCCAAACACTGATAGCAGGGAAAAAAAACAGCCTTACACAAACTTCCCCAGAACAGAGAAAATATTGCCCAACTTTTAATGAGGCCAGCAGAATCCTGAGAACAAAACTTGACGAGGACATTTCATGAAGGAAAAGTACAGGGTGATTTCATTCACTCACAGAGGTGAAAAATTCCTAAATGATATACGAATTCACCACTATCAGTCTGGGTTTATTCTGGGAATGCGTGATTGGTTGAACATTACAAAATCAAGCAATTCTGGGAACTCCCTAGCGGTCTAGTGGTTAGGACCACCAAGGGCCTGAGTTCAATCCCTGGCCTGGGAATTAAGATCCCATAAACCCGGCAACACAGCCAAACAAACAAAAACAAACACTCAAGCGATGTAATTCCCTGCATTAACGCACTAAGAGAACAAAGAGGAAAAAAACCACCCACCCTCTCAACAAATGCAGAAAGGCATCTGATACTCTGCCAACTTCCACTGACAACAAAAACTCACAGGAACTAGGAACAGAAGGAAACTTGCTGAATCTGGTAAGTGGTGGCTACGAAAGCCTACTGGAAACGCCATCCTTCACGGCAAAACCTAACAGCCTTCCTTTTGAGACTGAGGCCAACTTCTGAGAAGGACGCACGGCATTTGCTGGCTTTCACTGTTTCCTTTCCACACGGAAAGAAAGTCCTTGCCCAGGCAATCCGGTGAGAAAAACAAACAAAAGGTAAAAGAACAGGCAAGGAGGACACAAAACTGTCCGTATGTGCAGGTACTTAAGAGGGAAGCTGAGAGAAACCCCAGGGAGATGAGCAAGGCCGCTGGAGCCGAGGGAAGCGCGCAGAAAGCACTGCTATCTCTATGCGTCCCTCACAAACAGAAGACATTTCTTTTTGGACTGAAACCACTTACGACAGCATTTTAAAAAATCCAAGCCTCAAAGTAAAAGAAACAGGTATTCAAGGCCCCTACGCTGACCGGTGCTGCAAACTATAAGAGCAGGATGTGAAGAAGTGAAAGTGAAGTGAAGTCGCTCAGTCACGTCCGACTCTTTGCGACCCCATGAGCTGTAGCCCACCAAGCTCCTCCGTCCACGGGATTCTCCAGGCAAGAGTACTGGAGTGGGGTGCCATTTCCTTCTCCAAATGTGAAGAAGACTTGAATAAATGGAAGGTTATACTATGTTCACAGATTGAAAGAGTTAGGACAGTGCAGAGACCAGTTCTCCCCACATCCACCCATAAATCCGATGCAATTCTAATAAAAATCCTCACTTTTTGGGGGGGGGTCTGTTTGTGGGGTTTTGCGTGTGTGTGTGTGTGTAAATTGGTAAGCTGATATTAAAATTCACGTGGGAACACCAAGGACTAGGGCTAGCCCAGGCAGTGCTGAGTGAAAGTGAAAGTCGCTCAGTCGTGTCCGACTCTTCGTGACCCCCCTGGACTATTCAGTCCATGGAGTTCTCCAGGCTAGAATACTGGAGTGAGTAGTCTTTCCCTTCTCCAGGGGATCTTCCCAACCCAGGGATCAAACCCAGGTCTCCCGCATTGCAGGCGATCTTAAGGAAGAGCATAACAGAGGACTCACATTACCAGATGTTGGGAGCAAGCTACGGTAACTAGGCGATCTGGCAGCAGTACAGCAATACGCTGGACACGGACAGGACAGTCACCTGACCTCTGACAGAGGAGACACAGCAGTGCGATGCGGAAGGGACTGGGTTTCAAAAGACAGAGCCGAGCCCATCAGATATTCGCGTGAGACAGGCGCATCCTGACCTGCCCCATACAAGGTACACACATCACTCCAGATGCATCTCATCATAAAATCGGACACAACAACGCCTTCATAGGAGCCGCAGAGCAGCTCAAACAGGACGCAAAAAGCCCCAAGTGTAACAGAAAACACCCCGGTGAGCTCACAGAGAACCGCAGCATTCGGAAGAAAGAAAATGCCGAGCGCAGCTCGCGGTCAGCCACCTAGGGACTGAGAGGCGAGGAGATTCTTCTGTTTGAGTGTTAAGATTTTTAATTGTGGTGAAATACAGGTGGGGCTTCCCTGGTGGCTCAGTGGTGAAGACTCTGCCTGCCAGTGCGGGAGATCCGGGTTTCCATCCCTGGGTCGGGGAAGACCCCCAGGAGGAGGCAACGGCACCCCACTCCAGTATTCCTGCCTGGAGAACCCCATGGACAGAGGAGCCTGGTGGGCTCCAGCCCTGGGCTACAGCCATGGGGTCACGAAAGAGTCGGACGTGACTTAGCAAATAAACAGCAGCAGCAAGATCCACGTGACACAGAACTGACCGTCTTAACCATTTCTCAGGGTCCTGCTCAGCGGCACTGAGTGCACGCACGCGGTTGCCCGTCTCGACGGGCGTGCTCTTCCCAAGCTGAAGCCCTCCAGCTATGGGGAGTCCCCTGGTGGTCTAGCGGTTGCGATTCGGCGCCTTCACTGCTGGGGCGCAGGCCGGGGAACTGGCCAGAAACAGCGGCTCCCTGTTTCCTGGGAGATCTCTATTCCACCCTCTGTCTCTGGGTGTTGGCACCGGGGCCCTCGTGTGCGTGGGACTGTACAGTAGCCGTCCTTTGGTGTCTGGCTATTGCGCTCAGCACAACGGCCTCAAGGAGCATGCACCTGCTCTGTAGCAGGTGTCAGAGTTTCCTGCCTTTTCGTGACCCAGCGGCATCCCGTTGTATACAGACATGCCGCACCCGTTCACCCGTCCATCTGCGGATGGACCCTTAAGCTGCCTCCGCCTTCTGGCTGTTGTGAATAACTCTGCCGCTATGAACACCGGAGGGTCCGTCTGAGTGATTTAAAGCCTTGCGCGCGCAGTGTTTGTCAACACTAGTGACAAACCTAAGGTCATCTTTTCCGCATCTCTGGGCCTGGTGCCTAGTTCACGGGGCCAGCTGCTGCAACACACAGACCCCAAAGGTGCCATGGCTTACTCACAGGCACGTTTATCTTTTGTTCCCAAAGCAGGACTGGATGCATTGAACAGGTCGGGGCAGGGCCCCCTTCCACACGCTGGGCACCCAGGTTGGTGCGGCTTCTAATCCGGGGGAGCAGGGGAAAGGGCGGGTGGAGGGGTTTGCCTGGGGAGGTGTTAAGGCCCAGCCTGGAAAGTTCCCTACCCGCTTCTGCTGGCAGGCAGTGACGTGACTGCTCCAGGGGCATGGGGCGCTGGAGGTGGCTGAGCCCCTACTCAAATGGCTTCCGTCCTCTGCCCGGAGGCAGACTCCCCAAGGAAGCGCTGCCCACCCCCACGGTGCAGGGCCTGGTCACCCCTTCCTCCCGAGCAGAACAGACCACGGGGACGGGGGTCTCCCATCAAGGGCCTGGCCTGGGGCAGGCACTGGGTCACCTGGGGCTCTGTGGGAGGAAGCAGCCTGCCGAGGGGTCCCTGCCCCGACATGAGCGACAGGAGGCCCGAGGGGGAGGCTGGAGGGGATGTGAGTGCTCCTTCCTTGGGGGCTGGGGGTGTCGGGGGCCTTTGCTGCTGAGGTCCAGGCCCCCACGTGGCTACGTGGCCTCCTCCCCTCCCCCGGCACTGGGCTCCGGGGCTGTCATCCCCTGGGGCTATGGTTTGGGGAGGACACCTCTCTGAGGCCAGGGTCCCCACTGCTGATGTTTCCAGGGGCCCTGTGCCCAGCCCTGGGACCCTGCAGCCTCACACAGGCCTGGCCGCACCCCCAAACTCCCTCAGGGCCCCGGGAAAACCTCTGCCAGGTGTTGGGGCTTCCCAGGCTGGCCGGCCCCTGGCACTGGGAAAGCCTGACGTCTGCGGCCAGGGCTACAATGGATTCTTCTCCTGCCCAGGGTGGGGGTGGGGGGGCGACTCCCAGGCCCAGAGGGACGGGGTGGGGTGGGGAGCCAAGAGGAGGCCAGGCTTCCCTCTTGGGCCTCAGCGGCCGCCCCCACATTGCTCACCCACAAGTGCCCAGCCTGGCCCTGCCAAGGAGACGCGGGGCTCGGGCTGGTGGGAGGCCAGCCCTGCCTGAACTCATCCCCAGGGAGGAAAGTACCTGCCCAGGGGCCAAGGGGTGGGCACTCAGCCCCCCTGTCCTGAGCTGGAAGCCAGGGGTGGGGAGGTGCCCAGTGGGGTCTGGAAGGACAAGCACTGACTGGGCACCACCCCTGGGACCCTCCCATCTTTGCTGTGTTCCCTCAAACACGCCCCACCACACGCAGCACCCTAGGACTCCCGGCAGGGGCACCTGCTGCCCGCCCCCTCCCCGCCCGGGCCTCTCTGCCCAGGACCCTCTGCCAAAGGCAGGGCTGAGGAGGTAGGGAGGTCAGCGCCTGCTGGACCTTGGGTAACCTGTACAACTTCCAAGACTGGCGGTTCGAGGCGTCCCCCACCCCAGGTGGGCCTGCACGGGCCTTGGCCGAGGCGGTGACCACGAGCCTGCTGGGGCACTTGCCCGGCCCTCCCTGGTGGCCTGGGTCCCCGGTAGCGTCCACCTCCGCGATTCTTACCCTCTGCTGCCCCCACGTGGCCACTCTCAGCACGGCCGTGAGAAGGCTGCTCAGGGCGCCCTACCCAGGGCCCCAGGTGTCTCCAGGCTGCTCCCTGCCCCTCGATCCTCTCAGGCAGAGCCACCAGCCCTGGGCAGCAGGCACCCACCTCCAACCCACAAGCCCTGGCACTTCCCCATCTTGAGACCTCTGATGGAAACCCAGCACCATCCTACCCAGGCCCCTCAGCGCCCATTCAGTACCCTCACGAGAGGCCTGGGCCCTATACACTCGCCTCTGGACAGTCCTGGGCAAAGGGCCCAGGGGCCTGGACCAGCTGGGCGTGACGCTACCACACTGCCTCTGGGGCTGGGCCAGAGCTGGGTGCCCAGCGTAGCACCCCATGCACCCTTCCGCTCCCACGATGCGGTCACTGTTCTAGATCCCACTTTACAGATGGAGAGTCGGAGCCTGGGGACGGGCCGGTCACTCTGGGTACCGTGCAGTGCCCAGGGCGACCACTGGACTCCCGGGAACAAGGCACACCACCACAAGCATCGACACCACGGAGGGGCACCAGAGCTTGTTTTCTGCCCCCATTCCAGAAGACTTTACAAGGCTGGAGCTTAGGAGGGTACTCTCCATGCCCAAGGCTGGACCCAGCCAGTCTCTGGCAGCCAGCCCCCAGGGCCTGGGAATCAAGGCAGCTCGGCCCTGGGGCTCACTGCTGGGTCAGCAGGCTCACCCTGGGGGTCAGGGGCACGGGCACGGGATCCAAGGTACTGGCCTTTGCACATCAGGTGCTGGGATGTCAGGGCTCGGGAGACAGGCCTCAGGATTCAAGGGTACAGAGCCCCGGGCCTGGAGAACTAGGGTTTGGGGTATGCGGGGAACAGAGCCACAGGAGCTCCCCGGTCACAGTTTGGGGTGCGGGCCTTCGGTGACAGAGCAGGGCACTTGGCTTGAAAAGCTCAGGTACCAGGTGTCCGGGTTCCACGTGTCTGGCGCTAAGACCCCGAGTATTCCAGTCCTGGGCTGCAGGCTCTCGGAAGTCTTGTGCCGCTGGCCAGCGTGCTTCTCAGGGCTGCGAGCCCCAGATGGCCCTGCAACAGAGCTGTGGTCTAGCGCAGGCACGGTGGTCCCACGCGCGCCCCGGGGTGGGGGTGGGGGTGCGGAGGAGGGCGCAGGAGAACCGAGGAGGAGTGGACCGGGCCTGGGAGAGAGGGGTCTCACGTGTTGCTCTTCCTGCGGCGTAGGAGCCAGTAGCCGAGCCCAACCAGGGCCACGAGCCCCAGGCCTCCAAAGATGATGCCCAGCAG
>SJXO01001713.1:135791-178414 GCA_006408615.1 Connochaetes taurinus | reverse complement strand
GATGTACTCTGCATATAAGTTAAATAAGCAGGGTGACAATATACAGCCTTGACGTACTCCTTTTCCTGTTTGGAACCAGTCTGTTGTTCCATGTCCAGTTCTAACTGCTGCTTCCTGACCTGCATACAGATTTCTCAAGAGGCAGGTTAGGTCATCTGGTATTCCCATCTCTTTCAGAATTTTCCACAGTTTATTGTGATCCACACAGTCAAAGGCTTTGGCATAGTCAATAAAGCAGAAATAGATGTTTTTCTGGAACTCTTGCTTTTTCCATGATCCAGCGGATGTTGGCAATTTGATCTCTGGTTCTTCTGCCTTTTCTCAAACCAGCTTGGACATCAGGAAGTTCATGGTTCACGTATTGCTGAAGCCTGGCTTGGAGATACTTAATTTTATATTTGATGTTGATGAATGTATACATTCTATATTAATTAGGCCAACAAACTTCAACATTAAATACCAGGTATAATTTAATATTGAATATTTCCCAGTTCCTGTGAACCTGAAATTCACTTAGCTTAATTTCTCTTGGAATTAGAATTTTCTGATTTGTAGGCGCTTACTTTTCTTTAGGCCAATTAAATTAGAGCTCACTTACAAATTCAACTTCATTAGAATTACAAAGACAGACACATACTGAGCCATACATTCAGACACAGCAAGAGATCTAGCCTCACTTTCTCAGCTTAGTCATGAGTCAGGTATCTCAATATGAAACTCACCAGTATGTAAGAAATATTTTTAAAGGCTCATTCCCTGTCTTTCTTTCTTCAGTTTCATGATAAGGTAAGTGGTCCTGGGAGCTCTGATCTCAAGGCAACAGGGATGGAAAATCAGGTTCTCATTAGGACTTATTTCCTCGGGACTCCTGTTTTCAAGCTAAGTTTCTCTACTGGTTGGAATTAAACTGGTTGGGAGTTGGTTCACATCCAGCTGGTGTGGTGTACTCAGTTGGCACAACGGAACGTTCATAAATTTTCGTAGCCACCGCCTTTTCTTTCTTTTAGTGGTTCTGAAAAGTTGGTCAAGCCGTTTAACAAGCGTTAACTGTGTAACTCAGACCAACCTAGACTGTCTTTCTGACCAGCACAGCTACGTCCTCATCTAAACCTTCTAAAAGGCGGAGTCAAGCAAAGGTTGATTGTGGTGATTAGAGAATGATGATTTGGGTGTCAAGCCAGAGTATTTCTTTGAAGGTTTTTTTTTTCTCTCTCTCTCTATTTCTCCTTTGCTGGGCAAAGGCAAACAGCAGGAGGTGGAAGAGTTGGGAGAGAAAGGAAAAAAATGAGAGACAGCATCTGACCAAGTAATTCAAATAGAAGATCCACGTAGAGGGAGTGAGTCAGTGACAGACCGTTAGCAGCCTTTTTCGGTTCTGATATAGTTTTAAGAGAAGTTTCTAGATATCCGTCATCCATTGTCTGTTTGATCTTGTGGCCAGCTTTTTCTAACTGCAAGAATATAAATTTTGGAATATTAAAGGAAGCCCAACCTGCTTGTTTTAGGTTGGGAATCTCCTTTTAGCATAACTTCCCCAGTTAGGTAGGTACTTTGCGAATGTAAGTTTTGTACGGACATGACCCTGGCCGAGGTGTGCCCCTCGTGTTAACAGAGGCACCGGGTTAGCCTCTTAGCTAACCACGCAAGTTTTCTACAGCTGAGCCGCCCTGGCACCTGTTAACCAGCCCTCACCAGTCCTTTTCACGCAGCCGCGCAGGGTGGGGCGTGTATTCTCGGCCAAGCCCTACCGAGTACCTTTCCACTGGGTAGGTATCCTCTGGTGTATTTCAGCCAGACCCCCACCCCAGCATGCCCGCGTGTAGCTGACTCCAGGATGGGGGTCTGTGGACGAGGGGAGGGGGCTCTCTGGCTGCACAGAGAGGAGAGCTGGAGGGGAGGGCCAGGGGAGGCCGAGAGTGCACGGTGGGGGTGCCAGGGTGGGGAAGTGGCAGAGCCCTGCGGCCCGGGAAGGGGCCCGAGTCAGGGCCAGCTCAGGGCCCTGGGTCCCTGCGTGGCTCTGCCCGCGCTGGGCTGCGGACCCTGGCAGTGCCCAGCCTCTTGGGTGTCTCTTCTCAGGCTGGGGGAGGGGCACGGAGTGGCCCCCGAGAGGGAGGGGGCAGCGGGTAGCAGGGAGGGTGTCTGTGCCACCCTGGCTGTCCAGACGAGGCCCCGGGGGCAGGCCGGGCCCCTCCAGGTGTGTGTCCCCAGGACGGACGGGCTCAGGGCGGGAGGATACGGCCAGCGCCACCCTGCTGCTGCGTTACAGACGCTTCCCTCTGTAACGAGGGGCCCCACGCTGCTGCCTCACACTCAGCCCACAGTGCACAGGGCTGGTCCCATCGGAGGGGGCGTGCGGTGGGGGGTTGGTCAGTGCAGACCCGAGCTCTGGGTTCCCGCCATGCAGGGGTGCAGGCCAGCCCCTGCGCCCGGCCGGACCCTCCTGCACCCCGGGCCTGGAGCACGCAGCCTCAGCCCTGTGCTCCATCCAGGGGTCGGGGGCTGCCCTGCCTTGACGGTCCCCAGGGGAGGGGGCCCAGAAGCCCTGGACGGGGACCCCGCCCTGAGGGACAGAGGCCGAGGTGACCGTTTCATCTTTATTAGAAAAGCAACCAAAAATAAAAGGGTCCTCTGCCGCCGTGACCCAGGCAGAGCCTGCAGAGCGTGGCCATGGCCGCCCGGGTGGGGAGGGGCACGTTTACAAAGTCAACAGGCCGTAAAAAAGGCCCCGCGGAGCTCCGGGGTGCGGCCAGGGCCGGGCTCAGATGTCCATGCAGTCCTCGTCCTCGTCCGTCTCGCTGTCCAGCGAGGACTCCTGGCTCGACGTCTCCAGCACCTCCAGCGCCGGCTGGCACAGGCTCTCCTTCCGCACCGTGGCGGCCGACTGTGCAGACAGGATAGCCGACTGCGTCGGCCAGGCGGGCAGGGGTCAGCGGCGGCCCAGCCTCAGCCCACCCGCGCCCCCCACCCGGGGCCCCCAAGACCCGCCGTCACCTTCAGCTTCTGCTTGGTCTCCTCCGAGATGCTGCCTTTGGGCGAGAGCAGGGTCGGGGTGGGCGGTGTGACGGTGATCTCAGGAGGGAACTTGGTGGTGGACGAGGGGATGACCAACTTCGGCATGTTGGGCAGCAGGCGTGACTTGGCCCGGCCAGGCTCAGCCTTGCCTGGGGGGCCCTCAGGGGGTGGGGCACTCCCGCCGCCGGGCGCCTTGGAGCTGGCCACTGTGGGACGGACCCAAAAGGCTGACTGCGGTCCGCAGCCTCAGAGGCCGGCCCCTGTCCTTTGTATGCCTCGTCACCCTGCTCCCCTCTGGCCGTGTTAGACCGCGGGGTGCTGGCTCCCAGGCTCCCAGGCCGCTTCCTGTCTCCCTGCCTCCCCGAGGGCCTGGCTCTGGCTGGCGGAAGCGGAGACGGGGGTCCCCCAGGAGCAGGGTGTCCGTTGGGGGTCCCAGGGTGGAGGGGAGCCCCGAGCCACCCAGACCTCGTTGGCTCTCACGTCCCAGAGCCCGCCCCGGCCCACGTCCACATCCCTGTGTGCCCAGGAGCCGCAGGCTGGCTGGTGTCCACGCCCATCCACCGCCCCACTGCTTTACAAGGAGCGGGAGCAGCCCGGCTGTCCCAAGAGGGGTCTGAGAGAGGCCCCGCCCTGCAGAGTCCCCGGGGGCCTGGCTGCTGGGAACTGGCTCTGATTCAGGCAGGGCCGTGGACGCAACGCCGCGTGCCCTGCCCAGCCTGGCCCCCCGGCCACCCCCCAGCTCCGTCTGGGCCAGGTGGCCTCGGCTTGGGCTCCGCACCACCTGAACCACTCCCGTCTGCGAGGCGGAGCGTGGGGCAGGGGGCTCGGGCACCCCTGCCTTTCTCATCTGCCCCCGCCCTCGCTGTCTCCAGGTCCCTCTGCTGGGACGCCCCCGTCACCTGCTGGCCCCGGGGCCGTGCCGGGCCTTACCCTGGTTGCAGGCGGGCTGGGTGCCAGTTCCGGGGGCAGCCTCTGCCACGGGGCCCTCAGGGGCCGTCTTCACATGCTCGCTGCCCCGCAGCTCCTGGGGCGGGAAGCCCGGGCCCTCTGCGCCTCCTGCTGGCTCTTCTGCCCCTGGGGGGACACAGAGTGGCCGTGGGGGACGTGCGCCGCCCCCCAGGACAGGGCCCTCCCCCCGGACCGTGCCCGTGACCGTGACCTCCTCCGACACAATGGCCCGGGCGGCGCCAGGCTGTTAGCTGCTCGCCCGGACATGGACACCCAGTGAGCCTGACACCACAGGGCCCCACCCTAGTGCCCCGGAGTGGCTGCTGGACCCGAACGACCCAGCTGAGGACGGAGCGGGCTAAGTGGGTCCTCCTGCTAGGCTATACCTTTCGGACAAGGAGGAGGCTGGGAGTGCGCGCCCAGGCCCCCGGCCGGGGCCTCCTGTCCTCCTCCTCCTCCTCCTCCAGACGCTCCTGCCACGCCCGCCACGTCCCCAGGAGCAGGGGTTGCCAGCCGCTGCTCACCCGGCCCTCGGCTCCAGCCCCTGGATGACGGGCCAGCCCTGCCTCTCGCTCTGATTGCCCAGCTGTTTCTGGGTTCCCAGGGCCTAGTCCCCACGTGGCAGAGGCAGGCACGACCCCTGGGGGGCCTGGAGCTGCCCTGCTGGGCCTCGCAGGGCAGGCGGAGTGGCGGGCACCCTGCGGCCAGGGGCAGGAGCAGGTGGCAGAGCTCTGGGCCCTTCCGCAGTGGCCCCGGGGCCCGTGCCGAGCTGGCCCCGCCAGGCTGGGCACAGCCGTCCTCACACAGCTGTCCCAGGGGCCTGGCCAGTGACCTGCAGAACTGCTCCGTCAGGGGCAGGGGCTTCCTAGCTGACTGCCGCCTCCAGGCACCGGCCCAGGTGTGCGGAGCCGGCTGCGGAGCCGGCAGGGAGAGGCCCAAGCGTGTGTGCGCGTGTCCTGAAACGTGCACCCTCTCCGGTCAGCCGGGCTCCCCTGCCCACCACAGGCGGCGCTTCCCAGGGGTACCTGAGTGTGCAAGGAACTGGGGCTTCCTCCTGCCCGCGGGCCCCAGCCCCGCGTCCCCCAGCCCGTGGCTCATCTCCGGGGGCGCAGACCGCCAAGAGGGCATGTAAACCTGGGGCCTGGACCCCGCACTCAGCTGAGCCTCCGTGGGAGGAGGAACACGGCGGGCAGGGGGTGGAGACGGCACTCGGGGGTCACTAGACGGGAAGTGCCCACATCTCCGTGCAGTGACAGGCCTGCTGTGGGGACCGGGCCCGCTGCGGCCCCGCTGGACCTGCCCGCTGGGTGGAGGGCACGGACTCACCTGGGCGCAGGGAGGATGTGCTGGGGGCGGCCTCAGGCCTGTGCGGCCGCAGGGGCCCGGGGTCTTTGGCTGGGTCTGGGGTGGAGGCGGTGGCCGATGCGGGCCGAGGCTTGGCATGGCCGTCGCTGGGCTGCGGTGGGGCATCCGCCAGCGTCGATTCAGGGGCTGCGGGGGCTGTGGCTGCGGGGAAGACATTCTCTCGGGTGTCCTTGGGGTGCTTCGGGGTGGTGGGCATGTCCCCTGCCACCTGGGGGGACAGAGTGGGGGTGAGGGGGGCACACCCTGCTGACATTGGGGGCTGCTGGGGGCCCGAGGCCCCACCTGAGAACGTCCAGGGCACGGCAGAGGGGCCCCAGGTTGGCCGGGACCTACGCCCTGCCGTTGCTGGGTGCCAGCCAGGAGGACCGCGCGGCCGCGAGCCGGGGTGCAGGGGCACCCCAGGCGGCGGCCGCAGCACAGGTCAGGCCTGGAGGGTGACCTCCCGAGGCCATTGGCGGGAAGGGCCTGAGAGCAGGGGTGACGCAGGCTCTGCTGGAGGCGGCTCCCGGGCTCAAGGCTGCGGCCCCAGAGCCCCCTGCACAGCCCTTCGGCCCTCGGGGAGCCGGGCCCTCCGGGGCCTCCCGCCCACCGGCACACAGCTCCCTGCTCGTCTGAAGCCCCCCACTTCGGGGGGTGACGGCCACAGCTCTGTGCAGGCAGCTGCGAGGTGGGGTGGGGCCCCACACGGTGCCCAGCGGCAGAGCCCTGGCCCCGGGCCCACCGTCCTCTCTGAATCGCCAGGGGCGGACCCTGGCCCGAGGCTGCAGGAGCTTCAAGCCTCCTGGGGGCACCCGGCACCCCACCCTGACCCCATCTCTCCTGATATCTGCTCCCCAGGAGACGCCCCGTCCCTGGGTCCATGGGTGTGGAAGCCCCCTGCTACTCCAGTGGACCTCCAGCGGGAGGACAGGCGAGACAGGACCTGGCTCCTGAGGTTAGAAGGTGAGAGTGCGGTCCCTGCCCTCCTACTGCTGGGGCGGGGTGGCCAGGCCAGCCCTGGGGACTGAGAGGCCACACCGACCCCACGACAGGTACCCGCCCCTGGACCCGGCGACCAGCCTGTGGCCTGCTCCACCTTCCGGGGTCACCTGAGCCGGCCCTGCCGCAGCCCGGCCCCCACCAGCCAGCTGCAGAGGTCTTCCCGGACAAAGGGAGGAGGCTGGACAGAGGCTGGGCCCCGCCTGTGGGCGCCTGCCGGCTCACCCCAGGGCCACCTCTGTGCCAAGGAGCCGCCTCTGCAGGCGAAGCTGCGGGGGTGATGGGACCCTCACGCCACCCGCACTCAGCTCTGGGGTCTGGGCCCCACCCTGGGTACCTCCCTCAGGGTCCAAGGCTCAGCTGCCTGCCACCTGCCTGCCCTGGGCCCCCCAACCATGGGGACAGTCCCGGCCTGCAGCCTGGGGCCTCGCGCCCCGCACCAGGCGGCTGGCATGGGTGGGGCCATGCTTACCTGCCTCTGGGCGGCGGCCCCAAGGTGGGCCTGACAGAACTTCACGGCCTGCTCCAGGGCGGCCTCCTCATCCACCTGAGCAAAGACACGCCCGTGGTCAGCGGGCCTCGAGGACAGCTCCTAGGATGAGCCCCCCACGCTGCTCCTGGGGGACCCCAGCCCCGCCCCGGGCCCCATCCCCCAGGGCCGCAGCTCGGGGACCAGCTGGCCACGCCGTGTTCACGTTTGTGGCCGCGTGGCGTGAGGCGGAGGGGGGCGGGCCTGGGGGTGGCCCTGGGTGGAGGAGACACCAGCCTGGGGGGAGGAAGGGGCCCGCCCTGGCTTGCAGGAAATCCAGGGCTTATGTTTCCTAGTTTATCAGCAACAACAAAAAAAGTCACTGCTGATGCTTGAGAGAGGATGGTAAAACAGACAGTTTCGCAGCGGCGGTTCACGTGGACACGACCCAGGAGGGGGGCGGACCCGACGCAGGACGGAGGTGGACACGACCCCGGAGGGGGTGTCGGGGTGCTCACCCTGTGCCCACCTGACGCTGCCCGGGGCGCTTCCTGTGGAAAGAACTTATTTTTCTCTAATTAGAGAGAAAATAAAAACCTATGCCTGAGGGACTAAAAAACACAGCGCCCGCAGGGCCTGCAGGGATTGACTGGATGCCCACCCTCGGGGCCTGGCGGGGAATGGGCCTGTGGGGACGGCCGGACGTCCGCCCGTGGGGCACCAAGCGTGGCGCCACCAGCAGGGACCGCGGGGCACCGCCTGACGAGCACCCCGAGGCCGCCGGGGGCCCGCCTGCGGCCACCCACCTGCTTGATGAGCATGTAGGTCTCTGACATGATCCTCTCGATGCGGCCCAGGTCGCAGGCCACGCCCTTCTGGCCCTGCTGCCACACGCGTGGCCAGGGCGGCGGCGGGCGGGGCTGGGGCAGGCGGGCCGGGGGGCCGGGCGCTGATGCTGAGCTCCTCCAGGGACAGCTCGGTGGGCCGGCTCTCGGGGCCCCGGTCCCTTGGGGGGCAGCCTGGCTGCAGGGGTGGCGGCCCCTGCTCGGAGTCCACGCCTCGGGTGGTGGCGTCCCCTGTGTCCATGGGCTCAGTGGGGCCGGCCCGGGGGCTCTCCTTGTCCTTGCGCTCCTCAGCCTGGTCTGCGCCCTCCCCCGCGTCCGTGGCCATGGGCCGGTGGTTGAGGGGGCCTGCTTTGCCCCCTGGCTCGGCACCTGGCCCTGAGCCGTCAGCCAGAGGGGGCTTCTTGGGGTGCGGGAGACCCTCCCTGCCGTCCTCGGGACTGGCCCTGTGGGGCACGTCTGTGGTCATCCTGGCTGCAGGGAAGCCGCAGGCCTTGGACCCGAGGCGTTCTGACCCCTACGAGCAAAGCGATAGTTAGAGGCGCAGTCTCTGGTGTTCCCTGCCCCCAGGCACCGGCTGTGCCCACCGAGGCCACTCCGCTCCTGCCCATCTGCCCATGCTGGTCAGGGCTGGGGCCACAGCACCGCTGGCAGGGGCCGTGGCGTCCTCCCTGCCGTCCTCGGGACTGGCCCTGTGGGGCACGTCTGTGGTCATCCTGGCTGCAGGGAAGCCGCAGGCCTTGGACCCGAGGCGTTCTGACCCCTACGAGCAAAGCGATAGTTAGAGGCGCAGTCTCTGGTGTTCCCTGCCCCCAGGCACCGGCTGTGCCCACCGAGGCCACTCCGCTCCTGCCCATCTGCCCATGCTGGTCAGGGCTGGGGCCACAGCACCGCTGGCAGGGGCCGTGGCGGTGGCTCTGCCTCTCAGCAGCAGCCGCCCTGCCCCGCCGGCAAGTGCGCTGGCTGCAGAGACGAGCCCACCCAGGGCCCAGCCAGGCTCGCTGGGCAGGGGGCATGGCAGCCGGACAGCCCTGGCTCACGGTCACCCCCATGCTAGGGTGGCGACTGGCCTCCGGGTGCCCAGCCATGAAGCGACGGTGAGCACAGCTCCTGGAGGGGGGCTGGCTGGGTGAGGGTGTGGGCTGAGGGCCCCTTGGATGGCGTTGGTGGGCAGGGTGCGCACCTCTGTGAGCTCGCTCAGCGTGTCCTCCAGCACCTTCACCGTGAGGATGAAGGCCCGCTGTGCCAGGACCTGGCGGTCAGCATCTCGCAGATACTTCCTGCAGTGTGCGGGGGAGGCCACGCGTCAGAGCCACACAGCAACGGCGGTCCGTGTCCCTCCGCTCCCGAGGTGTTCCCAGGGCCTCCTTCCGCACACGCGGCGCTGTGTGCCCCAGGTCCCCGGGGCTGAGGCTCTGAGCCCCAGGGGTGGGGGTGGGCTCGGCCCGCTACTCTGGGCCGTCGCCCAGGACTCTGGCCGGCCGCGGCGGGGCTGCACTCACTTGCCCTGGTCCGGGGTGCGCTGCAGCATGGAGGAGACCTTGAGCAGGGTGCTGTGGTCCCGCAGCTGGGCCAGCACCTTGAGCAGCAGCGCGACGGAGCGGTTCATGTGCCAGGCGAAGCTGCCCGGCCGGTCGATCTCGTCCACGGGGATCCGCCAGATGCCCTGAGGAGCGGACCGGGCGGGCGTGAGAGGAGGGCGGCCCCGCGGATGGGGCGGAGGACACGCGCACGGTTCTGCGCCCCCTCTCTGGAGAGCCGTCCTCCCAGGGAAGCACGCAGGGTGCGCCCACGTCCAGTGGCAGGACCGGGAGACGCCCGGGCCCACGAGGCTCCCTACGGGTGCTGACCACACAGGGGCGGAAGGCGCAGGGCACCGTGAACCACGGCAGGTGGGCAGGCCAGGTAAGCCCCAGGCCTGGCCGTCCACAGTGCTCCGTCCAGCAGTGCCTGGAGACCCTCGAGGGCCCCCGAAAGTGACCAGCCGCGCCCGGGGATGCTGGACGCCGAATCCCCTCAACACGTCTGCCCAGCACTCTGGTGCCGCTGGGACTCCTTCCACTTCCCTCCTGGCTGACCTCACTGTCTGCCGGCTGGGTGGGAGTGCCCCCACCGACCTCGTGCCGTGCTTAGCCCCAGGCGACACCCGGACCAGAGCCGGCACCCCCAGTACGGCTCCCATGGCAACCCCCCCCCACCGGCACAGGACCAGTCAAGGGGGGATGACGGCCAGCACAGCTGAGGGGGTGCAGTGAACAGAAAAAGCTCACGCCTCTGAGCTGCCCCGGGCTGGGTGCTGGACCTTAGGAACTGCGTCTCTGGGGCAGGCTCCCAGGCGGGCCCCACGGCCAGCACCCTGGAGAAACTCCTGCCCAGGAAGGATGGCACCGTGAGCCCCAGCGCTGCTTCCTGTGTGTGGGGCCCATGGTATCGTGTCCCGGGGAACCGGGCGATGGCCCATGGCACCCCATCCTGCTCCAGCAGTCCCGGGGCGGGGTTGGGGGAAAGCCAGGCTATCCCCCGCCCTGAGCCTTCCAGGCAAGCGAGGAGCTCCACACCCTCAGGGCCAAGTCCTGCAGCCTGCAGCCTGGCCACCGGCTCGCAGTGGACACGGGGGGCCCTTCCGGAGAAGGCTGAGTGGCCAGCCCTGCGTTGCCCGACAAGCACCATCCGGCCAACATGGGGCCGGGGTCCCAATGCTGCGCTTCCTACCGGCGGGCGCAGCTTCTGCAGCAGCTCGGGGGAGCAGTGCACCTGAGGTGCAACGGGAGGGGCTAGAAGGGCATTGTGGGCAGCAGCGTGAGACCCAGGAGGGGCCCGTGCTCCCCCATGCCCCTGCAGGCATCTCGGTGGTCCCTGTCGCAGTCTGCATGGGGCCAGTGACGGAGACACACACGGGGTGGGGGGAGAGAAGTGTGCGAGGTGAGCCAGGGCGCACGCAGACGCTCCGTGGAGGGCACAGCGTCACGGGGGGTGGGGTTGGCCTCCTGCCGCTGCCAGCCCACGGGGTCATCGCAGGCAGTGAGGGCCTCGATGAGGACACTTGCCGGGTGGCACCAAGCAGTCGCCTGCAGCCCACCTGGTCACGTGGAGGCAGCGACTGCCCATCTCACCCTCCAAGGCTGCCCTCCCCGCGCCCGCTTCCCACACGCTGCTCCTCCCAGCGGGGCCCGCCCAGTCTGGAGCGTCACCATCACGACTCTGGCACACGGCTTGGCTGGACCTGCTCTCGGTGGTGGCGGGGAGCCGAGGTCAGCAAGGGGCAGGCAGCCTGGAGGCCACAGCCCTGACCCAGCTTCTTGGGCCGGGGGCAGCCCCCCCGGGACGGGCCTGATTCCCATCCCCTCACACAAGGGCTCTTCCCTACTAACCCCAGGCTGGGTAAGCACATGCGGGCGGTACGTTAAGACCAGCAACTTCAGAAAGTCAGGAGGTAAAAACAAGTCAGGCAGAGTGCGCAGAAGGTCAGGAGGAAAGCAGCTACCACAAGCCCTGGGCAGATTGCGGGGCCACAGGTGGGCAGGTGGTGAGCAAGCCCACAGGCCCGCCTCCGCCTCCATGGGCTGTGCCGAGCCAGGCATCTGGGAAGGATGAGCCTCCCAGGGCGGGGCAGGAGCGCCTCCCACGGGAGCCCCTGAGAGACGGGGAGCCCCCGAGTGACCGGGCACCAGGTGAGGACGCCACATGTACGGGGGAAGGGAAGCGGCCACGTCTCGCCTCTCCTGCAGCGGAGGCCCCTGCACCCACCCAGACAGGGCTGCATGCAGGCCCTGGGGAGGCAGGGGGCACGCGGGGACCAAGGGAAGGGCGTGGGCAGCAGGGCCTGACAGAAGACCCGGATGCGCTTGGGGGCCCAAGGGACAGGCTGGAGCAGGACGGCGGGGAGCCAGACCCCCACCGAGGGCGGCAGCGCTGGTGGGGCTCGGGGCCACGGCTCGGCCTGGCCCGTGAGGGCACTGAGGAGCAGGGGGAGGGGGTTCAGCGGCGGCCTCAGCGTGCCCAGAGTTCACCTGTGTGCCCGGCGGCTACTCTGCAGGATCTCAGCTGACCCTGCTGCCCACCACTGAGGCTCCAGGCTGCGGCGGGTGGATGAGATCACCGAGACCGACTGCAACCGCCTACTGGATAATTCATGGAGCCCCGGATTCTAGGCCTGGCGTAATGCGTGTGCTTAGACGCTCAGTCGTGTCCGACTCTTTGCGACCCCATGGGCTGCAGCCCGTCCGGCTCCTCTGTCCATGGGGATTCTCCAGGCAGGAATACTGGAGTGGGTTGCCATGCCCTCCTCCAGGGGATCTTCCCGACCCAGGGACCGAACCCAGGTCTCCCACATTGCAGGCGGCTTCTTTCCTGTCTCAGCCACCAGGGAAGCCCAAGAATACTGGCGTGGGTCATCTCCTCTCCAGGGAATCTTGCCCACCGAGGAATGAGAAGCTGAGGTTTTCCTGCATTGCAGGCGGATTCTTTACCAACTGAGCTACCCGGGAAGCCCCAGGCGCTTAACACCAGCTCCTGAACCCTCCCTGCAGCCCAGAGCTGGGCACGCTCCTGCTGCTCTTGAGGAAAGTGGGCCGAAGCAGCTGACCACAGACTGCAGGGAAGCGAGGCCTGGAGGGGGGTCTTGGGGAGGGGATGGACAGGAGAGGCCCCCCTGGGCATGGGGCACTGCTGAAGCCCACAGCTCAGCCTGAGCCCAGCACACCGGGGTCTGAGGAGAGCCTCTTCCTGGAGGAGCCGGGCCTCCTCTACCCCCGCCCGGGAGTTCCTGGCTGGCTGGCCGGTCCACACCTCCCTAGATGCCTCAGCGTGGGCCACTGAGGAGCGCAGCTCCCTGGGCAGAGGAGGGCGGCCGGAACGGCCTCTCCATGGGGCCCAGGGCCGGCTCTGAGCCAGGCAGATGGGAGGCAGCAACCGAGACCTGTCCCAGCCCTCACAGAAGACCCACCAGCTGGGCCACTGCTCGGGATCCCAGGCCTTGGGGTCGTTCCGGGGCCCCGGGCCCACCTGTTGCCTTCACAGACCCCGTCCTTCAGTCAAGGCCCCTCCACTCCAAGGGTGGAGACAGAGCCTCCCCTGGGAAAGCAAGCGGCCAAGAAACACCAGGGCAGGAGAGCAGACTGCCTGACACACAGCCCAAGCTGTGCTCAGCCCCGGGGGCCAGGCTTCTCTGGGAGTGGGGGACAGTGAGGCTCAGGCCGTCGGGGGCTGAGTGGAGATCTGGACTTGTCCCGTGTCCACACCAGCAGGGACAGTCGGAGTATGTAACCAACTGTGCGCAAGGTGGCCCAGGGACCCTGGGGTGGGACTGGGACCGGGGCACCGGGGCCAGATTCCTGGCCTGGGCTCTGCGTGCCCGCCCTGGACACTCACAAAGGACCAAGAAGTCAGCAGCGCGGCCTGTGACTTACAGAGAATCGGGGCCACGGGGAACCAGGCAGCGACACCAAGTCACTTCAGTCTCCGGCCGGGGGGGACAGCGTGCGGGGAAGCCAGGGGCCTCCCTAGCACCCCGAGAGCCTCAGAGGCTTCCTGACCAAGCCCCGGGGCCCCGGTGTGGGCCTTTCCTCCAGCTCAGGCTGCTGGCTCCTCCCACTGACCCTGCTGCCGCACGGGATGCGGCTGTGCCCCGGGCACCCACGCAGCTCTAACAGGTGGGGAGAGGGGAGAGGAGCCACACTGGGGGCCCAGAAGGCCGAGAAGAGCTGCGCCTGGGGCCTGGGGGAGGAAGCGAGGAGGGCGGGGCCACGGGGCCCAGAGGTCTCAGGTGGAAAGAGGCAGAAGCGGGCGGCGGGGCAGGCGACCCCCAAGGGCCCACGTCCACTTGGGGCCCTCCCAAGCCCAGCCCGCCTGAGCAGGGGCTCCAGGGCGGTGTCAAGGGCCGACCCCGCGGCCCCCGAGACTCTGAACTCTTCTGCGTGCGTCTCGGTCAGTAGGCCTGCTACTGCCTGCGTAGAGGTGACCTTCCGGGGGGATACCCGGCCGGCCTACAAGACCCTCCAGAAAAGGAACGTTCCGGGGCAAGGTCGCAAACCCTGCTCCGAGTGCCCTCCACCTTGGGGCAGCTCACGGTGGCAGGCCTGGGCGGTTTGCGCCCTGGATGGAGCCCCGCTGGTGTGAGGGGGGCCCCTGGGTCCCCCAGGGCAGCTTGGCTGGGCAACTGCCCAGAAAGCCAAGTGCGTCCCAGGACCTGGGCAATCGCACTGACGGGTCCGATGCTCCCCTGGAGGAGTGGTCTGTGCCACAGGGAGAGGGGACAAGAGAGGCTGGGCTGAGGAGGAAGCGGGGAGAGAGCCAGGACCCTGGGGAGGGGGTGGTTCAGGAAAGGCCAGGGAGGAAGCCCTGGATCAGGAGCCTCAGCCCAGGGCTGGGGGGCGGGGGTCCGGGGGTGTGGCCCCCTAGGGCTGGCCTTGGGACCCAGGAGTCCTGAGCAGATGGCGTGGAGGAACGCGGAGTTCTCGTTCTAGTATTTAACTCGGTAACGGAGCCCACGCGAGACTCTTCTACGTCATCACAAACTCCCTGTCACTTCAAGTGACCCCAGCACATCACCCCGCGGGGGAGCCCCAACTCCCCCAAGTCCCCTCCAGGGAGGCATCCTCACCCTCATCACCAGGTAAGAGCTCTTCTTCCTTCCCTGGGGCTGGACCCCTCCCACAGAGGCTGAGGCAGCCTGCCCAGAGCTGCAGGGAGGACTCCGTTTGTCTGGGCCAGCCCAGCCCCCAGCCCCCAGCCGGCCCCCTTCCCAGAGCTGCTCAGTCCAAGCTCCCTGTTCACAGAGTGCCCGAGGGAGAACCCGCCTCCCCAACAGAGGGATTCCTGCCCCCCCTTGGCAAGGGCGCAGCAGTGACTCAGCGCTCCCAGCAGGCGAGGCCAGGAGAGCCCGCTGCCGTCCCACTCCGCGCAGCAGGGGCCTAGGGGGAGCCCTCAGCAGCGCCTGGGGCGCGGGGGGGTGTCAGGGTAGGAGAGCAGGGGCCTTTCCCCCAGAGAAACATGAAGACTTTGCTTCCAGGACCACCTCGGTGCTGCAGGCTGACCCCGAGCGGTGCCAGGAAGAGGTCAGTTTCTGGACAGTGAGGCTCTGAGGTCAGGAGCGGAAGAGGATACCAACGTCCTCCACTGTCCTAGGGAGATACCTGTTACCTGGAACCCATGCAAACCTCCCCAACAGCACGACCACCTGGAGAGGAACAGGGAAGGCTGTGCAAGGCTGCACCCGCTGCCCACAGGGCCAACAGTACTCACGGGGCAACCCCCCACCGTCTTGCGCCCTACTCACACCTCCCCTGGAGAGACCAGTTCCAGGACCCGTGGCAGAACTCAGCCTACTTCCCGCCCCGCCCCCGGCGTCCACCCCGCCTGTCCCCATCTGGGGCCAGCTGGGCACCACCTCTCCCCTTGCAGGCCCGGACGGCTCCCTCTCCTCTAGGAACTGCCCCAGTGGAGCAGGATGGATGTCCAGCTTGTCTGCTCCCCATCTCCCTGAAGCCCTGCTGAGCCACGGGACGGGCGCCTCCCACAGCAGTCAGGGCCACCAGCTGGCTCCAGGCCCTGGGTTAAGGGCGTGCCAGGGCCGGGCTAAGTTGAGCACCCCTGGGGGCAGGAAGTCCTGAGGCCTCCTCTGCAAACCCCTGAGGGTCGCCTCTGGCCGTAGGGTCGACAGAGGCCGCCAGGGGCGCCCTTGCCCTGGTCCCGGGAGCTCTCCAGGCTGGGCCGAGAAGGGCAAGGCAGTCCCCTCGCCATCCACCGGGTAGAGTCCCCCTCGCGGGCAGGGGCTGGGGAAGCCTGCCATTTGCCTGCAGCCGGCGCCCGCCCGTTTCCAGGTTCTTCTGCCACACGAGACGTCGCACAACACGGGGTCCCCAGAACTGCCAGACTGTTCGTCCCCTCCCCCTCCGGGGAGAAGCAGCAATGGCAAACAACGACGTGCGCGGAGGCAGCCCACCCGGCAACTGCCCCGGGGCCGCGCCCGCGCCCTCCCGCCCACTCGCAGCGGGGCAGCGGCCGGCCCGGCGCGGGGAGTAGGCCCTGCGCTCGCCGGACCCGGCACCAGCTTCCCGCCCCCGCGCAGCAGCTATTTATAGCCGGGGAAGCACCGCGCCGGGCGCCGCTGCCCACCCGCCGGCCGGCTCACCAGCCCCGGGAGCGGCCCGCGCAGCTCCGGGCCCGCGCCGCCCGCCGCGAAGTTGCCGGGTCGGCGGCGGTTGGGCGGCTTTCGCTTTCGGGCGGCTGGCGCAGCGCACAGCCCCGCGCCCACTCGCGGCACCCGCGGGCCGGCTTGGAGGCTCGCTCGGCGGGCCGGGGCGGGGCGGCGGGGCCGGACGGGGCGCGGGCGCTCGCTGCTCGGCCTGGAAGCAGGCCCAGCGGCACGACTGACTTGGCCGGCCAATCCGAGCAGATTCCGGGCCGGGCCCCCGGGGGTACCGGGGGGCATAGCCCTTGCCACGGGAGCCTGTGGGACCAGGCGTCCCAGGCCCAGCGGGGCAGGGACGTCCAGGAGGGTGGACGGCAGAGTGACGAGCCAGCGGTGCGCCGGGCCAGGCAGTCCACACCCTGCACCGGTGCAGCTGTGTGCCCAGGGCCCCTGGAGTTGTGCCCTGTGCAGGGCAAAGGCCTGGGTGAGGGGGGGCCTGTCCTTGCTGACCCAGTGGACCGATAGGAGCTGGAGTGCCGACTCTCCCAGGACCATCCTCCAGCAGGGCGGGCAGGACAGAGACCACTGCGCCCTGCAGGGGGCTTTCTAGCTGGGAGGGGTGGCTTCTCCAGCTGGGCTGTGAGTCCCAGGAGCAGATGAGACTGGGGGGAGCAATGGGGCTGGGCAAAAGGCCCGGCAGGCTCAGGACCCCTCTGCAGAGCTCCACGGTGCTCAGGGATGAAAAGTGGGCGTCCCTCCTGGCAGGGCAGCCAAAGCCCCGGGGAGCGCATCGTGCCTTCCGCAGCGGTTTCCTGTGGAGCGACCCTGTGGAGTCACCCCCCAGGCCCTGGTTGCTTCTCCCACCCTGGCTGAGAGGCACAGCAGCGCCGGGGACAGGGCTGATGGAGAAACGCTGCCCCCAGCCCAGGCTGGGCACCGGCTCCCACACCATTTCTCCCCCAGCCCACCAGCACGACGACTGACCCGCTCTCCTCTGACTGACACCCAGAGGCCTCAGGGCCGCCTGGCCCATCCTGGGGACAGTCCCCAAGCCAAGTAGCTTCCACTTGTCCTGCCCAGGCTGGCTCCTGCCCACCAGCTTTCCCAGGCTCGCCACGTGCCCCCAATCCAAACAGGCCCAAGGCCAGCCTTCAGCCGGCAGCTTTTGCACTCCCGGGCCACCCTGTGTCCAGGGCCACAGCAGCAGTCTGGCAGACTCCTGGAGGATCAGGACTCCGCCTGGCATTGGAAGGACCTGGGCCCAGAGACAGCAGACCCGCAGGGAGACTGGCCACCTCAAGGCTGTGCCCACGGCGCTGGTCTCAGGCCAGGAGAGCCTGGGCCACACGTCCTCAGGTCGCAACAGCCACGCCTTGTCCACACTCGTTTTGTCACCTGCAGGGAGCTCGGGCCACCAGCTGTCCTCATGCGGCCCCACCTGGCCACCCCTGCTCGCTCTCTGCTCCCCACCACCTCTCGGGTGAAGCACTTGCACTCCTGTGGAGGCTGGGAGCCCAGAGGTGGCCACCAAAGCCAGAGGGAGCCACAGGAGGCGAGACCGAACGACTCTGGCCTGTCTGCGTGAGTAACCCCTGACGGGGCAGACAGAAGCCTGGAGAGGATCAGGCAAAGTCCACGAGTCTCCAGGTGTCTGTGTCAAATGAGCAACAGAGAACGAACAGAGGCCTTGGGGTGGAGACTGTCATCTGTGTGCGAACGGAAAGGAAGCCTCCAAGGACAAGAGGCGTGTGGTGGCCTGAGGTGTGGAACCCAGACAAACCCTGGCAAGCCCCAGGCCTGTGCCTGGCGGGGCACACAGCAGGCCTGCTCGCACCTCTCTGGACCCTCGTGCTCGCTGGGCAGCGCAGGCCTCTCCAGTGGCCACCCGCTCCTGGAAACACGCACCTGTGCTTCGCCACACACGCCGAGGCCCGCACCCCCAGACTCAGGGCTGGCTGCTGCCCAGGCGCCCCGGCCGTGCTGACCACAGGCTCCACGTGGCCCAGGGGCCCCGCACAGCCACCCTGTCGGACCTGAGCCGACACAGGCCTGCAGACTGCTCCTGGTTCCTCCCTGTGGGCCGTTAACCCAGCCTTTCCCCCTGACCTAAGCCCCGTCTTCCTGGGGCTGAGTCCAGTGCTGCCCAAGGTGGCAGGAATGCGTCTTGGAGCTCACAGCCCACGCTCTCAGTGCCGGACCTTCCCACCGCCAGCTGGTGTGCAGGCGCGGACCTCCCCACTGCCAGCTGGTGTGCAGGCGTGGACCTCCCCAATGTGGGGTGCCGGCTCCGACTGTCGTGTGCCCGGGCAGCCTCTCTTCTGGGAGCGCGCCAGCCCTCTCCTTCCCCCAGTGGCTGGGAAAGGCACTTGCCTTCCCCACTGGGCGCACAGACCCCAGCTGCTGCCCGGCCGTGTTCCCACTAGAGCCTCTGGCGCTTGGGAACAGCTCGGACTGTGCTCTGCAGAGGGTCGCGGGCAGCACCGAATCCAGCTGCTCTGCCTGTCTGACCCACGAGTGAGGACACAGGCGTGAAAGGGGGCCTGCCCGGGGAAATGAAGGCCGTGTGCAAGGACGACCCTGTCCCTGTGGTCTGGGGTGGGATCCACCTCAGCAGATGGCTGTGCCAGCAGCCATACTCAGCTCCGCGGGGTCAAGCACGCCCACCAGGGCCTGACCCGCAGGCCTGCCCGTGGGTGCCACGGCTGCCGTGGGTAGGCTCAACCATGGCCACGGCCAGCTCAGCTGACCTGGTGAGTCCAGGATGGGCTGGGGTCCGGAGGGGCTTCAGGAAGAAGGGACAGGCGTCCGGGCTGGGTGCTGATGACTGAGGACCCCCCGCATGGAGGGGGGACGGTCAGGGGGCCCACATGGGCGGAATGCCAGGGGCCTGGGGGGCAGGCAGCCTGGAGCAAGGGGCTGGCAGGCTCAGAGGTCTCGGTGACCTGG
The DNA here is from genome assembly GCA_006408615.1 of Connochaetes taurinus. Lineage (NCBI taxonomy): Eukaryota > Metazoa > Chordata > Mammalia > Artiodactyla > Bovidae > Connochaetes > Connochaetes taurinus. The sequence goes on along the minus strand of SJXO01001713.1, from coordinate 159,723 downwards.
CCAGGGCTCACCAGGGCCTCCGCGGAACGAGAGGGTGCTAAGGCTCGGCTCCTCTGCACCTGCCCCACGTCAGGGGCTTGGGAACAAGAACGGTTGTCTCTGGGGGACTGCTGAGCCGCCCCGTTTCATCTCAGAAAGGGCCACATCCTAGAAAAGCCGTGTCTGACACGCACATGGAGAAAACTAGGCCAACCCCTCCACCCGCTGACCCCGGTTCCTAATGCGCGCCTGCGTGGGCTTGGGGGTGTCTGTGCCTCGGCCCGTGCCTGGTGTCTCTCCTGGACGACTGACACAGGGTCCTCTGCACCGTGGGTACCAAGGTGGCAGGGATCGAGCACGGACCACAGACACAGCCAGCATCTCCTGCAGAATGGCCAGAGGGGAACAGACTCGGCTCGCGGAGCCCGGCCCCCCACTCACAGGTGTGTGGTGTCACCCCCACCCATGGGGGTTCTGGAGCCCAGGGCGCCCTAGCCCACCTGAGGGCCAGCTGGGCCTCTTGCTGGAAATGAAACCCAGGCCAGTGCTGCTGGGGCCGGGGCTGGGGCTCGGGTGGGGCGTGGGACGGAGCCTGACCCTGTGCTGGCCTGGTGATGGGCTGGGCCTGCTGGGGAAGCTCTACCTGCTCTGGCGTATCCTCGTTTCCAACTTCCTACGTGTGATCAGGGGTTGACGTTTCAGAATTTGTTTTTAATCAACCACGTTCCTGCAACATCCTTCCCAACTGGCCCTGAGCCCCTGCACTCCCTCCCAGTGAGCTGGTGAACTCTGCTCCACGAGGTCCCTATCCCAGCTGTGGCTGCCCCCACCCGTGGGGCCTTCCTGCACCCGCTCCTGGACGTGGTGGCCCCAAGACACACGTGGTCCTCGATAACATCCTGAGGTGGGTCTGGGAAGACCCACTTGCAGACAAGAAGCTGAGTCTAACCAGTGCTGACCAGCTTGTCCAAAACTGTCAGCTGCAGCTGGGGCCAGGTGTGGGGCAGGCCCAGGGCTGGCTGGGGACGGGGCCGCGCATGTATGTGCGTGTGTCCCTGGCCAGGCCAGTGAGGCCTGTGCTCCACCCCCAGGGGCGTGTGGGGGCCGTAGCCTGTCGCCCTGGAAACCAGGCGGGGCCCCCTAGAGCTTGCTGCTCTGGTTTGGATTTCAGACTCCATGCCACTCTCTCAGAACCCCCTCGGTCAAACTTTCCAAGTAGGAAAAGTGGAAGGAAAGGGAGTCTGGTACCCAAGCGAGGAAGCCCTGGCTGGCGGGCAGAGGGGTGGCTGGGCGGGGACCCCGGATCTCCCCTGGGCCTAGGCCCCCTCCTCCAGGGAGCGAGTGGCCGGAGCAGGTGGGCCCAGCCCTTCCTGCCTCTGGGAGCTGCTGCCCTTTCGTGTTTGCCAATGGGTGTGTGAGAAGGCGCTTTTGGAAAAAGGGCTGGAAAACCACTGACCTCATCCAGCTGGCCGGCCTTTGGACATGGGGAAACTGAGCTCAGAGGGGTTGGACCCGGAAGTCAACAGCAGGGTGAACCCACGGGCAGGGCGATGTGCCGGGCCCCCCGCGGGCGCACAGGAGGCCTGAGGTCGGGCCTGGCATGGACGGGGTGTCCACAAGGCGCAGTGCGTGGACTGAGGTCTCACAGGGCAACCAGCACGGTAAGGGAGGCGGCCCGCAGGCCCAGCCCCGGTGGCCACCACGCAGGACACTCCTGAGCTCAGGGAACAACAGCGCGTCGGCTCCACACCCTGAGGGATCCGCCTACCCTGCGCCCGGGCTCGCAGGCCACCACCCGCCCACAGGCTGGGTGCCGCGGGGAGGGCCTGGATCTGGAGTGAGCTGGGTGCCCTGTGGGCCCAGAGGACCAAGCAGACTGGAGCAGCCCTGCCTCCCTCCCCCAGGACAGGTCCCGGCGGCACCGCCGCCCCAGCCAGGGCCTCGGGGAGCCCCAGCAGACACACCCCACCCCCGGCCCTCTCCATCATTGGTCTGAGCAGCTCCAAACCCTAGGCCTCCTCCGGAAGTTGCCTCCCTGCGGTCCTCCAGACGGCGCCTGGCCCCGGGGAGGCATCCCAGGGGACGGAGCTGAGCCTGCTACGTGCCTGCTTCAGAAAGCCTCAGCGGGGCCGCTGGTCCCGGGAGCCGGCTTCTGAGGAAGGACTCGCTGTAGGAAAGGTGTCCCTGCTGGAGACTGCTCCCAGGAAGGTGACAGGGCAAGCTCCTGGCTGCTGGCCTAGGCTGGCCAGAAACTCTGGCGTGGAGGCTGCCCGCAGGACGTGGGCCCCGGGCTGCGTTCCACAACCCCCTGGTGGGCCGTCACAGTGGGCTCAAGGATGCCAGGGGCTAAAGCCCCCCGCTGCCTGTTTCTGCCCGAGCATCCTGGCAGGGGGCACTACAGTGAGCCCACACTGGCCTCCAGGGGCCAGGCAAGCATGCAGGTGGGGGCAGCCCACCTGGAGTGGGGTTTCCCAGCCCCGCCGTGCTCCTGTCTGGGTGGGGCCTGGGCATCCTGTGCACCTGAAGGCCTGAGGTGTCTGCTCCAGACCGAACCAGGCCCAGCGCGAAAAGGCCACAAAGTCCGCCAAGCTTGCAGAGCCGGGGGCATGGGAAGGAAGGAGACCTCGGCACAGCTAAGAAATCACAAGTTTGCTAACCTTTTAAAGACTCTTAAAAACTGGGCCTTTTTTCCCTGGAGAACTTGAAGTGACTCTTTTGTTTACTCTGCTTCTGCAGCCAGCCCATCGATCATCTCAACGATGCTAAAAATAACACCGTGGCGGGTGGACCGCACTGCAGCCCGGGCTGGGGGGCCCTCGGTTTGAACGCCCCCTTCTTTCCCGTGCCCTAGGCCCCTCTGGCCTGGCCAGGGTCCTTCACCCCGACGTCAGGACGGTGCTGCTGCGCTCGGGGCCCCCCGCCTCCCTTCCAGTGGCTCAGGGAGCGGTGCAGGCTGTGGGGAGGGACACACCTGCCCCTTGAGGCCGTGTGCCCTCGGGCCCGTGCCCAGGGAAGCCGTGGTCTCCTGCCCAGGCCACGCGTGCCCCTCATCGCCAGTGGGCCGACCTCAGCGTGGGGCCAGCACCAGTCTCACCCTCCCACCAGCCACGCTTCAGCATGAGACAGCGTGAAGCCCCCGTCCCTCCTCCAGCCCGACCGGGAGTGGAGCCCCGGCCTGGGCGCCTCCCCTGCTGGCACCGCCGTGAGACGGGACTGCCTGTCCCGCTGTGCGTGGGCCTGGGGCCCCGGGACCTCTCTCAGCCCAGCCGGCCCTGGCCTGGCACGAGTCAGCGCCACACTCGGCGACACGCGCCTCGAGGTGTGGGCAGAGGGACTGGTCACAGCCGGCTGAGCCAAGGGACGCGGACGTGGCGGGCCCAGCCTCAGACAAGCCATGGGCTGCTGCCAGTGGCGGCGTCCTCTCCGGACCGGCCTGGCCCGGGTTCCAGCGGGCGCCGGTGAGGGGGGAGGGGCGGGAACATGTGGCGTGTGCAGAGCAGCGCCTCTTCCCTGGGCTGAGCCTGAGAAGGGCCTGCATTTGGGGCTGCTGTCGGGGGCGGTGTGGTGACTCAGCGGCAGGGGCGGATGGAGCCTGCGACGCGGGGCTGCCCACCAACCCCTAGGCGTGGAGCAGGGAGGGCAGGGGGAGGGCGGCCGAGCCTGCTGTTGCGGCCAGCTCTGGCAGAGACCCCCGGGGCTCTCAAGGGTAGGAGGGGGTCACGTTTGTCCACCAGGGACTGCCGGGGAGCTCCGAGCCCTGGAGGCCGCAGGTAGCCAGCACAGCAGCACTCTCCCCGGGGGAGCGGGTGCTGGCCGAGGCCTGGCCTGCACGCTGGGCACTGTCTCTGACCTCAGGGGCTCCTGGCTGGGAGCTGGGCCTGGCCCTCCTTAGCACCTGCCTCTGCAGCTGGGTGGGGCTGGCGGACCCTGTCACCCACCACTGGAGGTGGTCAGGGTGGGACGGACACCTGCCAAGAAGCCCGGGCGCCAGGTATGGAGGGACTCCTCTTCCTGCTCCACCTGTCTGGCAGGTGCTCCCTGCGGGCTCCTGAGCAGGGGCCTTCCTCCCACCAGGGCCTCGGGGAGCACTCGGCTCCAGGGCACAGACACGTCACGACACAGAGACGACTCCTGATGACCGTTTCTCCTGTCAGTTTAAGCAGCGTGGAGCTGGGACAGACAGGACTCCAAGCGTGGTGCCTGCCAAGAGTGCCAGGGCCCCTGGGGCAAAGGGACAGGCCAGGGCATGGGAAGGGGCCCCTGTCGCCCTGGGCACCCCACGGGCAGGCCGAGATGCGAGTCGCTTTGGTTCTGAGAGCCCAGGCAGCAGGGCAGATGGGTCGGGTGTGCTGCCGCACCAGCAGAGCCACAGCCTCTGACCGTGGGGGGAGGGCAGGCGCAGGCACCGGGCCGCACTGGCGGGCCTAGGGGTGCGTGTGGACAGCGACGTTCGCATCTCAGGCTGCCCCATCTGAGCCTGGCAAGGCCTCCACCCTCTAGCCAGGCCCGTCTGGTACCAGGCCCCCCGCTGCACCCACCGTCAAGCCCTGAACAGGCCACCTTCCAGTCCTCAGGGCCCAGAGTGTGCCGAGGGCTCCCACCCACCTGTCGTGATCACCTGCCAGGGGCAGCGCTGTGCCGGGTGTGGGCCTTGTGTGCAGTGTAGCGGTGGGAGCCCAGCCCGCCAGGCCAAGGGACCAGCCCGGGTGCTGCGGGTCCCTGCAGCCTAAGGTGGGGCAGGCCCGAGGGCAGGGGTGGCCCACGCCTCCGCTCCGCTCCCTCCCGCTCGGGTCCCTGCCTCGCTGCCGGCACAGCCCAGAACACGGGAAGAATGCCCGCTGGGGTGCTCCAGTCACTTCTTTCACTCAGCCTGGAAACTGGGTTGAAACAGGAAAAGAACCTGCTTGCTAAAATCTGAGCGTTTTGGGGAAGAAAGGAGCGCCGTCTCTGGTTTCGTTACCATGGGAATGTTTCTGGATCAACTAGAAGGGGAGAGAGGTGCGCCCTGGACAGCTCCAGCCGTCACAGGCCTACCACCCGACGCACACACGCCTGCCCGAGAAGCCCCAGAAGCTTCTGGGCCTCAGAGCCGCGCCCCGGCCTCTGTACCCTGGTCTGCTCTGCGGCCCCTTAAGGCTGGCACTGGCTCAGGAGGGCACCACCCACAGGCCCAGCCCCGCCTCACTGCCTCCCGCCAGCCTGTATGCCCATGCTGGGTTTCCCACCCCCTGCACGGTCGTCCTGAGGCGCCACCATCGAGTCACGCAGCCTCACGCCGTCTGCCCATCCCTCCCTAGGGCCCAGGCCAGATCGTGCCAGGCGGACAGGGCCGCGGCCTCAGCCAGCGCCGTGCAGCAGCCCTGGGTCTGCTCTGCCGAAGGCCGGCCAGGCTGCTGTCGGGGGTGGGGGATGCTGAGGCCATGGCTGCCCCAGAGACAAGCCTGGGCCGAGACCCAGCCCACCTGGGCTCAGTCCACAGATGGGACTTTCCAGGGCAGTGGAGGGGTGGGTGGGAGCCGGGGCCTCGGTCAGGCTGGGGGCAGGGGTCGGGGGCTGGACGCGCGCTTGTGTATAAGAGACAGCCCCCAGCCTCCTCACACCCCAAGGAGGGCCCGGTGCCACCTATGCCCTGGCCACCCTCCTACCCGCGTCCGGGCGGGGCCGCACCAGGGGCGCGTAGTGTTGGGCCCCCAGCTCTGCAGCCAGCACGCACACACGGCCACCTTGGGGAACGTTCCCAAGACTCAGGGTCAAAACACCACCACCAAAAAACAGCCCCCCCAGCCCGACACACAGGCATGTTTTCTAAAGCTGGACAGCAGGCCTGATTCTGCACACGAATGCTTGAAAGGAGCTGCGGCTGCTCCCCACGATGCCGCTGCGGAGGGCAGGGCGCCTGGGGCTGGGGGCGCGGCTGGGCTCGGCCGTGCGACTCAGCTGTTGGCAGCCACAGCGTGGCCCCACGCGGCTCCACGGCTGTCAGACACTGCCTGTGACAAGTGGGAGGTGGGTCTCTCGGCCCCAGCCCCGAGGACGAGGGCCCACGACGGTCCTGCCAGCACCTCCTCGGGGCCCCCAGGCCTCCGCCCCACACCAGGCCAAGGCGGCAACCCCAGCGCATCGAGAGGGAGAAGAGGGGTTGTCCTGACGCCCCAGGCCCGCCAGCGGGCTCCGCAGTGGGCAGGCCACGGAAGGACACCCACGTGACGAGGGGCGGTGGCTGCGGCCTGGGCATCCGGGTGGGAGGGAGGCCCTCGTGCGCTGCAAACTCCCGGTTCCACCCAGACTGACTGCGGGTTCAGTCCCCTACCTGCCTGTGGAGCACTCCCAGGGAGGCTGGCAGGGGCATGCTCCCAGCTCCAGAGCCCTGTTTGACCCCTGGCCACGCCTGAGTAGGAGGGGAGGCGCCGTGGACCCAGACGCCCGCACCTGGCCGCCTCTCAGCTCGAGAGCCAGCGTCTGCCGCAGCCTTCTAGACCCAAGACCCGCCCCGCCCTGCTCCAGCCCAGGCCAGTCCTGCCATCTGCTTTCCCAAGGCGTACAGGGAACCGAGGAAAACACGAGAAAACAAAGCTCTGAGGATCTGTGCAACATGCCAAAGCACCCCCGAGGACAGGGGGGCAGGCTGGGGACCCAGAGGTGAGGTGGTGAGAGCGCAGACCAGCGGTCTCTGTGCCAGCAGAGCGAGGCAGCGAGGCCCGGCCTGGGGGGCAGCCGCGAGCTCCCAGGGCCCCAGGCGTGGGACCCCACCCTGCGTGGAGCACCAGAGGGCACTCAGAGCCCAGCACTGGCCACACTCACTTTCTCTGCAGCAGCGCGGCCCCAGCCAACCCTGGTGCCCAGGCCCCCTCGGGAGGAGCAGGGCGCAGGCCTGGGGACCCTCGCACGGAGCCCCCTGCGCGGCCCTGGAGCCCTGCCAAGCTCCGCAGGCCTCTCCCACAGGTGCCAGGAGAGGCAGCCACCTGCCAGGAGCCTCTTGGCAAGCAGGGCCCGCTCCCCAGCCTTGTGCGCTCTCGCCTTGCACCACCCCGCGAGGCCTCCGAGGACGCCGCCCTCCCGCCCACTCCAGGGTCATTTCCCACGCCCACCACCCGTGACGGGCGCCAGCAGCCCGCAGCTGCGGAAATCAACAAGGCTCAGTACTCACGTTGAAGAAATTGGTCTTGTTCCTCTCGCAGAAGAGCCCCTGTGCCGGCATGTGCTGCAGCTGTTGCCACGGGACACCACTGCCTAGCAACACGTCGCGGGCCCACCGGAGGTTCTGGGGAAGCAAGAAGTAGGTTGGGAGTGAGTGTGTGGGCAGCGCCGGGCACCCACGGGGAGGGGGGCAGTCCCCTCCTTCCAGGCTGCGCCAGCCAAGCAGCAGTGCCTGCAGACAGCCGTCCTGTGGCGCTCACGGCCCTGGCTTGATCGCCCAGCCGCGGGTACATTTCCGAGCTGGTCTCGCGCCCCGCACAGCTGAGTTAGGAGAGCGCGGCCGCAGACTGCCTGGGCAGGGCACAGACAGGGACGCCTGGCCCTGCCCAGATGCGCAAGACGCTGCAGGGACCCAGCACCCACTGTCGGCCGGAGCCCCCCGCAGCCCAAAGAGTCCAGGTGGACTTGTCAGTCTATGGGTGACAGCCCTGAGCCCAGGGGAGCCGGTGCTACAGGACGCCAGGGGAAGCGAGTTGGTGGGAGGGGCTCTGTCCATGGCTCAGGCCGCTGCTCTCTGGCCACGGTACCTCTTGGTGGAAGGAGGGAGGGCGAGGCCTGAACACCAGGCCCTCGAGGGGAGCACAGACTGGGCTGGTCCATCAGCCTCCCCCAGACAGCTCCTGGGAGCTGTTAGAAACACCCTGCTGCCCCTCAAACAGGCTTGCAGGTGCGTGGGTCTGCTGGCAGAGGTACATGCCCGTGCCAGTCCGTGTGGGGGCACCCCGCAGCCGTGGGGACTAGACCACCCTCTCCAGGCCCCCGCTGCCCGTGTGGAGGATGGTGGTGGCCACTGGGCCACTCCTCGGGCCAGGATGCCAACAGGAAAGCCGCTGTCTGCACACCCACTCCTCCTCCCAGGAGCTGGCCTGCCCTGACCTTGGCGACTGGAGCCTCTGTCCTGCCCCGCCCTCCCCCCTGCCAAGCTCTCAGGGAGGCGTCCCTGGGAGGCAGGAGGCTGGGGCAGGCGTGACTCCAGTGTCTCCGGAGTTCCCTCGGTGTGGGGTTGCCTCAGGGCTCACAAGGCCGGTCGCACGTCCCTACCTGGTGGGCAGCATGAACTTGCCTGTCCTCACACAGCTTGAGGCCCCTCCCGCACCTCACGTGGCTCAGGCCCCTCTGCCATCCTCTCTGTCACTGGGCATCACCTCCTGGTGAAATGCTGGTGGGAGCTGCTGTCAGGGAGCTGCCACAGCCTGGAGGGGAGGACCTCCGAAGCGGGCAAGGCTCAGGGAGGCTGGGGTTTGCAGGGAAGGCCCGGCTGTGGAGCACGGGCAGGGCTGGGCCAGGCAGGCCCTCCTCTCTCTGTCCTCACTGGGAGGCCCAGATGAGCCCCTGCTTCTGGGTGGGGTGCAGGGAGGGGCCCAGCCATCTCCATGCCCGGCCCAGGCTCGGCTTTTTTCTCTCCAGACATCTGTGACCCGGGAGGGCCAGAGCAGGCAGAGGATGGCAAGAGCAGCCCGGCGCGGGGATTCCGCGCCACACGGGGGAGAAGCAGGAAGCCCACCTGGGGAAGCACGTTGCTCGTGGCCTCTGGCCCCGCAGCTCCGTGGGGTCCGCGGGCGCCTACAGGCAGGCAGCACCTGGGTGCCCGCGGGGGCGCCGGTGTGGCTGGGGCTGCATCTCCCTCACGGGTCATCGCGTGGGGCGTCTCTTCTGCTGCTGCTGGCCCTGTGTGTGTCTTCTTGGAGAGATGTCTATTCAGGCCCGTTGCCCGTTTTCAAGTCGGGCTGGGTTTTAATTGATGAGTTGTGAGAGCTCTTCGTGTCTCCGGGATACCAGCCTCTTGTCAGACGTGTGGTCTGCACACCTCTCTCCCACCCTGCCGGTCCTCTGCTCACTTTGGCAGCGTCCTCGGAAGCACGGAAGGTCTCCATTTCGATCGTGTCTGGCTTACTTACCTATTTTTGGTCACCCGTGCTTTTAGCGTTCTATCTGTGGACTCATCGCCTAATCCGAGATCACCTAAGACTTACATGCGTGTTTTCTTCTAGGTGTCTTGTAGTTTCAGCTCTGAAATTGAGCTCTTCAATCCATTTCAAGTTAATTTCTGTGTACACTGTGATGGTATCACCTACTCCATGGAAGTGAGTCTGAGCAAATTCTGGGAGGTGGTGATGGACAGGGAGGCCTGGCGCGCTGCAGCCCACGGGGTCGCAAGGAACCAGACACCGCTGAGCACACAGGCAGGCCTCCAGCCTCGCTCTGGCTGCCCAGTTATCCTGCACCATCTGCTGAGGGGATACTGCCCTCTTCTGCCACGAGAGGATGGTGGCAGCCCGCGGAAACTCTAGTGGCCACAGACGCGCCCGTTCAGCGCTGGGCTTCCGACTCGCCTGCGCTGGCAGGTGACTGGCCCCAAGCGCGGTGCCACGCTGGCTCTCCTTTTGGCTATGACGCGACGCACAACGTAAACTCTGCCAGAGGAGCTGCTGTCTGGTGAGCAGCTCACAGTGCCGTGCGCTCACACCGCTGTGCAACCGCGTCTCGGGCCCAGCTGGGGCTCTTCACCTTGCCAGTCTGAACCCCGGCCCCATTCAACAGCAGCTCCTGGGACCACACGTGTGTGGAGTCCTACTGGATTTGTTCGTTCTTTGTGTCTGAATAATTTCACTGAGGACATCCGTGTTGGAGCAGGCATCAGAATGTCCTTTCTTTTTAAGGCTAAATAATATTCCACCCTGCTTTGATTACTGGAGATCTGCAGTGAGCTCTGATACTGGGACGTGTGAGTTTTCCAGGTCTGTCCTTCTCCAAGACTGTCTGGCTCCAGGAGCAATTGTAACCCACTCAGTCCTGATCCCTCGCGGCAGGTAGGGTCGCCGGTTCCCCAGGTGAGCCAGAGGCAGCAGGCTGGCGGAGCCACGCAGAGTCACTCTCCAGCGAGCTCCAGGCCCCCTGTGCTAAAAGGCCTCTGAGTGGCCCATGTGGACGGTGGGAACCACAATTTTGAGTAATGCCACAGCCTAGGACTCAAACTCCTGCCAAGACCAAGCCCCTGGAGAATCACAGAGCAGCAAGCACTGGACTCAGGTGCGGTGACCTTCTCCGAGGTGTGGGAGCATCTGGGAGCCTGTGTCCTCAGGCATGCCCCCCACTGCGGGCCAGCAGGAGCCATACCTTGGGGGGGCCCAAGGCGGGAGTCTGGTGTACAGCAAAGCTGACCCTGGGCTGGAGGGCAGCCTTGCGGGGGGATGTCAAGGGTCCCCAGGGGCGGACGACTATAGAAGGGATAGGAGAGCCGCAACCCCGGGCGGTGCCAACATAGAGGAGACGGGCTGTGGTCCTCGGGTGGAGCCCTTGGGCAGGACCTGAGGGGTCTGAGGCTAGCTCCGCTGGGGCCACTTGCCCTGGGCAGCCACAGAGCCATAAGCGGGGAGCACGGAGATGCCACCGCCACGCCCAGGCAGACTTGACAAGGAAACGGACTACTGCTAAGCCTGCACAGCAGGAAGCGTCTGTTACCCAACAGCTGCGTGGGAAGTGGTCACCGCTGGTCAGAAACAGGCCACCAAGAGCTCTGGCCGGGCCCCAGGATGGCAGACTGCCCGACCAGGCCCAGCACTCAGCCCACAAGGCAGTGAGGTGTTTGAAAGCCACCCAGCAAGGCCTCTGTGCAGAGCAAATAGCAGCCTGCTGGGCCCCTGGCTGCTGCAGAAAGGGAACTCCATCTTGGGGAAGCAGGCCATTAGGCGGAACACACAGGGACCGAGGAGCCGCAGACGTGTGGTGTGATCCCGCAGAACAGACAGCTGGGCAGCCTCGTCCCTGCCGCTGGGCCCATGCCCACCCCACAGGGCCCCCAGCCCATCAGCCCAGCACAGGGGACCCAAACGACCTGGGCTAATTTGCAGAAGAGCACAGGGCCAACAGTGAGCAGTGTAGGGGGAGGCGCGGTGGAGACGGCTGGGCCCCGGGAGCCGGGCTGCCTGACGTCGAGCAGAGAGGACATGACCCCCGACGGTCACTGTCGTGCACGCAGATACACATGCAGGGAGCCTTTGTCTCACGCCAGTAGAACCGTGGACAGCGCCCCCGAGTCCTCTAGCTGACATAAGTGTGGTTTCCCGCTTTTTGAAAACCCTCCCAGCAAGGAAACAGGCTGAGGAGCCCGCGCAGCCCAACCCCAGGCCCAGGCTAAAGCCATCTGTGGGAGTGCAGAGGCGCCCGGGGCCCCCTGGGGCCTGCGATGCAGCCCTGCTCTCCCTCCAGCAGCCGGTGACCGCCCCTCCGTTCTCAGGGCATCTCACCCCCCAGGTCCCGCCTCAGCTCTGCTTCTGGAGGAGGGGAGAGCACTCGCAGGCCTCACAGATTGCTCCTGAGGGGCTTCATTCAAACCCAGGTCTGCCAGGTGCAGAAGGCCCGGGCATGGCCGGATGCAACCAGGTGGGCCGGGGACACGCAACGGGGGCCAGGAAAGCTGGACAGCCCGCAGCCCTCGCCAGGCTGCAGTGCCTGTGTGCCCTGCCCTGGGGAGCCAGCTTGCCGCATGCACAGCCACTCCGCACCGCGCCACGCCCCCGCAGCAGCCATCAGGGGGCTTCCTGCCACAGCCAGCTCCATCTCAGGCTGTCTGCCCTCCCTGTCTCTTCAGGACCCCAGCACAGGCCTCTGAGGGGAGCGGCTCCTGAGCCCAGGCCTTACTAAGCGGGGGAGCCAGACAAGAGTGGAGGCCACAGCCGGACCCCGGGGCCACCCTGCCAGCCCCTTGCCTGCCTGGGCAACGCCCTCCCCTCCCTGCAGCCGCCACAGCTCCACCCTCGGGCTCCGAGAGCGGTGCCTTCCTCCAGCCTCAGCAGCACCCCAGCCTGCCTGGGCCCTACTTCTTTCCCTGTGGGACCCATCACAACGGGACTCGCCTCATTAGCTCACTGGTGTACTGCAGATCTGCCCCGTGTGAATGCAGATCTGGGGGGGCTGTCTCCCCAGCTCCTCCAGGCGAGTCGGGAGCCCAGAAAAGGACGCAGACGGACCCCACTCCCCCCACCAACACTAAGCGCCCGCAAAAGAGGCCTGGTGGGAAGCGCGGGAACCCCTACGTCCGGGGCCCCGCTGCTGAGTCTACACGGTCCGCCGAGCTGGAGGAGGTCGCCTAGGCCAGGAGGTCCACGCGAGCCGCGCCCGCTTCCAGCCGCCCCGCCCACGCGAGCCCCGCCCCTCCCAGTCGCCCCGCCCACACGAGCCGCGCCCCCTCCGGCCGCTCGCGTCCGCCCGCTTCCTCCCATCCCCCGGGGCCGGCCCAGGCGTCTGGGGCTTGGCGGGGCCGCCAGCAGAGCCCGGGGGGTCGGCAGCAGGCTTCTGGCTGCCCTGCTCTGTGGCCCGGGAGCCTTCGCTGCTCTCCGAGGACTCCTCAGCTCTCCCTGCGTTGAGAACAAGGAGACTGTCACCTCGGCTCTAGAGCCCTCCCCGTGGCCGGCAACACCGGCAACAGAAGCGCCTCGTGACAGCCGCACGGTGGGACAGGGGCAACGCCGCAGCAGGGGGGCTCCGCCCCCAGGGCCCCACAGAGGCCTCCGTGGCCTCCCATCTCCTCCTTGACAACACAGGCCATCCAGCTGGTGCGCAGCAGTGGTGGGGCTGCGAGCGGGGCACAGGGTGCCCCTGCAGATGGGGTGCAGGCTGTCCACCTCCAGGCAGTGCAGGGGCACGAGACACGGTCCACAGAGGGCAGGCGAGGCCCCCCCCACCCCAGCCTCCCTCTCCATCTTAGGGAAAGACCAGAGGAACTCTGTGCCAACCTAGTACACCCACCACCCCCGATCAATGCCCCGTCCCTGACCCTTCGGGGGACACCTTTTCCGATCCACAGGGGTGAGGGACAGGCGGCAGGGAGCAGACAGCTGGGGGCCTCCCTAGCACGCACAGCTCTGGCCACATGGCCACACCCACATGTGAGCCCCTGAGCCCAGACTGTCCCATCCAGGGCCTGTGTGGCGACTCTGGAGCCAGGCCTGGACTCCGGGGACAGGTTACCACCCTCCCACCAGACAGGCAGCATGGGGGGCAGATAAGGGTGCAGACTCACTCTCTGGACCTCAGGTACTTGTCTAGTAAATGGGAACAGCCAGTGCTTTTCCCAGGGATGCTAGGAGGCTTGGCTGTTGCTGCTGCTATCTGCCAAACAGCTGTGAGCCCCAGCCGGGCCAGCATGGAAACGCTTTCAAAATCCATGGCTGGCCAACCAGCCTTGGCCTCAAAGTATGGCCAGGACTGCTCGCCTGCCTGCAGCCTCCCAGCAAGGCCAGAAGTGGGGCTGACCACGGGCTTCCATAGTGGGGCCTGGGGATCGCAGGAGTGGGGAGCTGGGCAGACCCCAGGGCCAGATCAGGGCCCTGCCAAGAAAGGCGGGGGGGTTCAGACCAAAAAGCAAGCACGTGTGACACACGGGACACCGTGTGGCCGTCTGTACCGGCCCGGGGGTCTGACAAGGACAGTGTCACCAGCGCTCACTGAGCGTCATGCACCTTCCTGAGACGCTGTGTTGAACTCCACGACCTGCAAGCAGGCCTGGGGTCATTCCCACCCTTCGGGAGAAGCACCGAGGCCCGGCCTGTGAGTGACTCGGCTGACCGCAGTCCCGGGCACTGGCGGAGGCACCAGGGCAGAGGCCAGGCCACTCCCAGGATGCCTGGCCGACCAGCCGCGCCGAGTCAAGGCTCCGTACCTCTCTCCTCTGTAGCTGCCGGAAGCTCTTTACCAGGCAGTCCTGATTGGGAGCCAGGAGCGGGTGGCCTCTTCTCTGCGCAGGGCCTCCGGGAGCCCTCCTGGGAGCTGGTGGGCTCGCTGAAGAAGTCCTGGGTGGAGCTCGAGTCTGAGAGCGCTACGGCTGTGCTGTCCTGGCTGCGCTCTGGGGAGGACGAGAGTAGCGATGGGTGAGCCGCACAGCGGGGCCCAGAGGGGCCTCCCCGGGAGCCCCCCGCAGCCACTGCTCACTGCTCGGCCTGCCACCCTGGAGGCAACGAGCCCCCCCGCCAAGGCAACAGTCTCCCGGGGCTTCCTTCCCCGGGGAGCGGTGCTCTGGTGCGTGTCTGACAGCGGGCTCTGGGGCACAAGCTTGCGCTTGTAACAGCCCTGGCTCCCGCATCACGAATGCTCCCGCCACGGCTGACCGCGAGTTGCCAGTGTGATCCATCGGAACGTGGGGCTGGGAGGAGACGCGCGGTAGTGGCCCGCCGCAGCGTGTTCCCACCATAACAGGCACACGCAACCGAGACGGTCAGGGCTTGGCCAATGCCGTTAGCCAACATGTGATGGGTCTGCAGTGACAGTACAGACACCTGGACTCACCCACAAGGTGCGGGCCACAGCTGGGGGAAGGGCGTGAAGCCCTGGCGGGACCTTTTCCCCAAGGGAGCAAAGCCAAAGGCACCAGGCCGCACAGGGCAGGTGTAGCCCCGCGGGAAACACCTGCCCTGCGCAAGGCCCCGGGCCCCAGCGCTCCCACCCCAAGATGCAGGGACCCGGCCCTCCGGCTGTGCAGTGGCACCCAGACCACAGAGGACCAGCAGGGCCCAGCCCAGGCCGGCAGGTGCCGACTCCAGGACAAAACCTCTGCTGCAGGGAGAGGGGTGAGGACGCAGAGGAACCCCCCTGAGGGGCACACAGAGGCGCGAAGTGAGTGGCAGGCAGAGACGGACCCTGAGAAGCCTTCCGGCCGACCAGCCAGCCCTGAGCAGAAGGCAGTGTCGGGGGAACTGGAATCCGGGGCGGGGGGCCCCGAGGAGGCCCGGAAACGGCAGGGCCCGGCCCCCACCTCATCTGCCTCTGCCCCCGCCTGGCGCCTGGGAGCACAGAGCGAAGCCCGTTCTGGGTGTGAGCCTCACTCCCCCCAGTGTCTTCTGTCCTACATGTGCTATCCCGAGTCTATGAGAAATCTAAGAGACACACACACACACACAAGCCAAAAGAGCACTGTCGAGAACAAAGCGATCGGCACGGCCGGCCAGAGACGCCCTGCCCCTCCTCTCCTCGCTCACTTTCCCTAAACTGCCACCGTCCACAGAAGAGCTGCAGCCACGCAGCGTGTGCTGACTGTGCTCACGGCAGGAGCCTGACGGGGGGAGGGGCGCGCCGCCCACACCGCAGGACCGTGTCACCCGAGGACAGACTTCAGTCCCTGAAGACGTCTCAACCCCCGTGCAGATGCTAAGTTACTCTGTAAAAAGACTTGTGAATGAACCAATCGGAGAGATAACATATGACCATGACAAGAGGCAGCGGCTCAGCAGGGACAGGGAAAGGGCCTGAAGCCTGCAGGGCCACCGTCAGACAGCGCCCTGCAGCTCTAGGGAAGCGGGGTCCTGGGGAGCAAGAGCGTGTGAGTGCTCATGCCCGGGAACCAGCGTGTGTCGCTGCAAAGATGGCCACCAATGGGGACTAAGGGCCCTGGGACAGGTCTTTCCTATCTTCCGTGTGTGTCTAAGAAGGTCAGTGTGAGGCTGCTGAAAACGATCCTGATTTTCAGTACTACGAAGCAAGCAAGGTTTCAGAATAAGCCAGTCAAGCCCCCGTGAGGCCTTTGCAGGGGTTGTGCTGGGGGCTTCCAGGCCCCAGTCCTAACGCAGGGCCAGACCCAGCAGAGAGCTGGGAGACCCACAGGGCTGGACGGCAGGGCCTTCCAGGGAAAGGCACACGGTGGACCCTGGGGACCACCCACCACCCAGGCACCCCTCCCCCACCTCCAGGGGCACCCAAGGCCCAGGGCAAGAGACAGAGCTGGAGGAGCAGGGAGCAGGGCCCGGCCCGCTGACCTAGGGCGGGCCATCCCCTAGGGCTCTCCTCAGGCAGGTCTGACTCAGCCCACACCCCCTGGACTCTGAGGACTCCCAGGCCAGCCCGAAAGAGCTCTGGTGACAAGACGTGCAATCCCTGCTGTGTCTTCTCCGTTTACTCCGGCAGGATGACTAGAAATGGCCCACGGCCGTCCAGTCTATTAGCTCGGCTATGTGAAGGCTCAAGGAAAGAACCGTATGCCCGTGTGGTCAGAACCGTGGCCACTCTGGCTGCTGAACCCCAACAGGGTGACCCCTGTTCCGCTGGCCAGAAAACAACAGGTTCTAAGAAAAGTCAGCCTGAGTGCAGTCAATGTTTTCAGAACTCTTTACACTGGCAAGGTCTGCCCCAGTTGGGCCGATGGCCACCAGGAAAGGAGCCGTCCACTGGGAGCAGGGCTGGCCGTGGAATGGGGCCGCCCGCTACAGGCCCAGCAGACTGGACAGATGCCCCAGATAAGAAACACCAGGAGCCCACTCCACGCTCCCAAGAGCGGCAGCAGCGGCCTCCTGCAGGGGCTCTCTTCTCCCACTGGTCACTCAGCGTCCGAACACCATGTCTTTGCTCCCACGGTCCCTTGCCTGGAATGGCCCTCCTCCAGGAAGTCCTCTCGACCCACCAAACCCCAAAGGCAGCTCACGACGTTCCCTTGGGGCACCAAGCGCCACCCCAGGGACACTCAGACCCAACCAAGGCCTCATGTAGGCTCCCCCAACGGCGCCCTCTCCCAGGCTGAGCACCCACTAGGCACTCCCCAGACACCACGAAGAGCTGCAGCCTGAGGACCAGGGAGGGGAGCAAGAGGAGGCTCATGGGCCGGCCCTCTCCCGGCCCCTGCCCTGACGCTGGGAGGACAGGGAGAGGCTCCTGGCCTGGCCCCCTCCCGGCTCCCCACCCCGGCCTGACGCTGGGCCCGCCCTGTGGGGATGCAGGAGCACCCGGGCACGTGGGCAGGGCTGTGCCCAGAATACAGCCTGCCCTGCGTCCATCTGTTCTCGAGGACGCTGCCCCGTCCCGCCCGGACGTGCCCGGGGCGCTGTCCTTCAGAGACCACGCGAGAGTCTGCCGCCTTTGCAAAATCCCTTTAAGTGAAAAGCAACAAAGCGGCGAGTCCAGACGGAGGGGCCTGCCAGGCAGGTGGGCGGTGCAGGGAGGCCGGGGCTGCAGTGCGTCGGCTGGAGCTGGGACGGAAGCCAAGTGCGTCAGACATACACTCTCCAAACACAGCACAGCGACGCAGAGGCGCCCCGGCCACGGGCAGCAGGGAGCTGGACTGAGGGGCAGCATGCGTCAGCTTGGTCCCTGAAGCGAGCAGGGGCAGCGCAAGCGGGATGGCCAGGGCGGTGCGCTCAGGGTTAGGGGCGGCACGGGCAATGCTGGCGGAGGCAGCGTGGGTGACCGCGGGGACGGGCACAGGTGTACACAACACAGGTGGGGGATGGCGGCGTGGCAGTGACAATGGATGCTACGGGGCTCCCCGAGGACCTGCACGGCTCACCAACCCTGGGGCTCCTGCTGCACAGGGGCCCACAGGCACCCCGCAGCCCGGCGGCCCCACCCTCCTGATGCCCACACCCCCGTCCTGGCTGAGCTTCGCCCAAAAGGCAAGGCCACAGGCTGCCTGGAGGGCCCACCCCAAGGCCCCTGCCCGCTCCGGGACTCTGAGGTGACATGGAGGACGTCAGGAGACAGCGAGGGGCCTGGCCCGTCCATTCCAGGGCCGGGCCGCTCTGTCAGGCCTACTCCTTGGACCCTGCCGGCAGCAACCCCCCACCAGGGAGACACACACACCCAGCACCCTCGGCCTGCAGGGGCCTCCCAGGGGGGCCTCCCCACTGCCCACCTGAGACTCCAGCCCTCGGCCCAGCCCCGACTAGCCCTGCAGCCTCCTGCCCTCAGCCCGCTCCCTCAGAGGGGACAGGACCCATGGCCAAGCCCGTCAGGTGGCCGCAAGCACGGGCGCCTGGTGCCACACCCGGGGCCCGGCCTGGAGCCACCGCACAGAGCTTCCTGCAGGGGCCCAGACGCACACACGCACACGCATTGCACACACGCACGCTGCACGCCGCAGCGTGGGGAGCACAGGGCCTGCTCCGGGCTCTCGTCCTGCTGGGTCAAGCCCGTGTCAACGTCCATCTCTGGAAGCACCCTGAAGGCACCAACGCACTCTGGCGCTGAAATCCTCAACAGCATCTCCCAAGATAGGCAAATTGAGAGGTGAGGCTGCAGGGCTGCAGAGCAGAGGCCTCGCGCTGTCTGTCCCTCTTGGTCCAGCCGGGGCCCTCGGTCAGCCACGCGCACCTCCCACTGCCTGGGGACTGCTTGGTTCCAGGCACTCTCCCCAGGGCTGTGGGCGGGCGGCAGAAAGCTCCCCACCCTGGTGTGGGCGGTTCAGAGGGCACCCAGGCCTTTGATGTTATGCTAAGTGATCATGAAGATGGTGAGCAGTCGTCAAGCTCCCTACACAGACCCTGGCCACCTTCCGGAACCTCTCCCAGTCTCTCTGGATAAGAGCTGACCCGGGCGCACTCTGGGGCTGAGGTGGAGGCGTCCTCAGGAGCTGCATGGCCTGAGGTGGGCCCGGCGCTCAGCAGCCCATCCAGCGGGCAGCAGGGTAGCCTGCAGAGCTGAGGTGGCACCTGGGCTGTGCGTGTGGCTCCCTGCACATGCTTCCGGAGCCAGGCGCCCAGCACACGTGACAGCAGCACCTGTCTGCAGTGCTCTGCTCCCTAGCGCCACGCACACGCGTGTGCCAGGGCGGGAACCCGAGCGGTGCTCCCAACCCTGAGGCCGGCCTGGCCCCAAGTCCTCCAGAGAGTGCCTGGCAGAAAGGACTTCCCGAGTAGGGACTTGTTTCCAGTGTGTTCTCAGTGTCCTCAGGATGAAAGGTCCCAAGAGGGCCCGCCCTGAGGTGCAGGGTGGGGAAGGCCCTGCTTGGGGCACGCCTGTGGGGACGTCGTGGGAGGACAGGCCAGCCAGCTCCGGGTCTGTGCTCTAGGAGACCGACTGCGAGGCTGGCATGCAGGCCCGCGGTGTTAGTGAGGATGTGGTGACGGCCGCCGCCTGCCCGGCCCGCATGGGGAGCCGGCCAATTTCCCGCCAGCTCGTCTGATCCCCACGGCCTCTCAGGTCCCCAGCCCGCAGCGGGCAAGGCGGACTCCCGGAGGCCCCTGGGGGCGGGGCAGGTGGCAGCCCTGAGCGTGTGGGGGCAGAGGGTCACGGTGAGTCCATGAGGTTAATGAAGACCGCAACATTGCCCGTGTCAGCCCACACCCGGCACCCCCTCAAACAGCAAAGCGACTCGTTGCCCGAAGCACCCCCCCGGGATTGGCGTGCCGCCCTGGGCTGGCGGGAGGGGGAACAGGGACTGTACCGTCCGGCGTGGCCTGCTGGTGGGGTTTTTTACATTTGACGTAATCGTGGTCAACCGGAGTGGCTGTGTAAGGTGGGGAAGTCAGACCTGGGCCAGAGGAGGGGAGGGGGGCTCCGGGGCCCGGCAGTGTCCCAGCTGAAGAGCGGGAGTCCTCGTCCACCAGGCAGGCCTTCTCCCTGTGGGCCAGAGGGCGGGTGCATCAGGGTCCATCTCCCCCGGGGCGGGGCCAGTGCCTCAGGTGGCACCCTTCCCCGCTGGTGGCACCGTCCCCTTGGGTGGCACTCGTCTCCTTGGGTGACACTGTCCCAGGGCTGAAGGGGTGGCCCCAGGGGCCCTACTTGGGCTCCAGCCCTAGCTAGTCACTGCCCAATCTTTACAGCTGCGCCTGCTGCCAGCTCAAGTCTCACAGCAGGCAGACGCCTCCCTGGAGGCACCCACCTCCCAACCCCAGCACCTCGTGTGATGCCCGGGGCCTGAGAGATCTCATCCTGGTCAGTGTGTGGCCACGCTCACACATGCAGAAGGAAATGGCCGCAGAAAGCACGGCGCCCTGAGCTCCGCTCAGGAGTAGCACGTGCCAGCGGGTGGGAGCGTCTCAGAGGCAGTCCCAGACCCACCGCCAGGACCGCCGACCTCCAGCTCATGTGGGAGCGCGTTTCCCTAGAGTACAGGAGCCGGGAGCTGAGTGCGCCCCTGGAGCACGTGCGGACGCACAGCGCGCACTCTGGGGAGCAGCGGGGAGCAGACGGGTGGGTCGCCACGTGCCAGTCCACGCTCACGCCTGCCGGAGCCTCCTACAACTAGCGTCCATGTGCGTCACTTATATAATTTTCAAGTAAAAAAAAAAAAGACTTGTAATCACACAAAGCCTGTTTCTGCTGTGTCTGGAGGGCCCTTTCTGACGCTGACCTCCGGGCACACTGCGTCCCACCTGGGTGATGTCCACACGTGTGCCCACCTGTCCCACAAGCTAACAGCACGGAGCCCGGCTGGGCATGGGCCCAGAGATGGGGCGAGCTGAGCCAAAGCTCCAGGACATGGACGCTGGGTGACTCACACCCCAGGAAGGCCCGCCAGGCAATCACACCACGGCCCCAGCGCCCCGAGCTCAGCGAGGCTCAGAGAGGACCCCTGCCTGGGGCTGGGGCAGGAGGCTGCAGTGAGCAGCGACCACGCAGGCAGAGCTGTGCTGGGAGGTGACAGGGTGGTGCAGGGCGCTCACGCACCCTCTGCATGTGGGGTTCAACAGAGGGACCCCGGCCGCCACTGGGTGCCTGGGGCCTGGCCTCACTCCTGAGCTCATGACGGCTCAGCAGACCCCGCCCCACCCAGCCGCTAGGAGCACCCCACTCACTTCTCTGAGGCTTTGGGTGCGTTCTTCTCCTCGCCCCTGGCAAAGGGCCCTTCTGCAGCCTCCTTCATGAAGCTCACCAGGACCTCTGCACTGACCCCGGAATCTGGCCTCCCTAGGAGCTTCAGGATGGACGCGTGGAGCCGGAAGTACACCTGGGGCGACGACGCCACGGCGTGAGCAGCAGCCCTAGAGGCCGAGCGAGGCTGCCTGTCCCCGACCCCCTCCCTCAGGGGCTCACCCAGCACCGCCCTCCCTGCACCCCCACTCCTGCCCTGGCACCACGGAGAGCGGACAGGGCCTGCACACGCATCCCTGCACCGCGGGCCCTGAGAGGGGAGGCCACACCAGAGAAGGGCTGGGTGCCTATGGCGGAGGGGGCCTGCCAGCCCCTCCCACTACGTCTTGTCAGGGAAAAAGGACCGCTTAACAGGTGCTGAGTATGTCACTTCGTGTCTGCGTGTTAACAGGAAACACGTCCAGAAAAAAGGATAGGGCCCAGATTTTAACAGAGTACTGCAACTGGGGAGCTGGGATCGCTGGGGACTTTTAATTTTTCAGTTTAAACACTTTTGAACGATTCCATTCTTATGGTTTCCTTAACCACTAATGATTGTTAACTTAATCAATAGAAGCAAATACGTAAATACAAAAAAGGGGTAAGCACGCAGACTCTGCCCCAAATTCCCAGCGGCTTTCTGGGCAGAGGAATGGTGGGGTGGACGCGCGGCCTGAAAAGGGTGACGCTGACGAGCCCCAGGCCCCAGGAAGCCAGGAGCCCCCAGGCCTGCACCGTGTCCGTGGAACCCGCCTCGTGGACCATGTGTGCGCCAGGGAGGACCCCGAGCATGCCGCCTGAACCCACACGCACACCCACACAGGGCACACAGTCTGCTCGGGAGGAGCATGCAAGACCGTGACCCGGGGGTCCAGAGGGTCGCGGCTCCTCGGCTCCCCCGTCCCCCAGCTGGGAGGCCCCCCCACCGAGCACCTAGGGAGCAGGCAGCAGGTGCAAGGGCCCTGAGCTGCAGTGCTGGGGGCTGACGCTCACCCTTGCAAAGGGACAGTGAGCACCCTTGGAGGGGAACGGCCGCTGGAACAGGAGCGCACACGGCGCCACGGGGTGGCCGCAGGGCCGTCTCGGGAGTGCACGCCCGCCCCCGCCCCGCGGCCAGCGCAGCCTCACCTCCAGGGCCTCCATGGCCAGCTCGGGGGGGTTGTGGTAGTGGATCTTCTTGGGGTAGCGGGCCGCCTCCTCGTGCAGGAGGTGGCTGGCCTGCCGGTAGTGCCGCAGGTACACAGTGGGCGGCTGCTGCTGCTTCTCGGCCACCTTCCCCAGCATGTAGTGAATGAGCCACTCCTCCTCATCCCCATCGCCCTCGCAGCGCGCCGCCGACGTGAAGCAGTGCCGGGCCGTCTCCAGCATGCTGTCTCGCCGCTCCTCCAACTGCGGGGGACACGGCCCGCCCTCGCCTGACTGCGGGGTCTGCAGCAGCCCTGAAGGAGGCCCCCGGACCCCTCATCTAACTCTGGGACCCCCAACAGCCCTGAGATGGCTCCCAGACCACCGTGGGCCCTTGTCTGACTCTGGGACCCGCACCAGCCCCCAAGAGTCCCTGGGACAGCCCCAGAGCTCTACACTAGCCTCTCCTGCAGGCGCTCCCGCCTCAGTTCAGCTCCCTACACTGCGCGCTCCTCACGGCTCCGCAGGCCCGGGCCATCCCCACTCAGCGTGCTGCACGGAGGTCAGGGGAGGCACGAGGCCGAGGGCCCTGCGAGCCCGGGTGCTGCTCTGCAGGGTGCTATGGGGGGTGGGGGGGTCCTCGGCCTGGCGACACAGACCTCACTCAAGCGCAGGCTGATGGTGCCTGCCCGGGGCGAGGGTCCCGCTGAGCATCTGCTGTCCCCAGGCCTCCCTGCGAACCCACAACCGTCAACAACAGCCTTGACCACAGACAGTCCACATGCAGGCCCCTTCATGCCTGCTCTCCAGGGAAGCCTCCCTGGACACAGGTGTGCTGCCACACGCGCCTGGACATCCCATGGAGCCCCTCTGTGTCCCCTCAAGGAGCCGAGGGAGCCCTACAGCACCCACACCACGTCCCAGAGCAGTGTTGACGCCCTTACGCGGACTCGACAAGCCCCTCAGAAGGAAGAGGGAGCAGACAGCGGTCCTGTCACGGCCCTGAAGCCTGCGCTGACCAGAGCTCACCCCCTGGCCAGGGCGTGCGGGGGGGCAGGCACCCAGCTGGCAGGGCCTGAGCCCCTCCCCGCCGCCCTCACCTGCTGCACGAGCTCAGCAGGCAGCTCGGGCCTCCACTGCTTCAGCTGGCGCGAGGCGAAGGAGTGCAGGGCGTAGGACATGGTACCAAACTCGATCCACAGGGACAGGTTGGAGCTGTCAAGCTCGAGCGCCCGCCGGAAGCAGCTGAGCACAGGGGCGGCGTGCTTCCAGACGGGCCCGTCGCTCTTCAGCTCATTGCAGTTCAGCTTGTCTTGGATGCGGCTGGCCCGGGCCAGAGCCATGCCTGCCCAGGAGTCGAACCTGCAGCCACGATGGAGCGTGGCTCAGAACACTGCTGCCACAGGCACCCCTGAGCCGGAGACCCACCCCGAGGGGAGCACAGGGCACAGGTCTCCAGGCCCCTCACCAGTGCCCGGGCACTACACTGACAGCAGCCCTGGCACGGGCAGGCCTGCCACACTGCTGCCCTCTGCTTCCCTGCCTGGAGGGTGGCCCCACAGGGCAGCTCTGGGGGTGCACAGGGGCTGCCCTGCAGCTGTGACCTCATGCCCTGTAGCCTCCCTGAGCCTCAGCTTGGGGCAGCTCAGACCCTGAGACCCCCGTCACCCAGCTTCCATCAGCTGTCCCCGGGACCCAGGGCAGGCCCCAGCAGCCAGATGACAGCGAGGGGACCACGCGATGCCTGAGACCCAGCATCCTGAGACCACCCCAGAGGGGCTGCAGGGGAGAGCGCAGGGGCCTCTCTGAGATCCGAGGCCACACGTGGGCCCTCAGAATCCAGCATTCTTAGCGCACAGCACAGAGAAGCAGCATCCACACAGACACACTGCCCTCCGGTAGCTGCCAGTCTCCACCGGTCCGGGCAGAGCCATAAAGCTGGCCCCTGGCGTCCCTGGGCCACGCCATGTCGGGGAGCCCGCCGGCTCACAAAACTCCCTGGCTCTCTCCCGGGCACTTCCGCCCTCTGGGCCTGGGAATGAGGGGAGGGGAGGCCTGAGCAGACGGTGAGCAGTCTTTC
>SJXO01001713.1:59317-103285 GCA_006408615.1 Connochaetes taurinus | reverse complement strand
GTGAGACATTGGGAAACTCATTGTATCATTGTTGCAACTTTCCACTAAGTCTACTGCTACTGCTAAGTCGCTTCAGTCCTGTCCAACTCTGTGCGATCCCACAGACGGCAGCCCACCAGGCTCCCTGTTCCTGAGATTCTCCAGGCAAGACCACTGGAGTGGGCTGCTATTTCCTTCTCCAATCCATGAAAGTGAAAAGTGAAAGTGAAGTCGCCCAGTCGTGCCCAACTCTTAGTGACCTCATAAGACTGCAGCCTACCAAGCTCCTCCGTCCATGGGATTTTCCAAGCAAGAGTACTGGAGTGGGGTGCCACTGCCTTCTCCGAGTCTAAGTGTAGTTTAAAAGACAACCTACAGAATGGGAGAAAATATTTGCAAATGGTGCAACTGACAACGAATTCATTTCCAAAATATACAAATACAGCTCACACAGCTCAGTATCGAAAAATACACAATCGAAAGACAGGCCTAAGTTCTGAGCAGACACTCCTCCGAAGAAGACACACAGGACTTGCTGGACACACAGCCCAGGGGTTAAGGCTCCATGCTTCCAAAACAAGGACGCAGGTTCAGTCCTCGGTAGGGGAGAGGCCACATGCCATGGGGCAACTAAGCCCGCGTGCCAGAACTACTGAGCCTGGCCATGGAGTCTTCAACCCACAACTACTGAAGCCCAGGCACCCTAGAGAGCGAGCTCCAAAACAAGAGAAGCCACCACAGTGAGAAGCCTGCGCACAGCAAACAGAAAGGAGCCACACAGCAACGAAGACACAGCACAGCGGAAGT
This sequence comes from Connochaetes taurinus, assembly GCA_006408615.1. Classification (NCBI taxonomy): domain Eukaryota; kingdom Metazoa; phylum Chordata; class Mammalia; order Artiodactyla; family Bovidae; genus Connochaetes; species Connochaetes taurinus. Next base: position 102,499 of record SJXO01001713.1, on the reverse strand, counting down.
AAAAATACAGATGGCCAAAAGACGCATGGGGCTTCCCTGGTGGCTCAGACCGCGAAGAACCCGCCGGCAATGCAGGAGACCTGGGTCACATCCCTGGGCTGGGAAGATCCCCTGGCGGAGGGCATGGTGACCCACTCTAGTATTCCTGCCTGGAGAATCCCCGTGGAAAGAGGAGGCTAGTGTGGAGTCCTAGAGTCACATGCGACTAAGCATGCAAAACACACATGAAAACACGTTTAACATCACTAATCATTCAGTCAGTTCAATCGCTCAGTCGTGTCCAACTCTTTGCAACCCCATGGACTGCAGCACACCAGACTTCCCTGTCCATCACCAACTCCCGGAGCTTACTCAAACTCATGTCCACAGAGTTGGTGATGCCATCCAACCATCTCATCCTCTGTCATCCCCTTCTCTTGCCTTCAATCTTTCCCAGCATCAAGGTCTTTCCCAGTGAGCCAGTTTTTCACGTCAGGTGGCCAAAGTACTGGAGCTTCAGCTTCAGCATCGGTCCTTCCAATGAATATTCAGGACTGATTGCCTTCAGGATGGACTGGTTTGATCTCCTTGCAGTCCAAGGGACTCTCAGGAGTCTTCTCCAACATCACAGTTCAAACGCATCAATTCTTCCGCACACAGTTTTTCTTTATAGTCCAACTCTCACATCCATACATGACTACTGGAAAAACCACAGCTTTGACTAGACGGACCTTTGTTGGCAAAGTAATGTCTCTGCTTTTTAAAATGCTATCTAGGTTGGTCATAGCTTTTCTTCCAAGGAACAAGTATCTTTTAATTTCATGGGTGCAGTCACCATCTGCAGTAATTTTGGAGCCCCCCAAAACAAAGCCTCTCACTGTTTCCATTGTTTCCCCATCTATTTGCCAATCAGAACAGCCATCATTAAAAAGTCTACAAACAACAAATGCTGGAGGGCATGGAGAAAAGAAAATCCTCTTACCCTGTTGGCGGGAATGTAAACTGGTGCAGCCACTATGGAGAACAGTATGGAGGTTCCTTAAAACACTAAAAACAGAGCTACCATATGATATGGCATTCCCAATCTTAGGGATGGGGGATGGCGGGGGACGATGGGCCTAATTTGAGTTTGCTTTTCAACTATTTAAAAATGTAAAAACCATTCTCTGCTCTTGGGCTGTAGCAAAACAGTGGGCTAGTGAGCAAAGAATGATTTCTACATTTTCAAATGGTTGAAAAACTTCGGGACACAGGAAAATTACGTAAAACTTACATAAGACTCAAACTTCGGTGTCCTTAAATAAAATGTTATAGAAACACTGCCCCGCTCTTACATACTGTCTTTGGCTGTGTCCGAAGTACTAGACAATGTAGAGCCCCCAAGCACTTATATCATTACAAGTATACACATAGTCACAAGAAATAATATTATCTTAAAAAAGCAAAGAGAGGCCGGCTCACTGGAAAAGACAGTGATGCTGGGAAAGATTGAAGTTGGGAGGAGGAGGGGACGACAGAGGATGAGATGGCTGGATGCCAGCACCGATTCAAATGGACATGGGTTTGGGTGAACTCCAGGAGTTGGCGATGGGCAGGGAGGCCTGGCGTGCTGCAGTCATGGGGTCGCAAAGCGTCGGACACGGCTAAGCAACAACCAAAAGAAGGGTCAACACGGAGGGAAGCCCGGCCGCGTGGCAGCCGCATACACAGCACGCCCTGCAGTGACCCAGGCGCCCGAGAAGCCAGAGGCCCCAGAGCCGCCTGCGCAGCGCCCCGGGCCGCGGTCCGGAGACTCGATCGGGCCCAGGGGCGGCGGGGCGGCCACGGCTTGCAGCCCGGAGCCGCCGGGCCGCGGGGGGAGCCGGGGCCGCGGGATGCCCCCCGCAAGGGGCGCCCGCCGCGCAGCGCCGCCGCGAAGGTGAGACGGAAGGACGCGAGGCGGGGGCCCGGCGCCGCGCCCGCCGTCCCAGGCGAAGCCCCCCTCAGGCCGCCGGGCCGAGCAGGGAGCTGCCTGGAGGCCCCCGCCGGCCGCTCCGGCTCCGGCCTCGGTCTCCGCGCGGGGAGCCCGGGCGCCAGCCCGGCCGGGCCCCGCGCCCGCCGCCCCTCTAACAAGGTGCGCTCCCATTGGCTCAGGCCCCGGCTGCGCCGGCCAATCAGAGAGCGCGCACGCGCCGCCCCTGCGGACGCGGCCCCGCGCGGCGCTCCGAGCGCGGCTGCGGGCTCGGCGCCGGCCCCCGCCGGGCCTGTTGTCTAGGAGGCGCCCGGGTGGAGGGGCCGGGCCCGCGGCCCTGCGCAGTGACCACCCTGCGAGTGGTAACAGTGACGCACCGCCGTTTCAGACTTCGGACGGGTGCTGTGGAGACCGCGGCGACGTGGGGACGCTTGGAGGGAACAGGGGAAGGAAGAGCATCCTCGCTGACGTTCCCCGAAGCCTAAAAGGCACGGATAGAGCAGCTCTTGACGCAGAAGATAAAAGGGCAGGCCTAAACGTAAGACCAGAAACTATAAAACTCTTAGAGGAAAACACAAGCAGAACCCTTGATGCCATAGATCAAAGCAAGATCCTCCCTGACCCACCTCCTAGATTCACGGGAAATAAAAACAAAAGCAAACAAGTGGGACCTGATTAAACTCAAGGTGAAAAGACAGCCCTCAGAATGGGAGAGAATAACAACAAATGAAACAACTGACGAAGGATCCGTTTCCACAATATACAAGCAGATCTGAAGGGTTTCCGATACGGTGCCTGGGACTTAGGGGGCAACGGTCTTGGGAGCTACGTGTTTTAGGAAGGGGCTTCACTCTGGTTGACATTCATAGAGGCCTGAGTCCAGCAAGAAGGATTTAAAGTACGAATGTTATGGCTTTCCCTTTGACTTTAGTAAAATCATGGTGAAGAACTCGTAAACAGTTAGGTACAATAAAGCTTTATTGATATGCCAGGAAGTACAAAAATAACTGAGTCACCAACCTTAATTTTGGGTATAACCTGGTGGGAGGTGGTGGTGGTGGGAGGGTTTAAACAGACCATAAACAGATGGTTTCAAAGTTTCAGAGATAACTTGCAACCTTGGATACAACTCTCACCCCTGAGTTGTATCATGAAAGATGTTCTGAAGTGAAAGTTGAATAAAAATGGGGAGGGTGATCCAAGCAGCAGGGAGCTGTGTAGCAAAGGTTTGTGCTGAGAAATAGTGCAGGCTGTGCAGGAGTCTCATGCAGCACGGTGTTATCAAGGGGCAAAATGGGGGGCCATGATGCCCGCATGGGTGGAGGGGCCAGTCCTCACTGCAAACAGATGACTTCACTCACTGATGGGGATGAGACTGATGATGGGGAGACCAGATTGGATGCTGTTACCTTGTGGTCCTGGAAAGGTTTTAGGCCTGAATCCCTCCTTGAGCACTTCAACCACTCATTTACCTCCAACCCACAAACATTCCCTGAGCCCCTTTGGGAAGCAGGACATCCATGCTGGCAGAAGGAATGAGTGCAGAGACAGCTGGGACAGGGAGCCAAGGGCAGGACCTCCAAGCTGTAGCTTTTAACAAGCTCTCAGTGGTGGTCAAAGCTATGGTTTTTCTAATAGTCAAGTATGGATGTGAGAGTTAGACCATAAAGAAGGCTGAGGGCTGAAGAATTGATGCTTTTGAATTGTGGTGCTGAAGAAGACTCTTGAGAGTCCCTTGGACTGCAAGGAGATCAAACCAGTCAATCTTAAAGGAGGTCAACCCTGAATATTCACTGGGAAGGACTGATGCGGACACTGAAGCTCCAGTACTTTGGCCACCTGATGTGAAGAGCTGACTCATTAGAAAAGACCCTGATACTGGGAAAGATTGAAGGCAGGAAGAGAAGGAGATGACAGGGGACTAGATGGTTGGATGGCATCAGTGACTCGGTGGGCATGAATCTGAGCAAGCTCCAGGAGATGGTGAAGGACAGGAAAGCCTGGCGTGCTGCAGTCGCGAAGAGTTGGACACAGTGAGCCATTGAACAGCGGTGGCCAGGTAAACACGGTGGGCTCAGTAGGCTCAGGCACATTCCTTAGGAAACTTATTAACCAGGCAGACTGCAAATCAGTCTGGTATTTCATTGGTGCACAAGAATGATCAAAGCTTTAAGGGGGCAGGGAAAGTATCGCCCAGAGATGTAAACTCTGCATCTGGAAGAAAGCTGAAAAGGAGACTTCCATGCCACACCTCCAGCTCCTCTTTAGATTGGCGGCAGGGGCCAGGGCAGTAACAAGATTCTATTCATTCCATTTCCAGAAGCAGAGGCTGCATTTCTGGGTTTGCCATTTGGCATGTGGATCTTACAAGGTACACAGCTACAGAGAATTCTCAGCAAGACTCACAAGAGATGATGGGAGGCTGGCAATGCCCAGGGAAGGGCCCCGAAGCCCAGGCTGAGGACAGGAATGTCGGGTCAGCAGAGTCTGCAGGAAGGCCTAGGCCGGACCAGTTGCCTGCCGCTCCCCACCAGCCTGAACAGGGGCATGAAGAGGAGTGACTCCAAGAAGCCCTCTACCCTGATTCCAGCAGTCAAATATAAGACATGAAACACAGCCCCTGAGGACAGGAACATCCCACCTCCCAGGTTCCCTTAAGGTCCCCACCTCATAAACCAACCTACTGTCCAGAGTGACCCAGATTGCCAGGGGTTGTGGGTGAGGAAGGCAGTGGCAAAGGGAAGTAGAGAAGTCAGGTTTAAGACAAAGCTCTCTTCATTTATTTGTTGTGAGGATGGGGAGGAGAACCACACGGAGGTGCCAGAAGCTGGAGTCCACCAGGCCCTCACTGCCAGGAGGCCTCTCTGGAAGGGCTGTCAGCTCAAAGGCCCTGGATGCCCTACACGCCAATCATAAAAAGGTCATGACTGTCCCCTTCTTGCCAATCTGCCAGCGCTCCAAGGGGAAAAAGCGGATCATTATCCTTCAGGAGATGGAGAGAAAGATGTCATCAGCTCCTTGGCTAACGCCTTACATTCTAACACCCCCCAGCCAGACATACCCACTGTGGGCTCCAAGGAGCCTGCCTTAGCCTCACCAGGCATTTTGCAAGCCTGTCTCACCCCATGAACACTCTCCCCGAACCCCGGACAGGGCAGTGGGCATGTCAGGGGTGGAATGGTGGCTGCACACCGTCATCACCCACCCGGGACAGACAGGCAGCCTCTGTGGGCACTGTACATGGGTTCATGGGGAGCCTTCTCTCTCCCAAACTGCAGGCCCCCAGGAACATACGTGTGCAGTATCCCAGCCCGTTTTTGCAAAGCCTGGCTCAAGGAGTCCAGGCATAACCACCTCCCTCCCCACATATCTGTGGAGTGAGTGAATGAGCTCCTCTCCCAAAAGTGACAGGAAGTTCCTTGTGCAGAAACAGGATACTTGGGATAACCTAGGGCCAAGGAGGTGTATGTGACAACCTCAGTCGTCCCGTCCCATCTGTAAATGGGCATAATGGAGCTATCTCCACTGTGGGATGAGATGTCCCCATCATGGGATGGCATGTCCACATGGGGGGTATAGACAGAGGCACAAAACTTCTAAGGATCAAATGGGGTCGTGCATGTGAATTACCTATCAAATCTCTGGTATGTGGTAAATTACAGGTTGCTTATCATTGTTAGAATTCTTACGGCTCCCCAGATTAAGGACCAGGTCTACGCACCCCCAGAAGTGACCGTTCTTCACCCACTCTTTCTGGGCCAACAAAGGCTCCATTCTGAAAGGTGGTTCTTTCAAGATTCTCATGCAGTTAGTTCCTCACAGGCATAGACTCGGCTTGGGAATATTTTTCACCCAAGAAGAAACTGTGACCTTGCCATGGAATCCCAGGTTTGGGAGCCATGGGGCCTTCTTAATTAGAAGCCGACTCATTAGAAAAGACCCTGATGGTGGGAAAGATTAAAGGCAGGAGAAGGGGATGACAGAGGACGAGATGGTTGGACGGCATCACCAACTCAATGGACATGAGTTTGGGCAAGCTCCAGGAGATGGTGAAGGACCGGGAAACCTGGTGTGCTGCAGTCCATGGGGTGGCAAAGAGTTGGACACAACTGAATGACTGAAAAACAATCACCGAGGGCTTCTTGGGAACCATTTGATCCATGCCTCTCTATTCAGAGAAGAGAAGGTTACAAACCAGACATGGTTTAATTCCAGGTTTGTTTGGATTCCCCTAGCTGCATGGGACCCAAAGGTCACAGCCTCAGGACATACCCAGAATTCCTCCAGTCCAGCTTAGAGAAGTTCTAGAAGATTACTCCTGTTTTCCCAACATATGGAAAAACCTGAGGGCAGATGATAAGTGGCTTTGGTTCTGCCGGAGTAGCAACATTCTGCCCTGTCAGGCGCCAGGCAGGTACAGCAGTGTCATCCCATGCAGCGCCCCCAGGAGTGGTTAAAGGGGAGCCTTCCCATTTCACAGATGGAAACACGGAGGTCCAAGAGGCCATACTTTGCCCAGGTGTCACAGGAACCACTGCAGAGCCAGGGATTCATTCAATTCCACTACCACTCTCAAGGTGGGCGGTCCACCGGCCCATGGGGTCAAGGGGCCAGGCGGCACCAGATCCTTCTTGTCCAGCGTGAGGAATTAATTTTCCCCCCAAACTTAGGAGGGGCCTGAGGTGGGATCCCGGCCCCCAGTGGCAAAGCAGTCCCAAGAGGGTCCTCTCCCTGCCCCCCCACGCACCGGTCCTCGGCCAGGTCCAGCTCCTTGGTGAGGAACTCAAAGAAGCGCGCGCTGTGGCCGCGGTTCTCCTCCGCCGTCCCCACCACACCGATGGAGGAGACGAGCAGCTGGGCGCTGGGCTCCGCCGAGCCGTTCACCACCATGGCCAGGCCGGACCGCACCGTCACGTTCACGCGCTGCGGGGACACGGGAGTTTAGCCTGAAGCCGGCGTTAGGCGGGGGTCGTGCTGAGGACGTGGGGAGCGCGGGGTGAGGGAGCGCGGGGTGCAGACGCGCGAGCTCCACGGGGGTCAGGGCTGGGGGCACGGGTCGGGGTCCTTGGAGGTCACTTCGGGGTCACGGCTGGCCAAGCCGACACGGAGCGGAGCACGTGTTGCGGACGGGGCCGCAGGGCCCTGGAGTGCGGGAGGACGGAGCTGGCGGCGGGCGGGCGGGCGCGGAAGAGCCGGGGTCACGCTGGGGCAGCGGGGCCGCACACAGAGCCCGACGCCGGCCCGCCAGCCTCCTCCCCGCCCCGCGCTCCCCGCCCAGGCTCACGTCCTCAGGCTTGCTCAGGATGGCGGCAGTGGCCGCGCAGAGCCGCTTCTCCAGCCCCGCGGGCACGCGGCCGGCGGGCAAGCTCGTGTCCAGCTCTACGAACGGCATGTCCCGCGCGAAGGGTGCGAACGGTCGCCGCGGAGAAACGAGGCGCGGGGTCCGGGTCTGTGTTCTTGAGGGTCGGGCGACGGGGAGCGGAGGCGGGGCGCCACGGAAACCTGCTCTCCTCATTGGCTGGACAGAAACGCAGCGCCCCCTGATTGGCTGTCTGGGCTACATCCTCCGGGTCTCCGCGGAGAGCCGCCGCCAGGGCTGGCGCTGACTTCCGGAAGTGTGGTAGCCCGGCCCCCTCCTTGTGACCCCGCCCCCAACGAGGTGTGGGCCGCGCCGAGCCCCGCCCACACACCAGGCCCCGCCCACACACCAGGCCCCGCCCGCGCCCCGCTCCGGCCGTGCTGGCCGCGGTTTCCGGTCCCCTGTGGCTTTCCAGCGCTTTGGCTAATATTTAGGTGGAGGTCTGAACGCGCCCAAACACACATACCCGGAGGGGCCATCCCCAGGCTCCACGCTGACAATGCTACATCGTCACGGAGTATTAACATTTTTTGAATGAGTTGTCTCTGCGTCGGGCAACTCACGTTCGACGTGCTAAAACGCTCTTCTTTCGATCAGACCTGGTGAAGCCTGGGGGCTCGAGTGGGGCTGGGCAGAGACCCTCGGGTTCACTGCATCCCTGCCTGGTACCCACGGACAAAAACACCCTTGTGGCTTCTTGTGCCTGTGGCAACCTTGCCTCGCGGTGAAGGATCGCCCACCAGGGGGTGGTGATAGCCAGCCAAAGCCCCGGTCGAATTACCAGCAATGTTTACGGGGCCCTGCATTTTTTAGAGGTGAAACAAAAGCTGTTATTGAGCATGTGGATGTCTGTTGATGTGGCCAAACGTAGTACTTTCATCAGCGTTGGAAAGCTGTTAGAATTGTAAATAGCAAACGTCGTTGAAATTATGTTGGTATATATGAACGATTCCAACTACATATCTAAAACTTTATGTAAGTGGGCATATTAAAGGACTCATCCTTTGTCCCTTAGCCTCAGGGCAGAAACCGGGGAAAATTTTCAAACAAGAGAGGGCCAGGGTCACTTTTGTGTTTACTGGATCTCTTTCCAGAGTTCACATGGAAGTCAGCGAGCAAGGGGTAAGGGTGAAGTTAGCGGACGGACAGAGGAAGGCATGCAGGGCTGGCGTGTGGAGAGCACTGTGGCCCAGACTCTGAGACTCTGAGCGGGGAGCCGTGTTTTGGCCCATAGCCGAGGGGAGGGAGCGCCATTGCTTAGAGTGCCATAGCAGGCTCGCTGGGACTCACTACAAGAACAGTTGCGCTAAGGGCTTCAGCCTCTCCTTCACGGCAGCGTCTGCTGGAGGCAGGTCCTTGGCCTTCATGAGGACCGCGTGGGCCTCTTGGAAGAGGTCCTCCCCTACCGCAGCTTCCACGCGCTGGCGCCATGCGGCCAGCTTAGGCCGGCTTTTGAAGATGTCACAGCCGGCACTGACGGGCTGCAGGAGAGGGAGCTGACTGGAGGGGGAGGTGCCCAGGGAAGCAGAAGGCCGCCCCTGGCCTAGGGATCCCCTGGGTGGATTTCCCCACCTCTGCCACTAGAGGAAACACCAGGAAACTGCTCAATATCCCTGTAGGGTGGGGTTTTAGGCCCCTTTTTACAGATGAGGACCCTGAGGCTCAGCGGGGACATGACCCACCCGGGGCCCCCCTCTACCCCCAGTCAGAAAGAGCAATGTGAGCTGGTGCACGGGCTCCCTCCCGGGGTACCCTGCTGCTCAGCAGCCCCCCTGCCTCACAGCACTCACATGCATCAGCTCTGTGATGGCCACCAAGTCCGCCACTGAGATGTAGGGCCCGGCCAGGAAGTCCTGGTCCTTTAGGAACTTGTCCTCAAGCAGCTGCAGGCACCGGTCCAGCTCGGCCAGAGTGTTTGCCAGTGTCTCAGGGGGCACCCGTTGGCCCAGGAACACGGGGAACATCATCTGCCAGGCCGAGAGAGGGTTCAGCGTCTGCCTAGGGCCCGGCCTGGTTCCGGCTCTCGTCCTGTTGGCCAGCCATCCTGCGCATTTCTCCTCACTCCCGTCACCCGTTCCCACTCACGGCCACCACCAGCCCAGGCCTCATCACTAACTCACGCGTGGCCAGCCTCCACCTCTCCCTGAGTCCTCACATCAGGCAGCCAGGGGATCCCTCTGCAATCCCAGTCTGCCTGTAGCTTCTCCCTGCGTAAAGCCTTCCATGACTCCCTACTGCCCCCTCCCCACAAAGGTCTCAACACACAGCAGCAGCCATCCTCTCCCACTCTCCCGCCACCCCCTGACGGCACCCAGGCCTCTCAGATGGGAATCTGTGGGAATGGGCCTGTGGATCCCTCTAGGACGTGCCTCAAGTGTACGGTCCTAATCAGTGCACCTGGGTGGGGTCAGCCTCTGCATTGCCAAGCTCCCAGATGACCATCTTGCTCCCGGCCCATGGACCACACTCAGTAGCAAAGATCTACACTCACTCTGCTCAGCTTCCCTCCATCCGGCCCTCAAATGCACCAGGCTGCCTCCCCCACCACGGCTTTGATTGTCACTGTGGAGTCCCTAAGTTGTGTCCAGGTCTTTTACAACCCCATGGGCTGTAGGCGGCGGCCAGCTTCCCCTGTCCATGGGATTTCCCAGGCAAGCTTATAAGAGTGGGTTCCCCTTTCCTCCTCCAGGGGATCTTCCCGATCCAGGGATTGAACCCGAGTCTCCTGCACTGGCCGGCAGGTTCTTTACCACTGAGCCACCAGGGAAGCCCATGGCTTTTAAAGCTATGGAAACTTTCTTTGAGCCAAATGGGCCCCAAGATGGAACTCCCTGGCAGCGTGGTGCTAGGACTGCAAGCTCTCAGTGCGCTGCTGAGGGCCCAGGCGCCGTGCTCAGCCCCTCACACACACAGGATGACCACTGGGTACTGTGCGCTGATCACGGCTCAGGGCTCATGGCAAAGGCCTCTGCACATGTGATAAGCAAAAATGGTATCTGCATGCTCCTTTAATGCGCATTTGCTTGGTTTTTCCTGAAGTCAAATGTTTTCATCCACTTACTGCCCCTTTCTCTCTGTCCTTCAGCTACATCTCTGCTGGTTTCCTCTGCCCGTTTTTCTCCTGTCTTTGTCTGATGGGCTTCTAAGAACATCTTAAATATCAAGAATGTTACTTCTTTCTAGCATATCTTTGCCAAGATTTTTCCCAATGTTGTTGTTTTTGTTTTTTTTTTTTTGCTGGCTTTAATTCTCTCTCTTCTTTTCCCCCTTCTTCTACAGATTTCACCACATAAAAGTGATGAGCCTTTTCTTTAAGTCTATCACTGTTATTAGGCTTACCAATCTTTGCATATCCAGAAATTAGATCGACATTTAGTGACTACCTCATTTCTTCCTACTTTGAGGTTTGTCACTTAACATCTCTCCATCTGAAAAGTACGTGTGTGGCAAAGCGAGGGCTTGATGCTTTTCCCCCACAAGAGGCAACATTCCTGGGCAGTGTGACATGTGCAGGAAAGCAGAGGGTTCATTTCCAGCAACTCGGAATCAAGACCTGAGGGGTTTAGTATCCACCTGCCAGTGCAGGGGAGGACACGGCTTCCGTCCCCAGTCCCGGAAGACTCCACGTGCCTCGGGGCCATTCAGCCTGCCAGCCACGAGTCCTCGAGCCCGTGTGCCCCAGAGTCTGCTCCCAGCAAGGAAGATCTAGCGGAGCCGAAAACAACTAAACAAACAAATGTGATTTTGATAAGACACCTTGGGGGAGTCGTTCCCAGGCTCTGTGCCTCAGTTTCCTTTCTGGGAAACAAGTCCGTTGCCCTGGAGCCTCTCTGGCATTCTAGGATTTAGTGCTCTCAGTTTCGACAGAGAGCCTGGCCCCTTGATCATCCCGGGAGGGCTCCCTGCCCCAGGGCTCACCTTCTGCCACATGGCCCGGGTGCAGCTCATCCGGAGGGCCGTGTGCTGCCACGACAGGTACTCGTCCACGCGGGCTCGGGCCTGCAGGTCTTGAGGGTACCAGTGGTCAGGGGCCTCGTACTTGCGGGCCAGATACAGCAGGATGGCCACACTGGGGGACATGGGGGTGCAGAGGACATGCCCCAGTCACTCATCAGCCGTTCCACAGGGACCAGGCCCTGGGTGAGGCCTGGCCCTGACCTCACACGTCTTTCCCCAGATCCTGTGGGTGGAGCATCTCAGCGTCTTCCTGGTTCTGGTACACAAGCAGGAATGCGAGGCCCAGAGGGGTCAGGTGACAGCCAGGGCCATACAGATCTACACTGGGCCATCTAGATTCTCCGGCACCGAGGGGAAAACAAAGTGTGGTGGCGCTTCAGAGGACTCCAGTACCATTCCCCACCATCTCCGGAGCTCAGGCAGTGCCAGGAATGAGACCAGGTGCCCCTCCCAGCCCTGGGCACCTCTGCCCACTTCAAGCCACTCTCCACCCCTTGGGCCGGAACAGGGACTTGGGACACGCAAGCCACGAGCCAAGCCATCAACGGTGGACACACAGATGGCGACAGGTGTGGCCCCGGGGCCCTTTACCTCTCAGCCAAGGTGAAGTCCCCATCCTTCAGGGCTGGCACCTTCCTCAGGGGGTTCACCTGGACAAAGTCATCACTGTGGTTCTGGCCTGTGGAGTGACCGGTGGGGCAGGCGGGGAGAACTGCGAGGCCTCGAAGATCTCTGCCCACTCCCACCCCAACGACCAGCCCCCAACTTTCTGGGGTCCCTGTCCTGGTGGGGCGTCAGGAATGAGGAGGCCACTCCGCTGGTCGGGGGGTGATATTGCCTGAGCCCACCAGAGATTCCTGTTCCTGTGTCCACCTGCTCTGGACCTGGGCCAAGGAGCACCTCAACTTGGGCTTGGGCGGAGTGACGGGAGGGTGGGTTTCTGCAGCCGCAACCCCCCAGCCCCGGTCAACTCCATCCCTGCGTCAGGCCCTCCAGCCCCCTCCCTGGGCTCTAGGCTTGTCCCCTGCAGAGCCCCACCTCTCTGTGCTAACTGGGTGACTTGTCCACACACCTGTTCCAGATCTGAGCAAACCTCACTCTCACAAGCAACGCCTGACCTGCTCAGCCACTCAGCCTCCCACGGGTCGCTCCTCTTTCCTTCTTGTGCCAAACCTTCCAGACTCCTTCCCCACCAGGGCCCCCCAGTCTGGCTCACTTCTGCATACTGCAGGCCTTCCACCACCACCACCAGCTCAGGCCCGTGTGGAGGGGACGCCAAGTAGTGAGTGCGGAGCCCGAGGCTTTAGCGGAGTGGGGCTGCAGCCTGGTCACAGGACCCCAGCCTGGTCACAGGACCACCTGCGGGCCTCTCTGCTCCTTCTCCCTTGTGGGCAGGATCACCACGCTCCATCCTCCCTCCAGAAACAGCCTCTGTGCCCGGCCCTCACCCCGAGGATCACTGAGAAGGCAAAGCAAGGTGGCACCAAAGCAGTAGGTGGCTCGGGCTGGGTCGCCAGAGGCAGAAGGCGGGCAGGCTCAGCCAAGCACGGTGTTGCTCCCAGCCTGCCCGAGGGGCTCTGAATCCAGAGCTCCTGCTAAGGTCCGGCGACAGCCCTGCTCCCTCTGCGAGATTCTGCCCAAGTGGAGGGGGCCTAGGTGGGNGTAGGTGGCTCGGGCTGGGGCGCCAGAGGCAGAAGGCGGGCAGGCTCAGCCAAGCACGGTGTTGCTCCCAGCCTGCCCGAGGGGCTCTGAATCCAGAGCTCCTGCTAAGGTCCGGCGACAGCCCTGCTCCCTCTGCGAGATTCTGCCCAAGTGGAGGGGGCCTAGGTGGGCACAGGTAGGAGTAAAGCGGAGGCCAGATACAGGTGAACAATCTGGGCAGTCACGCATGGGGGCTGCCGCTGCTGAGAACCAGGAGGCCACGTCACTGTTTTCTCCGAGCCGTGGTGTGGAGAGCCGGCTCTCCACTTTCCTCCACTTCCTCGCCCCGCCCCAACCCCCGGCCGCACCCGCCACTGCTGTCTACCTGCTCTGTTCCCCCTTAACCTGGGTGTGAAGAACGGTTGGTATTCACTAGGCAAAAGTAAGACGGACAATACGCAACCGATGGCTGAAGCCACGGTTTCCGACGGGAGTCTGTCTGCACCGGCCTCCGACTCGGGGGCCACAGGGACACCCAGCCCCCGGGCCTGCTTGCTTGTCCAGCCCACCTTTGAGCAGGTCCACGGTGCGCAGCTCGAAGGGGATGCGGTTCTTCTTGGCGAAGATGTAGACGGCGCGGCAGGGCTGGGACAGCAGGTCCAGGTAGAGCGCCAGGCCCATGGCGGGGGCGGGAACGGCGGCGGGACCCACGACAGGAACGGCGGCGGGCAGGTTGCACCGGTCACCCCGCCGAGGGATGTCCGCAGCTCCCGGTACCCGAGCCCGGCCACACCCCTGCCGCCCATTGGACGGCGCCGGAGAACTGTGGGCCAATCAGCGGCGGCCTCGCTCTCCCGTCTTCCCTCTGCGGGGCTCTGAGCTGGGCTCCCTTTCCTGCCCGGCCGGGTTCAAGGAGACAGACTCTGTGTCTCTCCGCCGGGTCAGTCCCCTCACCGGGACAGCAGTGTCTAACCTGCGTCAAATGGAACGGGACGGGACAGGTACTGGGGGGACGAGATCAAGGGCGCTTCCAGAGCAGACACTCAGTGAATTTAGGGTCAAAGGGTTAGCCCAGGCCACCTCCCCCCTCAGAGCGAGGGGGCTGAAAGAGGAGGGACTTCAGAGTCCCCAGGAGCACAGAGGAGTAAAAGATGCCGCAGGCTCCCGGGGGCCCACGGCCCAGGGTGGAGGCGGGGCAGGGCATGTGGTCCTCTGCATCCAGCAAAGACCAGATCACCACCTCAGGAAGCCGCCCCTCACCAAGCTTCTTTACGCTCCCGGCTAATCTTCGCCTCCCTCCTGCAAAACAGAGCCTCGTGAGACCCATCTGCGAGGTTTGTGGGTGGGCCCGGACTCTTCCCACTGCTTTTGCAGGGCCAAACCCCTCCAACCTCAGGCCTGGGGCTCCTGAGGTCTTTGGCTGTGATGCCTTCACCCTCTAAACCAGTCTCCCAGGCGAAAAAACCCGTGTCCCCAGGGACTTCAGGCTTCCCCGCTAACCCGTGTCCCCAGGGACTTCAGGCTTCCCCGCTAACCCGTGTCCCCAGGGACTTCAGGCTTCCCCGCTAACCCGTGTCCCCAGGGACTTCAGGCTTCCCCGCTAACCCGTGTCCCCAGGGACTTCAGGCTTCCCCGCTAACCCGTGTCCCCAGGGACTTCAGGCTTCCCCGCTAACCCGTGTCCCCAGGGACTTCAGGCTTCCCCGCTAACCCGTGTCCCCAGGGACTTCAGGCTTCCCCGCTAACCCGTGTCCCCAGGGACTTCAGGCTTCCCCGCTAACCCGTGTCCCCAGGGACTTCAGGCTTCCCCGCTAACCCGTGTCCCCAGGGACTTCAGGCTTCCCCGCTAACCCGTGTCCCCAGGGACTTCAGGCTTCCCCGCTAACCCGTGTCCCCAGGGACTTCAGGCTTCCCCGCTAACCCGTGTCCCCAGGGACTTCAGGCTTCCCCGCTAACCCGTGTCCCCAGGGACTTCAGGCTTCCCCGCTAACCCGTGTCCCCAGGGACTTCAGGCTTCCCCGCTAACTCAGTTGGTAAAGAGTCTGCCTGCAACGCAGGAGATCCCAGTTCAATTCTGGGCTGTGAAGGTCCCCTGGAAAAGGGACAGGCTACCCACTCCAGTATTCTTAGGCTTCCCTTGTGGCTCAGCTGGTAAAGAATCTGCTTGCAATGCCAGAGACCTGGGTTCAATCCCTGGATTGGGAAGATCCCCTGAAGAAGGCAAAGGCTACCCACTCCAGTATTCTGGCCAGGAAAATTCCATGGGCTAGTCCATGGGGTCGCAAAGAGTCGGACGTGACTGAGTGAGTTTCACTTCACTTCACTTCCAGGGATTCCCTGGTGGTCCAGTGGCTAAGACTCTTTGCTCTCAAGGCAGGGCACCCAGGTTGGATTCCTGATCACAGAACTAGATCCCACATACCACAACTGAAGATCTTGCGAGCTGCAATTAAGCCTTGTGAGTGCCTGTGCTGGTCGGGTCTGCCTTTTTGAGACCCCCATGGACTGTAGCCCGAGAGGCTCCCCTGTCCATGGGATTTTCCTGACAAGAATACTGGAGCGGGTTGCCATTTCCTTCTCCAGTGGCTCTTCCTGACCCAGGGATTGAGCCCACCTCTCCTGTATTGCAGACCTACTAAGACCTAGGGCAGCCAAATAAATAACTAAAAACAAACAAACAACAACAACAAAAAACCTATTCCCAAACCCAAGATTCAGAGAAAGCCCAACTGGGGGAAAGGAAAAAAAAAAAAAAAAAAACAAACCTTGAGAATAGCTTGGCCTTCCTGGGCCCTTAGCTCCCAGTTTAAGAAAGATCTATCCCATCAGGAGAGAACTTTCTCCAGGTTGGATGGGGCCATGTTCTCCACCCCCTCCAGGGGACTGACCTCCACCATAACTCATCTTTGGCCGGACTACTGCGATATCCAATCTCCCTGCTTCCTCCCTGGCCACCCTCCAGTCCAACCCCCACCAACAGTCAGAATGTTATTCTAAAATGCAATCTGAGCATTCCGTTCCTGTTCAGGTTCTGCAGCTCCGAGGTGTGGCAATTCAGGTCCCACTTGACCGAGTCCTGACCAGGGGCACTGCTGTTTGACGTCTCCTCCCCACCACCCCCTCAGGGTCGGTGCAGGACTCGTGATTCACAGTGCTTGGTGCTGAGAGGATGTCTGGCCCTGCAAAGAGAGTGTGGGCGACTCTGCATCCAACACACCTGGAGGCCTGCTACCTCTACTGTCCTCGTCTAAGAACCAGTGGAGGGCAGGGCTTCACTCTGGACAACCGGTCTGCAGAAAGCTAATCCACCGGGCCTGCAAAGTCGGCTGTCTCTCAAAGAGAGGCCAAAACCGCGGCCAGGACAGATGGAAGGTCAAATAAATCACACCTCAGAGTTAGAAGCAAAGGCTCAGGCTGAGCCCAGGTTTATTTCCTAGACTGGAAAGAAAACACAGATGAAAGGAGACGAGGTCTGGGTGAGCCATTCTCTTTGTGGCTTTGCAGCCCCAGCAACAGATGGGTGGGAACCTGGCCGCAGGAGCAGAGGACTCAGGCAGGCAAGCCACGCCTGCTCTCGGGTCTGCCTCCCAAGGGACAACGGAAATGAAGTTGCTCCGTGAACTGCCAACGGCAGAGCAGAGGCGCAGCTCCCTGGGTCACTGGATCATGGCTAGCACTTTGGGCAGCATCTTCTGCTTTAAGGTGGGGTCTGCAGGCTGAGAGTCCTTGGCCTTCAGGATGACCTCATGGGCCTCCTGGAAGAGGACCTCCCCCACCGCTGCCTCCACGCGCTGGCGCCATGCAGCCAGCTTGGGTCGGCCTTTGAAGACTTGGCAGCCGGCACCCACAGGCTATAGGGAGAGAGGGGACGGGATGGGTGACCATGTATCGCAACACCAACCTGGTTTGGAGGCCGTGGAACTCCAGAAGGTCTCTCCACAGGGTCCCACAGCCAGGAGCACGGTGTGAGCAGGACTTCAGTGCCACCCAGGACCCCCCTGCCTCATCCCCCGCCACCACCACCCCCAGCACTCACATGCATCAGCTCCGTGATGGCTACCAGGTCAGCCAGAGAGATGTGGGGCCCGGTGAGAAAGGCTTTGTCCTGGAGGAACTTGCCCTCAAGCACCTGCAGGGCCATATCCAACTCTGCCAGTGTGGCCGCCAGCGTCTCAGGAGAGACCGGCTCACCCAGGAAAACAGGGAGCATCACCTGATGGGCAGGCAGGCAGAGTGGGGGCTTAGGGGCTGGCATTCCTACCTGGCCTCCAGGGCAGCACCTGAGACTTTACATGTAAAAGGTCCTTAAATATAAATATAAGGTCTTTAACTATAAAAGACCATCAGAGGGTAATTCTGATTTATTCATGTCAGGAAATGCTATAGAGTAGTTAAAAAAAAACGCATCACATCCACCTGCAGCACTGTGGGAAAATGCAAGCTGCAGAATGATCTGAGAGCATTTATATAAAATTGTAAGCACTCAAAGCAAAGCATTGCTTTTGGGCTACACATAAATGTAATAACGTATAAGATCATGAACTGAAAGGACTTGAACCAGATCTCCAGGGGCAGGCAGTGGGGGTGGACTTCAGGAAGGGAACGGGCAACAAAGAGGTCTGTCGGTTTTTGTTCCCTAATGTTTCTTTTCTTATACATATCAAAAATGATAGAAGACACAGCAATGAAACGTGACCCAGAATTAAAGATATACTTTCAGAAAGGAGGAGGGCGCCTCTGAGAAGAATACGGAATGTCACGAAAAACCCACCATGATGACGCTAGAAAGAAAATAACCTTGTTTTTTTTTTTTAAGTCATAAAAGAATATAGAACTTTAAAAGAAAAAGGAAAAATAAAAGAAAGAACAAAAAAGTAGAAAAGAATAAAGCCTAAACCTGCCTGTTTGATATGGAAACCACCAGCCACAAGAGGTTCCCGAGCTCTTAAAATATGACTGGTCTTAGACGAAATGTGCGATGAATGTAAAATACACACCAGGAAACAGACACGGATCAATGGAAGGGACAGTGAGCCCAGAAATAAACCCACACGCTTCTGGCCAACTAATCCACCACAAAGGACACAAGAATATACAAGGGAGAAAAGACAGTCTCTTCCATCAGTGGTGCAGAGAGGACTGGGCAGCTACATGAAGACAAATGAAATTAGAGCATTCTCTAAGACCATACAGATAAACTCGAAATGAACTAAAGACTTAAACATAAGACCGGAAACAGTAAAACTCCTGGCAGAAGACATGGGCGGAAGCCCTGAGGGGCACTCAGGCATCACTGTTGATGGACACCGGTGTTGCCGCCACATTCCGGCTACTGTGAATAATGCTGCTGTGTAGGTGGGTACAGGCATCTCTTTGAGATCCCGCTTTCAGTTATTTTGGGTATACGCCCGGAAGTGGAATTGCTGGGTCATATGGCAATTGTATTTTTAATTTTTTTGAGGAACCACCATGCATTGTCCACAGAAGCTATTCCCCTTACCATTCCCATCAACAGCACATGAGAGTTTCGATTTCTTCTTATCCTCCCTAAAACTTGTTATTTTGCTTATCTGTCTGTCTATCTGGGCTTCTCACGTGGTGCAGTGGTAAAAAGAATCCACCAGCTAATGCAAGAGACGCAAGATACACAGGTTCGACCCTGAGTCAGGAAGGAGGAGGGAATGGCAAACCACTCCAGCCTGGAGAATCCCATGGTCGGAGGAGCCTGGTGGGCTACAGTCCACAGGGTCACAAAGAGTCAGACACGACTGAGCAAGCAATCCTTGACCTATCTATCTATCTGTAACAGCCATCCCAGCAGGGAGGAAGTGGCATTTCATTATAGACATTTTTAAAAAATCTTTACTGAATTTATTACAATACTGCTTCTGTTCTGTGTTTTGGTTTTTTGGCCGCAAACCATATGGGATCTTCGCGCCCCAACCAGAGATGGAACCTGCACTCACCCCCTGCATTGGATGGCCAAGTCTTAAACACTGGACCTCAGGGAGGTCCCCTCATTATAGTTTTAATTTGCATTTTCTTAAGGATTAATGATACTGAACATATTTTCATGTGTTTATTAGCCAAAATCATACCACTGATACTCTGAGTATTTTGGGTTAAGTAAAATATATTCAACAGTTTCTTTCTACTTTTTAATTATGGCTATTGGAAAATTTTAAACTACATATGTGTCTCACACTCTTTACTTTTGGGCAGCACTGGACAAAATGAGCTAAATTCCAGAGGGCATGAACCCTCCCAAGGTAAGCCACGTTCATCCCTGGGGTCCAAGCAGGTCGGGGTGCAAGCCTGCCATCTGTCTGGGAGTTTTCTGATGAAGCAGCCACGTGGGGGACTTAGGGCAGGGCTGAGAAGCAGAGCGATCTCTTGCTTGTAGTTGGTGCTTAGATTCCATATCCTTGCTGGAGGAAAATGAGCAACCTGATTCCACCCTCAAGACATTTCTGAAACCAGAGATGAACTGAACTGTAACTAAAGCCACATCCCAGCCCCAATCCTGACTAGCTGGAAGAGACGAACCTCCCACCAAGGACGCTTGATAGAAGAAAGTACAAGCCCCGTGTCAGGCATTTATTGTGCACTCCGTGTCCACTCTCCTTTTATATAACACGTAGCACACAGTAAGAAATTATTGTGTGAAGAAATAAGAAATTATAAGACAAGTAAAGAAAGAGGAAAATGTGGGTGTTCCCTGGTGACCTAGCGGTTAGGATTCGATGTCACTGATGTGGCCCAGGTTCAATCCCTGGTTGGGAACTGAGATCCCATAAGCTTCGTGGTATGGCCAAAATACAAAAGAAAAAAAGAAAAAGAGGAAAATGTGACCCCTAATCAAGATGGCAAAAGACAACCAATAGAAACAAACCCACAGAAAACCCAGGGGCTGAAATTAGCTAACAAAAACTTTAAAGTAACTATTATAAGAATCAATACATGAAAGAATTTAGAAGAAAAGACAGACCAAGTGGGTGAGCAGATGTTGAATTTCACCAGAGAAATGGAAACTCTAAAAAAGAACCACATGGAATCTCTAGAACTGAAAAAAACACTTATTTCAAATACAAAGAATGTACTAGACAGGCTTAATGGCAGCTTGGGCAAACAGAGGAAAGAACTGGGAAGTCAAAGCCAGGTCAACAGGAGCTACTTAAACTGAAAGGAAGAATGTGAGGTTGCCGTGCCCTTGTGGGGCGATGCCCTCACCGGCCCCCCTCCCCGGGGACAGCACCTCACCTTATGCCACAGGGCTCGGAGGCAGTTTCTCCGCAGGGCTGTGTGCTGCCAGGCCAGGTACTCGTCCACACGGGCACAGGCCTGCAGGTCCTGAGGGTACCAGTGGTCGGGGACCTTATACGTGCGGGCCAGGTAGAGCAGGATGGCCACGCTGCGGGCGAGGGGAGGACGTGTTGGAGGGCGGGGGGCAGGGGGCCCACTGAGCGGGGGCTTGATACAGAGTCCCTTCCTGAATATTCCTGACCACGCACCAAGCTATTTTCTCCGTTTCCAGACAAGGAAGCCAGGCTTTAGAACAAGGATGGAACTTGCCAGGGCACACAGGCTTTGGAGGCTGAGCTGAGAGTCTCCCTGAGGCTAACAGGCAAGCTCCTATCACTGGGCTAAATTCCACGGCGAGTCCTGCCACAAGTTCGGAGCACAGTTTCTGACGGGAGGACCAGAGAGAGCTTCATGGAGGAGTCAACACCAAAGCAAAGCATTGCAGAAGCTCAATTGCTTCCAGTCCCTTCCAGCCTGCATCCACTCTCATCATCCTGTATTCAGACCCCCAGGAGGCCTGATGCTTCAGAAAGGCTTTCCTGCCATCCCTTCATCCTTTGTTCTCTGCCGTCCCTCTGTCCTCCCTAAAGCATCCTGCTGGAAACACAGGAGGGTGTGGGAGCTGTGGGATTTTGGACAAGCGGGACAGACAAGGCTCTTGCAGCCCCCCTCGTGCCCTGGGTTAGCCGGGCTGCCTTGGTGTTGGGATGGCAGGGCTGACCCAGAAGGACAGTGAATGTGGGAATTTGGGGGCCACTGGGAAGGCCTTCAGGAACTCGGGGTACCCCAGGGGCTGGGCACCCCAGCCAAAGGGGCAGAAAACCTCTGTATCTGCCCCTGGACCAAGTTCCCTACTGGGAATCCTGCTTCCACACCGAACTAAACAGTTCACTTTTTTTTTTTTTTTTCTTCCTTTTGTTCCCAGCAAGGGAGTTCTGAGGAAGACGAGGGTCCCTGCTGTGATGGCAAATGTCCATGTGACTGGTGGTCCTCCCAGGGAAGGGCAACCCAGAGATGGGACCACCGGGAGACTTCAGTACAAGTTTGGCCAGGGGGCAGCCCTTTGGGAGATGAACTGCCCTGCCCTGCCCTGCCCCCCTGCCCAGGGATCCCCCCTCACCAACCACATGACTGGTAAGGTGCTTGCTTTTCCAACCATCCCTGTGAACTGAAACTGTGGGCAGGCAGGAGCCAGGGGTCCAGCCCTGACTCTCTGCGGGATATTGGATCGAGGGCCCTTCACCTCGGAGGGACGAGATGGTTCCAGCAGGGTCTGCCAGCAACCCTGGGGCCCCAGTTACCTCTCGGTCAAGATGAAGTCCCCATCCTTCAAGACTGGCACCTTCTGCAGGGGGTTCACTTGGGCAAAGGCATCGCTGAGGTGCTGGCCTGCAGAGAGCCCAGTGTGGTGCACAGTAGGGAGGAAAATGCCCCGCCCTGCCTGGCTGTGCCCACCTGCTGTACCCACCCCCCTCAAAAGGCCCCAACTGCAATTTCATGGCCCTTCTCCAGCCCTTGGCAGCTCTTGGTGTGGGAAAGGCTGGCGGGGGCTGCTGTGGGAGAAGTGAGAGGTTCTGCCAGCTGGTGGTGCAAAAGAGAGCTCAACACCCCTTGCCAAGTTCCTGTGGGCACAACCTCCCCCACTAGGAGCCCTCCTAAAACAGAGCTTAAGGAGCTCCGTCCAGGGCAGGGCCTGTCCTTGCTCAGGCCCGCAGACTCCCACCTTCTGCCTTTTCACCATCGCCAGCATCACTGGCTCCCGCATGGGGTCTGGGGGTGTCCCAGCTGCAGGGACCGGGAGACTGGCCCCCTCAATGCCACTTTCCCTGTGGACCCTAAGGATAGGTTTCCAAACACAGACAAGTGGCCTCTTCCCAGCGTCCACTTGAAAAGTGAAAGTCGCTCAGTTATGTCCTACTCTTTGTGACGCCTTGGACTACACAGTCCATGGAATTCTCCAGGCCAGAATACTGGAGTGCGTAGTCCTTTCCTTCTCCAGGGGATCTTCCCAACCCAGAGTTCAAACCCAGCTCTCCCGCATTGCAGGCGGATTCTTTATGAGCTGAGCCACCAGGGAAGCCCAGGAATAATGGAGTGCGTTGCCTATCCCTTCTCCAGGGGATCTTCCTGACCCAGGAATTGAACCGGGCTCTCCTGCATTGCAGGCAGATTCTTTACCAACTGAGCTATGAGGGGGTGTCCATTTACTTGCAGCCAAGTTCTCCTGGACCCTCTGTGTCCCCTTGCTCACTCCGCCCTGGGCACCAGGAACAGAGCTGGCCGTGTTCTTAGGGTCCCACTGAAGCTCCCCAGAAAGGTGCAGCCCAGAGTCCCCTGGGACCCTGACCTCTGCTTGAGCTCACGTGAGTGTTTCTTGCCCCTTCAGATGCAGCCAGAGAGAAACTTCTGGGGGGCACGGGTCATCACTGCTGTCCCTGCTCAACAGCTTTCAGGGGCTCCCCAGAACCCCAGGAGCAGGCAAAGCTGCTCAAAGCCATCTGCTGTCCCCCACGGCCTCAGCTCTCCAGCCTCTCTCCTCCCTTTCCCCCCACCCTTCAGACTGTCCCTTCACCAGGACCCTTCCCTCCTCTCCTGGCAAAACACACCTCCTACAGTACCCTCTGTGGGACAGCCTGGCTGGGACGCCCCTTTGTGCCCACTCCGTCTCCCCTACCCCACACTCTGCAGAGGTGACTGCTGGGCAAGCCAGGGGGCCAGTCCCCTGAGGAGGCTGGACAAGATGGCGATTCAGGCCTCGGGACAGGCTGGCACAAAGGCAGAACGGCAGGCGAGCCTCACCCAGCTGGGGGCGCTGGGCGGAAGGCTCAGCCCTGCAGTAGTACCCTCTGTGGGACAGCCTGGCTGGGACGCCCCTTTGTGCCCACTCCGTCTCCCCTACCCCACACTCTGCAGAGGTGACTGCTGGGCAAGCCAGGGGGCCAGTCCCCTGAGGAGGCTGGACAAGATGGCGATTCAGGCCTCGGGACAGGCTGGCACAAAGGCAGAACGGCAGGCGAGCCTCACCCAGCTGGGGGCGCTGGGCGGAAGGCTCAGCCCTGCAGAGTTGCCTGATTTGTTCTGTGCGCCCCACACATGCCCCCACCCCCCGCCCCGCACTAGCAACACGGGAGCACTGCCTTCCCTACCCTCAGCTGCCCTGGCATGCCAGCTGTGCCCTTGGGACTCTGGGGATCTGCCAGAGAAAGTACAAACCCTCATGCCGGGTGCAACTTCTGAGAACGAGTAAGACAGAGGATAAGGTAGGCGCAGGCAAAGCAGGAGGAGGAAGGAAGCGGCGGGCGGGGGGCCACCCAGGGCAGCGGGGCCAGACATCGGCAGTTGGGCTACAATGGAGGGACTCGCTCCGCCTCACCACCAGGGGCCCCATTCCTTTCCTCCTGCCCCTGTCCCTATGCCTAGTGGCAGCCCCTGTTCGCCAGGTTCCTCCGTTCCTCGTGCGTGCCCCCCCGCCCCCGGCTCTTCAGCTGAGCCCTCCACTCCTCGTCGTCCATTCCAGGGACCCAGCCAAGTCTGGGGATCCCCAGATCTCCGCTCTTCCCGGCGGCTGGCCGCAGGCCGGGTGAGGCTCGGGGAGGGGCTGCCCTGAGCAGCGTCTGACCTCCCCTCCCCTCCCCACCTCTCGGTCCCGCACACCCCGGCCAGGCGCCCACCTTTGCGCAGGTCCACGGTGCGCAGCTCGAAGGGGATGCGGTTCTTCTTGGCGAAGATGTAGACGGCGCGGCAGGGCTGGGACAGCAGGTCCAGGTAGAGCACCAGGCCCATGGCGGGGCCGCACCGGCCTCGCCGCGCAGGGGACGCGGGACTCAGCGGCCCCGGGCCGCGGCCGCAGAGCAGCGCTCGGCCCGCCCCCCACGCGCCGCTCCCCGTAGGCGCTCGGGCCGCGCGCTCGGGTCCAATCGCCGGCGCCCGCGGGTCTGCGGGGCGGGGGCTCCGGAAGGTCCTCTTGGGGGAGGCGGGCCGGTCACAGAGCAGAACTGCGGCGTGTGCCAGAGGTTCCCGCTTTAGGGATGAAGAAATCGAGGCCCAGAGGGATCACGGGTCCAGAAACTCTGACTCCAGCATCCACGATCTTGGCCCCAAGCTGCAGAGATCCGGCGCCATCAAGAGGCAAGTTCAGTTCGGTCGCTCAGTCGTGTCCGACTCTTTGTGACCCCATGGACTACAGCACACCAGGCCTCCCTGTCCATCAACCAACTCCTGGAGCTCACTCAAACTCATGTACATCAAGTCGGTGATGCCATCCAACCATCTCATCCTCTGTCGTCCCCTTCTCCTCCTGCCTTCAATGTTTCCCAGCATCAGGGTCTTTTCCAAGGAGTCAGTTCTTCACATCAGGTGGCCAAAGTATTGGAGTTTCAGCTTCAGCATCAGTCCTTCCAATGAACACTCAGGACTGATACGACCAAGAGGCAAAGCCTCAGCGCTCACTCCCTTGCCCCAGCGCACCCCTGGAATTTGACACAGGTCTTCCTGCCCCCAGCACAGTGCCTCCACCTCATTCTCTGAGTGTGTTTCTTCCTCCTCTGGGCCTCTGTTTCTCCATCTTTGAAAATGATGGGAAAGATCCAGCAAGCCTGATTCTGGGCATATATGCAAAGAAAATGAAAACAGGATCTCCAAGAGACAGACACCTCCAACCCCATGTTCACTGCAGCTGAGCTAGAGTAACAACCTAAGTGTCAGTTAAGGGGTGAGTGGGTAGAGGGAATCTGGAGATTACTCACGGACGCATATTGAGGTGGAGAAGGAAAATGGCAGCCCACTCCAGGATTCCTGCCTGGAGAATCCCCACGGACAGAGGAGTCTGGCAGGCTGCAGTCCATGGGGTCGCAGAGTCGGGCGTGACTGCGTGGCTGAGCACACACACGTATCGAGGACTCTTGTACTCAGCTTTAAGAAAGGAAATCTTGTCGTTTGCAACAACATGGATGGACCTGGAGGTTATTATGCTAAGTGAAAGGTCAGACACAAAAAGACAAATACTGCCTGATCTTACTTGTGTGGAATCTTAAAAAAGTGGGACTCTTACAAGCAGGGATTAGAACGGTGGTTACCAGGGGCTGGGGTGAGACAGGGTATGGCAACACACTGGTTAGAGAGCAGAAAGCTTTGAGTACCCAAGATAAATAAGCTATGGAGCGTGGTGACTACAGTTAACAGGACTGCATGGCACACGTGCAATTTGCTGAGTAGTTCTTAATTATTCTTACCAGGAACAACAAAAAAATGGTAAGTGTCTACTGAGAAAAGCACAACCTGAATGCTGTGAGTGAAGTTTGATCCAGGGTCTTGCGGAGAACAGTAGCCTTTTCAAAAATCCATTTTTTTTTTTTTTGATTCGCTGATCTTCTCTGTTGTTTTTCTATCCTCTGTCTCCACTCAAATCTTTATTATTTCTTTTCTCCTGTTGGCTATAGGTTTAGTTTGCCTTTCTTTTTCTACTTCCTCCAGGTGTAAGTTAGGTTGTTGATTTGAGATCTGTATGCGGCTGCTGCTAAGTCACTTCAGTCGTGTCCCACTCTGGGCAACCCCATAGACGGCAGCCCACCAGGCCCCTCCGTCCCCAGCATTCTCCAGGCAAGAAGACTGGAGCAGGTTGCCATTTCCTTCTCCAATGCGTGAAAGTGAAGTCGCTCAGTCGTGTCTGACTCTCAGCGACCCCGTGGACTGCAGCCCACCAGGCTCCTCCATCCACGGGGTTCTCCAGGCAGGAGTGCTGGAGCAGGTGAGATCTGTATGCATTCACAGCTATTCAGTGGCCTCTCAGCCGTTTCCTCCCGTAAGTTTGGGTCTGTTGTGTTTTTAATTTTTTAAGGAACTTTCTAATTTCCCTTGTGATTTCTTCTTTGATTCATTGGTTGTTAAAATGCATTTTTAAAAGCATTTCATTTCCTAGCTGTCCCTCTGTTATTGATTTCTCATTGCATTCCACGGTGTTCAGAAAACACACATCATATGATTTCAGTCAGTTTAAATTTCTCGGGATTTATTGTATGACCTCACCCGGGGTCTGTCCTGGAGAATACTGCATGTGCCATCTATGCTGCGGGTGCTGTGCTGTGTGTAGCCAGCAGGCCGATGGGTTTATTTTTTTAAAACTATATTACTTATTTGGCTGCAGCAAGATAAATATTTATTGCTTAGTTGCAGCAAGTGGGATCTCCGATCTTCATTGTGGCACGAGGGGTCTTTAGTCTGGGCAAGCCAACTCTTAGTTGTGGCACGTGGGATCTAGCTCCCTGGCCAGGGACTGAACCTGGGTTCCCTGTATCGGGAGCATGGAGTCTTAGCCACTGGGCCACCAGGGAAGTTCCCCGATAATGTTAGAATGTGGTTCAAACCTCCATTTCCTGCAGGATCTCCGATCTCGTTACTCTATCCATTAGTGAAAGCGGAGCACTAAAGTCGTCAGCTGTTGCACTGACAGTTTACTCATGTGTAACCTTCCATTTTCCAGTTCTTTTTGGAAGCTGGGGGGACTCGCGACTGCCACCCAGCCCCAGGCGCATCTCGGGCTTGGGAGCCATGGGAGTTGTTTCAGTTCTTTATTAGGCAAAGAAGCCGTGAATTTCAGCGTCTCCCTCAAGGAAAGGGGTTCCGGGGGCTGAGCCTGCCAGGCCCGTGGGCTGGGCTGCCTCTACTTGAACTTCTGCAGCAAATCGCAAATCCTCTCCTTGACCATCGGGTCCAGCGTGGAGCAGTCCCATTCCGCCAACTTCACCAGCCGGTCGTGGGCCTCGCAGAAGAGGCTGGAGCCGATGGCCAGCTCCACCCTCATGCGCCACTCGGCCAGCTTGGCGCTGCTGAGGAAGACGTTATGGTTGCCGGCCATGGGCTGTGGACAGACGGACAAGAAGGCGGGGTCAGCCTGTGGGCCCGCCCCACCTGGGCCCTGCCTACAGCCTCGAGGCTCTCCCTATCTGCCCCTGCGGCCAGTGAGCCTGCTGGCCTCTGAGGCCTGGCCAGGGCTCACAGGTCCTGTACCAGACGGAGGCGGGGGTGGAGGACCTTGGGTGGCTCTCTTGTCGCTGGTCTTGCTTCACGGCTCCTGAGTCCCTCTCAGAGAGGCCCGTGCCCCAGGGGTTCCCACTTCTCCAGTGTGAAATCTCCCAGGGCTCTTGCCTTCGTCCATGGAAACCCCCTGGCCCCAGACGGAGGGGGGAGGAATTCAGTTATTTCTCCCTGTGTTGAACCTCCCTCTGTGATCAAGCACAGGAACTGCGATGAGAGATCCAGCCGCAGCCTAAGAAACATGACCCACGACGTCTGGGGTCGGTCTGGGGCAAGTTTAAGGGGTGTGTCAAGATGTCTGGGGTGGGTGTGGGGTGAAACGTAGGGGACTGCACCACGGGGGACAGAAAGACTGGGACTTTTTTTCCTCCCTGTGCTGGTCTGGACTGCACACTGACCAAGGACCAAAGTGGCCACTCTGCATACTGGCCAGGGTCTCAACGCCATCCTGCACACCAGCTCGGTCAGAAGTGCCCACCGTCCCCTGCACACAGAAGCTGCATGAATGTCCCCTACCCAGAAGTGTCCCCCCTGCAGAGCAGATGGACCCTTAGGCACAAAGCCAGGGAGCAGCCCTGTCCAACTGCCCTGACTGGAGCTCTGGAAAAGAGGGGCACTTTGGTCAGAAGGACACTTTGGAAGCCTCTGGACTCTTCCTGGAGGGTCCTTGGGGAGGAGGAGGCCCCTGGGATCCCGGCTGACTGAGCAGGCTCACCCTCCAGCTCCCATCCCCATGGAGGACTCTTCCTGAAGCACTAACGACCACCATCCTCCCCGGTTCAAAACCTGGGCTTCCGGTGGTTCGCCCCGGGTCAAGGCCAGGCACCCAGGCGTGGTTCCCCCTTCTCCAGCCTCTTGGCAAGTCATGGCCGCAGGGGAGTCCCTCGTCTGCTCCGTCCGCCTGCCCCCGCTGCAAACCTGCATCATCTCCACCAGGGCTACCAGGTCGGCCAGGGAGATGTTGTCCCCGGTGATGAACATCTTGTCCTGCAGAAACTTTTCCTCGAAGAGCTTCAGGTTGTTCTTCACCTCCGCCAGCATCTGCTCCGTCTTCTCAGCTGGGACCTCGTCACCCGTGATCATTGGGATCAGCAGCTGCCGGGGTGGGAGAGAGGAGGGAGAGGAGGCCCCATCTGACCCTCCAGGCCTCTGGAGGCCCCGTCTGACCCTTGCCTGCTAAGAGAGGTGGTGGACAGTACCAAGGATGTAAAGTGGTATCGCCTCCGTTGGCCGTCTCGGTGGGCAGAAGTCGCCTGGGGCCGTTGCTCAGAAGGATGTGAGGGACTACCCTGGTGGTCCAGCGGCTAAAACGCTGAGCTCCCAATGAAGAGAGGGCCCAGGTTCGATCTCGGGTCAGGGAACTAGATCCCACATGCTGCAGCTAAGAGTTCACGTGCGACGACTAAAGATCCCCACACTGCCACAGAGATCAAAGACCTTGTGTGCTCCAGCTAAGACCCAGCACAGCTCCAAAAGATTAATAAAAAAAAAAAAAGAAGGACTTGAGGTCCCGCAGGAAAGAGTCCTGTGATTGATCAGTGATGTCTGCCACAGGTGTAGCATAAGAAGTAGGGGCACGTGGACTGTTTATTTGTCATCTTCAAATATGACGGTCTTTACGGGCTCTTTCACTTTTTTTTTTTTTCTCCCACTGCACAGCTTGAGGCTTGCAGGATCTTAGTTCCCCAACCAGGGTCTGAACCCGGGCCCCAGCAGTGATAGCACCGAGTCCTAACCACTGGACCACAGGGGAATTCCCAGCTCCGATCCCTCCAGTTCAGAATGAAATGTCTTGAATCCTATCCTGGCTTGAGTGACACCAGCCCCTCCCGGGTGCCCTTCCCCTCGTCCCTATAAGGCTCTTTCTTACCCAGTGGTCCGTGTCATACCCGCCCCCCCGAGCTCTGTAAGGCAGGCAGGAGAGGGAGCTGCAGAAATGAGGCTCAGAGCGGGGTGGGGGGATGCTTGCCTGAGCCCCAGCTGTGGGCTCCCTCACCTTCAACCAGAGTATCTTGTTCATGGGCAGCTGAATGGCCGTGTGCTGCCAGGCCATGAACTCGTCCACACGGGCGCGCATGTGCAGGTCTGGCGGGTACCAGTGCGAGGGGGTGCTGTACTTGCGGCACAGGTAGAAAAGGATGGCCACGCTGCAGAGAGGACGGTCAGGGCACTTCCCAGGCTGGCCTGCCCTTGCTCGTTGACCACCCGGTGCCGCCTATAGGCCCCCGGCTTCCCTCCTGGAGGGGGCTGAGCCCAGAGGCCTCGGGAAAGGCAGTCAAGCCCACCCCCAGCAGCAAGGGCCCTGCGGGGAAAGGGGGTATTGGTTGGTGGCCTCAGACAGGGCAGAGCACGTGGGGAAATCCCTTGGGAGGTCATTCCTAAACGTTTGCAGGTGAAGGATGGGGTGGCCAGGAGGCAGGGGAGCTGAGCGGGGTACAGACGATACGCAGTGAGCCCCAGGGGACCACCGACGGAGCTGGGGGTGGGTACTGGGTTCCTTATGCCCCTGGTTCTCTAGCGCGCTTGTTCTACTTTGCTGCGTGTGAACTTTTCCGACGTAAAAGAAAGCCAGCAATCCGCAGCGCAGGTGGGCCGGGTGGGAAACTCCCCCAGGAGGAGCGGAGACTCAGGGTGCGAGCGCCAGGAAGACAGTTACCTTTCGGACAAGATGAACTTCCCGTCTCTGAGGCTGGGCAGCTTCCTCAGGGGGTTGATCTCGATGTACTCCCTGCTGTGGTGGTGACCTGAGAGGGGCAGGAAGCTCTGAGGCTGCTGAGACCCCAGGGACGAGAGACGGGGGCCTCCCCAAGACAGAAACAGTGCCTCTTGGTGCATCTTCCCAAGAAGGGGACGCTGCGCCCCAGAGGAGAAGCAGGCCGCCCCCAGGTGAGGAGGCACACCAGGGAGCCTAAGGGGCCAGGCCAGCACGCTGCCGCCCTACCCAGGCCCTGCGGCCAGGGCGGCCCTTTGGCTCCAGGAAGCTGGAGGCCTCCAGCCCTCACCCCCAACTCTGGGC
Organism: Connochaetes taurinus; assembly: GCA_006408615.1. Classification (NCBI taxonomy): domain Eukaryota; kingdom Metazoa; phylum Chordata; class Mammalia; order Artiodactyla; family Bovidae; genus Connochaetes; species Connochaetes taurinus. The sequence continues at coordinate 72,263 of SJXO01001713.1, read as the reverse complement.
CCAAAGCCACAGCCTGTGAATCCACAGAAGCCCTGGGGGCCTGGATCCCAGCCCCAGGCCTCCCGCCCCCTCCAGGCTCTGCAAGCGGAGATTCTGGAGCCCCCTCTGTGGTTGGGGCGGTGACGGAGACCGGGGCCATGACCCTCACCCGGGCCCCGGGGAGTCACCCTGGGCAGGTCTGAACACTTGGTCCTGATCGGCAGTTGCTGGGCAGCGGGGAAGGCGAGTGCGCTGGGTGAGAGCCCGGGGACCCGTCTTGCTCCCACTGCGCCCCACCCCCCGCCCCCGTTCATCACAGTGAGGAAGAATCTGCGGATCGGCAAAGGCGGGCGGGGCACACACAGAGCAACTGCCCCCACCAGGAAGCGTTTCTTCCCTTTGTGCACTTGGGCGGGGCTCGGCGTGGGCGCTTGGGTGGCAGCGGCGCGTGGCGCATGGGCGGCGTGGGGGCGTGAGGGGCGGGTCTCTTCTGCCTCCGCTCCTGTGACCCCTGACCTAGCGTCCTGTCTCCCCTAGCACCCAGCCCACCTGGGCAGCCGCAGGTGCCCACCTTTCAGCAGATCCACAAACTGGAAGTCGAACGGGATGCTGTTCTTCCTGGCAAAGATGTAGACGGCGCGGCAGGACGCGGACAGCAGGTCCAGGTAGAGCTCCAGGCCCATGCTGGGCCCCACCGCGGCTGGCAGACGCCCAGCCGCACGCAGCCCACTGCAGCCTGTGCCCTGGCCCTGTGCCCACCCACCCAGGCCCGGCGCCCTGCATTCTGGAACTCATTGTTCTCTTGGTGTTGCCATGAGGCCCGGAAGCCTGGAATGCTCACCGCCGGGATTGTGAGGACACTCGGGAGCAGACCCACAGCCACCCCGTGGTGGGGGGGTGGCTGTGAATTTGCCCTTCCCTTCCCTGGGGGCATGCATGTGTGTGCCCCTGGCCCGTGTCTGAGAGGGGCTTCCGTGTAGGAACTCCTGGAGCCAGGCCTTTACGGCAGAAACTGACCAAAGGGGCGTTATAGGTTCCAGAAGCGGTGGGGGGCGGGGGTGTCTAGCCTGAACTGTGGCTAGAAATGGGTGCAGAGAAAGAAATCGGAACCTGGTGGGTTGTCAGGGCACTGGGTGTCACCACCAGGGACTCAAGGGGTCACAGGGGAGCGCAGAAGCTTCCAGCCTGGGTTGGGACCAGCCGCGCCGGAGAGCCAAGCATCTGGACTCGGCACCCAGAGGCAGAGGAGGGTCACGCGGGGGTCCTGAGTGCTGCTGTCTCTGAGCTGCTCGACTTGGGGAGATTCCCATACCGTTTAGAAACTGGGAGAGCCCACTGACTAGAGCAGAGCAAGGCTGGAGACTAGTGACGAGCACACAGCACGCTTACTGCAGCCTGCAAACCACAGGGGCGTGGCCGGCCCTCAGCGGAGCTGCTCCTTCACCTGCTGCACCAGCTTCTGGGCCATCTGGGGGTCCCACTGGGCCTCCTGGGGGTCCTGAGGCTGGAGCACACGCCTGTGGGCCTCCTGGACGAGCTCGGGGCCCAGGGCAGCCTCCACACGGGCCCGCCACGCGGCAAGCCGGGGCCAGTCTCAGAAGAGGTCACAGCCGACGGCAGCGGGCTGGGGAAACGGCAGCTGGGGCTTGGGCTCAGCCTGAGCCCAGAGCACCCCCGGGGTAAGTGGGCAGGAGAACCTCACCTGCATCAGCTCCGTGAATGCCATCACACCCTCCAGGGAGACCTGCCCAGGGGCCAGGAAGGGCCTGGCTGCCAGGAGCTCCTGCTCGAGGTGCCCCAGAGCGGGCGTCAGCTTCCCCGGCAGCTGCTCCACCTGTGCAGCACCCATGGGCTGCCGGGAGAAGAGGGGCAGGAGACACTGGGCCGGGAAGAGAGGAGGCGGCTTATCTCGGGGCCCTGCAAGGCTCTCAGCTCTTTTCCACCCCTCCTTTGGCAGCCACTTATCAGTGAGGCCCTCTGGGGCTTTGTGTTCAGGATTCCAAGGTTTCATTCAGGGTCTGAAAAAAGCTATGCATTTCACTCCATCTCTGGCAAGTTGGATACTGAAAGGCCACAAAGACGCTGGCAGTACTCTTAAATGAACGCATTGGTATTTCTCAGACTGGTGACTGGGTGGAGAGGGTTTAACCCACACTGTGGAGCTGTCTAAAACTGCCAATAAGACAGAAGAATACACCAAGATAAGATCCAAAGGACATATAATAGTGACATTGCTGCTCCGCGTGGAAAGGACATAATGAAACGTCATAAATTAGTGATGTCTGCCTGGGGAAGAAGACAGGACCCCCCTGGGGGTCCTCAGTTCAGTTCTGTCTCTCAGTTGTACCCGACTCTTTGCTACCCCATGGATTGCAGCACACCAGGCCTCCCTGTCCATCACCAACTCGCGGAGTTTACTCAAACTCATGTCCATTGAGTCGGTGATGCCATCCAGCCATCTCATCCTCTGTCGTCCCCTTCTCCTCCCGCCTTCGATCTTTCCTAGCATCAGGGTCTTTTCCAGTGAGTCAGTTCTTTGCATCAGGTGGACAAAGGATTGGAGTTTCAGCTTCAGCATCAGTCCTCCCAATGAATATTCAGGACTGATTGCCTTTAGGATGGACTGGTTGGATCTCCTTGCTGTCCAAGGGACTCTCAAGAGTCTTCTCCAACACCACAGTTCAAAAGCATCAATTATTTGGCGCTCAGCTTTCTTTATAGTCCAACTCTCACATCAATCCATGACCACTGGAAAAACCATAGCTTTGACTAGACAGACCTTTGTTGGCAAAGTAATGTCTCTCCTTATTAATATGCTGTCAAGGTTGGTCGTAACTTTTCTTCCAAGGAGCAAGTGTCTCCTTGGAAGAGCCGCTTTCATGGCTGCAGTCACCATCTACAGTGATTTTGGAGCCCAAAAAAATAGCCCCTGCCCAAGTCTGCAGGCTGCGGCAGGGAGGCTCACCTTGCACAGGTAGATGTTGGTGGCGGGCTGCTGGATGGCCGTGTGCTGCCAGGCCAGGCACTCATCCACATGGGCGCGGGCCTGCAGTTTGGGCAGGTATCGGCGTGCCTCCATCTGGTATTTGCGGCTCAGGTATAGAAGGATGGCCACACTGCGGGCAGGGGGCGTCAGAGATCTCCCTGCCGTGACGGCTTCCCCCACGGCTCAGCCGGTCAAGAATCCGCCTGAAGTGTAGGAGACGTGAGTTCAATCCCTGGGTTGGGAAGATCCTCTGGAAGAGGGCATGGCAACCCACTCCAGTATTCTTGCCTGGAGAATCCCATGGACAGAGGAGCTATACTCCATGGGGTCGAAAAGAGTGGGACCAGACTGGAGTGACTTAGGATGCTTGGCACACCCTGCCGTGACTCCAGCCTGTTCTCTGCCTCGGAGCCCAGCTCTCTGGGTCAGGAGCCCTTCGCAGGCGGGTGAGGCCGACCAGCCACGCAAGCCCCATTCCTTTCCTGGGCCAGTTATGCCTGGTGTTCAGGGTCTGGGAGAGGGGTTCAGGGGGACCTCAACTCTTTTTTTTTTTTTTTTGGCCACATGGGGAAATAGCCTGTGGGAGCTTAGTTACTTGACCGGGGGATTGAACTCCAGCTCCCTACAGTGGAAGTGGGGAGTCTTAGCCACCAGACCCCCAGGAGAGCCCCCCACTCCTGAGCGCCTGTGGGCTCTAGGCACCTAGTGCTCAGTCTCCATCCTCCGACAGGCCCTGGGAGGTGGTTACCTTACTCCCCTGTCTTACAGAAGAGAAGCTGGGGCCCAAGGCTCAGGACCTGCTGGCGGGCAAAGAGTAAGGACAGGGGACTGGCATTCAGAGCGCAGTGCAGCCCCAGGGCCACCCGGCCCCTGTGACTCTGAAACGCCGTGCTGGGGCATCTGGGGAGGGGCTCCCCTGGGGCCTCAGTCTTTCCTGGCTGCCTCCAGGCTGTGCAGGCCTGGGGGGTAACCGGCATGCCCTCCGCTCTGAAGCTCCCAGATTTAGCCCCAAAGCAGCCCCCTGGTCCAGGTCCCTGCCCTCTGAGCTGGACTAGCTCAAAAGAGGAAGGGACTGCTGCAAAGATTTCCAGCTTTATGTCTGCCTCCAGGCAGCGATGAGCCCCAGACCCAGGGCGCCTTACCTCTCAGCCAGCAGGAAGTCCCCATCCCTGAGGGCAGGCACCTTCCCTGCGGGGTTCACCTCCAGGAATTCCGGGGTCAGGTGCTCCCCTGGGGGAGAGGGGAGCAGAGAGAGTGCAGAGGAGGCTCAGCGCAGGGTCTGGCCCCCGGGTGCCCCCTCCATGGAGCCCACCTGGCTCTGCTCACCCCGTGGTGCCAGCTCCACAGGCCATTCTTCCTGGTGAAAATGTAGATTGCATGGCAGGGGGGCAAGTACAGGTCTAGAAAGAGGTCAAGATCCATCCCTGTGCCTCCCTCCTGCCTGCTCGCCACTTGGGTCCAATGCATGCTTCTCCCGAAGCCTACTTCCCCATGACTGGCTGGGCCACCAGCCAGGACACTGCACCCCCTGGCCTCTGCCCTCGTGAGCAGCTGGTCGCTGGATTTTTTTTTAAGTTTCTTTGATACAGACCATTTTTAAAGTCTTTATTGAATTTGTTAGAATATTGCTTGTGTCTTAGGTTTCAGTCTTTTGACCCAGAGGCATGTGGGATCTTAGCTCCCAGACCAGGGGTCGATCCTGCAGGAATTGGAAGGCAAAGTTTTTACCACCGGACCGCCCCCATCCCATTCCCTGCCATGGTCTGACGGCTTCACCAACTTCCAGACTCAGTCTGCCTCCAACGAGACTCTTATCCTGTGCACACAGCACAGGACCAGAAGGCATTTCCTCTTTCTCCTTTTCTCTTTCTTTCTCATGTGGGGAGCCCTGGAAGACAGCCTCCCCACCCCACCCCACACCACACATAAGAAAATAAGTCACTCCACTGAAAATAGAAATGTGGGCATTTCCCACATTAGCTGGTCCGATGGCTAAGACTCTGAACTTCCCCTGCAGGGGACACAAGTTTGGTTTCTGGTCCAAAACTAAGATCCCATATGCCCAAGGTGCAGCCAAAAAAAGAAACAGAAACGTATGTAAGGGAAACTTGAAAGCGTGGTGTGTTCATCTGTGCTGCTTCGGATGCTTAGGGGCCATTCCCTGCACGTCTGTGTTTGGACTCACTATTGGCCATAAGGGGCCCTTGACTATAGAGCAGGGCGAAGGCTCCGTGATGACTGAACACCGTGCAGTGTGTGCTCTGGAGGCCCTGCTGGGCTTCAGCCGCGGAGTAAGAAGTTGTTCAGCCACTCAGTCGTGTCCAACTCTTTGCGACCTCATGGACCGTGGCATGCCAGGCTACCCTGTCTTTCACCATCTCCACAAATGACAGGAAGAGGCCACAGGAGAGGACATGCAAGAAAAGCCCCCAAGTGTACTCCTAAAAATGTAAATCGCCAGTAAAACCAGCCTGAGAATCTATCGGTAAGAAGAAAAAAAGATGGAAGAGAAAACTGGGCAAAAGATGTGAACTTTTTTCACATAGCAATTTCATCTCCTGGTTTTAAGAAAATGAAAGAAAAGTCAGTGTTTTTCTTGCATTTGCTGTTTTTCAAGTATCTGACTCAAAATAGTCAACATGCCAGAGCAGCATGTTTGGGGGTGGCTGTTCTGACCTCCTTCAGTTATAAACAGGAATCAAATGGCAAACACCAGATTCCTGAGTGTGGAAGCGCCCTGAGAACTTCACTTAAGCCTGACCCACGTGGGAGATGCGCAAGTATTTGTACCGTATTCTCTTTAATAAAGCAAAGACATCACTTTGCCAACAAAGGTCCGTCTAGTCAAAGCTACGGTTTTTCCAGTAGTCATGTATGGGTATGAGAGTTGGACTATAAAGCAAGCTGAGTGCCGAAGAACTGATGCTTTTGAACTGTGGTGTTGGAGAAGACTCGAGTCCCTTGAACTGCAAGAAATCAAACTAGTCCATCCTAAAGGCAATCAGTCCTGAATATTCATTGGAAGGACTGACGCTGAAGCTGAAGCTCCAACACTTTGGCCAATGAGAAGAGCTGACTCATTTGAAAAGACCCTGACGCTGGGAGGGATTGAAGGCGGGAGGAGAAGGGGACGACCGAGGATGAGATGGCTGGATGGCGTCACCGGCTTGATGGACGTGAGTTAGAGTGAACTCCGGGCGTTGGTGATGGACAGGGAGGCCTGGCGTGCTCCAGTCCATGGGGTCGCCAAGAGCTGCACGCGCCTCAGCGACTGAACAACAACGTATTAACAAGAAAGGTCACTGCAGGAACAGAAACGCCGTCAGATAATCCCTCTCCTGGACGTGAGCCTCCTGCCGCCCCTGAGCCGCGTCTTAGCAGACCTCACTCTGCCCTCGGGCAGGGCCGGCCAGGCACACGTTCCGGAACAGCCTGGCGCCGGCCGCCCTGGGTCCCGCCGCGCCCTGCCGCGCGGGGAACGCCGGGAGCTGCCAGCTTCGCCCCGCCCCTCAGAGCACCGCCCCGCGCGCGGAGCACGCCGGGAGTGGGCCGACGCACCGCCTCGCGGGCTGCTCGGCGCGCGGAGCTCGCCGGGAGAGAGGGATGGGGGTGGGTTGCCCTGGCAACGTGCGGCTCGGCGCGCGCGGAGCCGTTGGAGTCCCGAGACCCGAGCGGCCGCTGCGCGCGGGGCTTTCGAGCGCTGCGGGTGGTTCGGTTACTGCCCGGCGGCGGCCAAGCCTGGAAGGAGAGGGCAGGAAAAACCCCACGGAGCGAGGCGTAGAAGCGGAAGAGAGGGGCCTGGGGCGAAGGGAGGCAGTGCAGCGGCTCAGGCCGTGTCGAGGGAGGCGAGCTGTGCAGGGTGTCCCGGAGCGAGGGGAGACGGGCTCGGAAGGTGCAGGGAGACGCGCAGAGGGAAGAAACGGCGGGGCGGGCCCCCGGGCAAGGCAGGTTTCTTGGAGTCACATCACTGAGCAAACTGTAGGAGACCCGATTTCACAGCGTCATCATGCCCCAGCCAGAGACACCCTATCCCCGAGCAAACCGTGGCAGACCCATACTCAGTGTTGGAAAGAGAGTATATTCAGGCACACGACAGAGGAGGGACAGAATGGTCAGGGAAAGGGGAGCGGGCAGGTCGGACACCGGAGCCTAGAAGCCGTTGTGGAGCAGGGAGGGTCCTCGTGGACTGCTTGCACGTGTGGTTGGAAGTCTGAACACACAGCCCTTTCTGGCGCCTAGAGATCTAACCACCTTGACTTCCCTCTGCCTGTGAGAGACTTATCTTTGGGTTAAGCAGGGGAAAGAGGAAGGGACAAGATGCCCAGTAGGGATTGCAAGGAAGGGATGCCAATGGGAGGAAAGGGGAGAGAGCACCTTGAAGTCCATCCTGGTGAGAACTAGGCACTGGTTTTAAGAGAACTCCATGTCCTGACGCCCAGTCCCATTTTGCAGCTTCTGAGTGAGATGGACCAAGTTAAGACTAGGGGCTCTGCACAAGAAGCCTTTCCGTAATTCTTGTCAATAGGAGACTTCACATGGGACCCCACCCAGCCACGATCTTGTTGAGGCTCCATTCATCCTTTGCCTGGGTACCTTGAGGTCCCAGCTCATTTCCCTCAGGGAGGACCTTGGTGGTCTTCTGATAGAACCTGCTGTGACCTTAGGTGAACGGCCCCCGTGGGCGAAGGGGGGAACGCACTTTATAGGGAACATCACAGATTATTGAGTTACCCAAAGTTTTCCGAGGCCGCCTTGTCATCTGTAAAACAATTGCAGCTCTTGCCTCTCCAGAGGTGGTTATATAGAGACCTAGTGAGACCCTGCAAGTGCTTTTAGAGGGTGTGGGCCCTCTAATGCAAGGATGAGTTACTTGAAAGGCCAGTCCATGTGGCTTGTGGAGCCACTGGGGGAAGGAAGGGGCTGGAGCCCGCTGCCACCACTGGCTAGCCGGGCCAGGTCAGCTTAATGTGTAGGCCTTCATGTACCCCCATTCCCCCTGGCCCTGCTTTGGGCCCAGAGACATGGATTTAAATCCTGGACCTGTCACTTACTAGCTGAGTGATCTTGGGCAAGACATTTTGGCTTTCCTGCTTAAGTAGGACAAAGCTGGCCTGTGAATGAAACCATAGAAACCAAGGCATTTCTGGTTCCAGAAGGAGGCTGCTGTGGAGGGGCCCTGGCCAGGAATCTGTTAGAGACTGTTATTTTGTCACTGACTGGACTGGCCTCGGGACAGAGCACAGCTGTCTGCCTCCCCCTGCCTGTCATGCTGTCTTTCTCAACCCCGTCACCCCCTTCTGCCTTAACGTTGGCCTTGGCCTCAGTTTCCTGCTGTGTTGACGTGGGGATGGGGATGGGGATTCCTGCAGAAACCAGCAAGCTTGGGATAAGGAAGCTCTCAGGTCACGTTACAGTTTACGTGCATTAGGCGGGGGTATTCAGTCCTGAAGAGCAGCTGGTGCCCCAGCAGGAGAACAGAGCCCTGAACAGCCCACCGGGGAGCCAGTAAGAGTCCCACCCGTGAGCACCAGGGAACGTTGAGTCTTGAGTGGAGTTGGTTGGAAAAGGAAGCTGAACAGAAAAACTGGGTTGTTGTCAGCACATTCAAAATGATAAACAACCTTTACATAAATAAATACGTATGTGTGTATAAAGCAATTATCTAGATTGAGAAGTTACAAATTTTAAAAATGAGGACCACGGACATCACAAACTCAAGCAAAATACCCTGACGTTTTTATTAACTGCCAGACATACCTTCTCCTTTCAAATACTCCCTCTTCCCCCTGTATTTTTTGACTGCAGACTCTGATTCACCTTTCATTTTGACCATGATTTTATGTTTCCTGCAGGGAACAGGGGTCCCCCACCTCTCCTTTGGCAGTAAGCGTGTCCCCAGAAGCCATTTATGTGTCAAAGCAGCAGACACAGGAGTGACTTCAAAGCACATGGACACATCCCACTCCACCCGGACAGCAGTGACCCGCCACCTTTACTTTCCCTGGGAGCCACGCCCCAAATGCCCCTGACTACTCCCACGGGGGATGTGTAACAGGAGGGAGCGGCTCTGAGTGACGGCAGCTGTTGGTGGGGGTGGAGTTCAAGGGAAGACAGGCGGGCACCTTTGCACTGCCAAGCCACCGGTTCACTCTACTTTTGCCTCGTTCGTTTGGTGGGGTCGCACCAGCTCCTCCTCCTGCTCCCTCCGCCGCAGTCCTCCAGCACACACAGGGAGGTTCCTGGGTTTGTGGGCGCCCTCCCAAAGCCCGCCTCTGGACAAGGGGAAGGTCCTTGGCCCTGAGCAGAGTTCTCCTGGGAGCCCTTCCCACTCTGTCCACACACAGCCTTGGTCAAGCTGATCCTTGCGCCACAGGCCGCTTCCTGAGGAACAGAAGGGTGGGAGGACCCGGTCAGGTCCCAGGCCAGCTGCCCTTAACCTGTCTGTCCACTGACAGGCTGGGGTTGTGGGGAGATGCGGGAGGGGAAGTGTAGAAGAAGAAACTGGGAAGAAAGGCAAGTGGGCCTTGGCTGGGGCAGAGGGGGGGCCGGGGGAGGTCGGTCCTCTCGCTGACTTGCTGTGTGACACCGGGGAGGCCGCCTACGTTACCTCTCCAGGGCTCAGTTTCCCCTTGAAAGTAAGGCCGCTAGTCCCTCCCTTGCAGGGTTGTTGTGAGGATAACACGAGGTAGCGTCGGGGGAAATTGCTTTGGAGATTGGGAAAGGTCACTCGCGCTGCAGAGCCTCTGGCTAAGGGGGACAGGAGCCCCGGAGGGCCCCGGACACAGGCCCCAGGGGCCTTGCCTGGGAGGGGAAGCCGCTCGAGCCTTTACTCAAAGCTGACCCTGCCTTAGGCGGAGCAGCAGCTGTGCTGCCCACCAGAGCCCTGGCCCGAGCTCGGGGGCAGGGGAGGCGGCTCCCCAGGCTGCGGGAAAAGCCTGGAAAACAGAGGGGCTGCTGTAGGGGCATAGCCCTGGGGCTGCAGAGGCTGGGGGCCCGACAGTTGGCACAGCGGCGATCGGGCAGCCGTGGGGCCTGGCCGGGCCGTGAGGAGCCACCTCCACAGGGGGCAGCGGGGTGGGACCGGTGGGCCCCGGTGGGGTGGGCACAGGGCCGGCTTGCTGCCCCCCACCCCCCACAATGGATGGTCTTCCGCACCTGGTACCTGGCGCTAGCCCCTCTGATCCTGCCCTGCTCCCTGTCACCTCCATGATCTGAACACACTCTGCCTCTGTCGGTGTGTGCAGAGAGACCCCTTTAAGAAACCAAACAAGCTGACTTGAAGTGATGGTTTGGGGTTCATCTCCAGCAGAGAAAACAAGTGACGACGGGTTGAGGGGGCGACAGTGGTCAGAGGGGCGGTGCAGCATGGAAGAGGAGGAGGAGGAGGCCAGGGCGTTGGGGGGGGCATGGCGAGGCGGCGGGAGGACCGGTCAGCAGCCAGCCTGGGGCACTGCCCAGAGACCCTCGCTTGCCAGGCAGTTTGCTCTGCTTCACTCCCAACGGGAGCAAGGAGGGCTGCGGGCTCCCGCGCGGCAGGGTGGGCCAGGTCCCCAGAGAGGCTGAGGGAGCCGGATGGAAGCTGCCCCCTTTGTCCTCCCAAGTTCATGGGTCAGCGATACAGCTGCTCCTCCCCGAGCAGAGTGGCAGGCCAGACGCGACAGGAAGCCAGGGGCCACCAGGCGCCTCTGCTGTTTCCCAGGGGTGGGGGCAGTCCCCAAATCTACTCAACCCCCTATGGGGGCCGTGGGTGGTTTATAGAACCTCCCACATCAGCTGCCTCACGATGGGCCGGAACCCACATCAGTGAACTCTCAGGACACCTTGGACCCCAGACCCAGAACTCTCTCCCTCCCCTTTCCCATCCTGAATTAGGTCCAACCTCAGAGTCCAAATTTGGCTCAGAGGTTCTGCAAGGAGATAAAATGACAGAGATGTTCCCAATAAAGGGTCAGCCTAGAAACAGACCCTCTGTCCTGAATTTCCTAGGGTGAAATGCAAATCAAAAAATTAAATTCTTTTGCCCTTTTGGGTTAAAGTTCAAAGAAAGAAAAATGGAAAATCTAAGGTCAGGGGGATTAAAGCCCAAAGCCTTTCCCAGGGAGCCGGTGGCCGGGTGTTCCTTGTCCAGGGACGGTGCTGCCCAGCCACCCGCAGGGCTCCCGGACCTTCTCCACACCTCGGCATGGTCCCAGCCTGTCGCGTGTGCCCCGCCTGCCACCGGCCAGCCTGCAGGCTGCTCGTGGCCTCAGAATCCGCAGTGCTGAGCCACGTGTGGACCCCTCTTCCCGCTGGCTCCAGGTCTGGGTGGAAATGGACAGAGTGGGCAGGAAGGAGCATGCCGGCCCAGCTCCACCCCTGGGGGTCCTGCCCCAGCAGAGGGTAAGCTTAGCCTCGCAGGCAAGCACGGGGCCAGGCCTTCTGCCTCCTCTTGAGTCCATCTGAGCCACTCCTGCCTGCTCATAAACCCTACCCCGTGGGTGGCCCAGCCTTCGGAGCTCATTTGTGATGACTTCCTCCTTCCAAATGTTCAGAACCTTGTACTTGCCATTTCCCTCCGGCCACCCCTGACTGAACTCTGCCTAGAGTCCATCGTCTGGCCCAGGGCGGGTTCCCGTGCCGAGGGCAGGGCACACAGGGGCTGTCATCCAGCGGGGACACCCGGCCGTCTCCTCACCGCACAGAGGCCGGCCACTTTTGTTGGATCCAGGGCCTTCCCTCCTCCTGGCCCCTTCTCGTGGCTTCCTGGCCCAGACATTTAAGCGTTTCTGACATATTCCTCTAGCTGTTGTCCGTTGGGCTCTCCCAGGCAAGAAGAAGAAACACTGCTGAGGCCAGCGTGGTCACAGCATCCGCCGCTGAAACAGCCCCAGGGCTCCACCTTCCCCGCCGCCTCCAGCCCCTCTTGCCGGCCTCCAGCCAGGCCTGCCCGACGCCTCACCCCTGTGTTGGGACCCTTCCCCTAGTCTTGCTAGCCCATCCCGTGCGCCCAGAGCTTCTCAGGCTTGGTGCCCCTGTCCGAGAGCTTGCCCAGCTTGCCCGGCTCCTCCCCAGCCTCTCTCTCAGAGGCCCCGTCCACCGGCGTGTTGCGCTGCCTGGCTCCTGGGGGGCCGGCCGCGTCCCCAGCCTCGGCCCTGGGCCCCTGCCCCCAGGTAGCGCCTCTGGCTCAGGTGCTCTGTGGGCCTGGCCGCTCACTGCCTTGCGTCTCTGCCCAGCCTGTCTCTGACTGTCCCAGCCTGTCCTCATGTTCCTTTGAGGACACCCCTCTTTCTCCTTCTTTCGCTGCTCCTGTTTTGAGCGTGAGACCGGGGCAGGCTTTTCAAACCATCCTGTCCCCCCACCCCCCGGAACAGCCCGCCAGCTCGCGAGCGCCCCTCTGCTTGCTGTGCCAGCCTCTGGTGGGCAGTGACCTCCTGAGTTGTTTTTCGGTCAAAGCCCCTCTTCTCTGCCGGTGATGTTGCTGTGAGTTCACAACCCCACACCTCCCACTGGTGGGCTGGCTGGGCTCCCAGCTCCAGGGGCCAGACCTCACCGAGGAATGTTTTAGAAGGTGCAGGCGAGCCCTCCATGGCCCCTCTTCTAATGGCAAACTCAAGGGGCCAGCACCTCCCTGTAAACTGACCCTGGAGAACCCCACCCCCACCCAGAAGGCAGAAGCTCTCTGGAGCCCCGGTGAGGCCTCCGACAGCTCACAAACCCACCCACCCACGAGGACCCTGCTGAGTGGCCGGTGGAGCACCACCCCCACCTTCAAAGACCTCACAGCCTGGGCGTCACCAAGGCACCGCCAAGGTGTGGCCTGCACCCATCCCCCGAGGCCCGTGGCACCCATCCCCACAGCCTCAGACCTCACCTGGGCTCCTGTGTGGGGCCCACTGGAGTATGCTCAAAGCTTGACGCCAGTGTGTAAGGTGGTGGGCCCGAGGGGCCTGTGTAGACCACTGCTTTCTTCCAATTCCATTTTGGGGGGCTTCGGCCAGAGTG
>SJXO01001713.1:41653-52224 GCA_006408615.1 Connochaetes taurinus | reverse complement strand
CCGGCCGCTGCCGGCACCGCCCCTGGCCCGGAGCGCCCGGTCCAAGCCGGTCTCCGCCGGCGGCCGGACGGCGGCCGGTCCCTGGTTTGTCAGTCCTCTGCCTTGGTCGCAGTGAGGTCTGTGTGCTGGGAACAGCGGTTAGCGGGACAGAGGACGCCTGGCCTCCAGCAGGTCGCAGGCGGAGTGCCAGTTCATTCTGCGGAGCCCTTGTGCGGCCGCAGTCTCCAGGGCCGCAGTCTTGCGCGCACGCCTGTGTGTGTGTGTGCGTGTGTGTATGTGCGTGTGAGTGATGGAGAGCGGTGGTCATGGCTGCATGTGGGCAGCGCTTGCCACAGCGCGTCGCCAGCCAGGGGCCTTCCTGCACCCAGCTCGTGGAGTGGGTGAGATTGCCCGGAGGTGCCCAGGGGAGGGGCTGGGAGCACACGGAGCCCAGAGGCAGTCCGCAAAGCTTCAGTCCACCGGGCCACCTCTCTGCAGCGCTGAAAACGTCAGCTCCTCAGGGAAGCCCACCCCATCAGGTCTAATGGGGTGCCGTCTCTCAGAGCCCTGGGGGGGAGTCTCTCTCTGCCACTGTTGGTCAGCTCAGGGCGCACCCCGTAGGTGCCAGGCATATGAGAGACGTGGGCTTAAATACTGGCTGAATGAAGGAGTGAATGAACTCAGCCCTGACAGAGCAGGAAGAGGGTAGGGCCAGGGCTGAGCCTGCAGGCCCTGCCGTCCCTGAGCAGAAAGGCTGCCCTGCTCCCTCTCTGAGGAGACCCTGGTCACGGGGATGCGCTGGGGAGCAGAGCTCTGTCGGGCACTGGGGCAGCGTGCTGGTTGGGCCAAGTCTCAGATCTCTCCGGGGAGATCCTGCTCTTGGCCTCTGGCAGGCGTGGTTTGGTTAAAGGGGGACCCCACACGTGCTGGCCTGGACATTGGCCCCCATGCCACTGGGACCAGGTGTACTCAGGCAGGAGGTCCCGTGGCCCAGCTGGGCAGATGCTCTGTAAAAGGTGGGCTCCAGGCCCCTTCCGTCCCTGCTCTTACCCAGCCGGCCACCTGTGCCCAGGGCTCTGTTAACCACGGATGCCCTCCACGCCCGCCTCCAGCTCGGGGGCTCCCCCGAGCTCCAGCAGGCAAGCCCGCGCAGCCTGTTCCCTATGTCCAAATCCAGGTGCTTGCCTTTCGCCTGTCCCTGATGGCCTGCCAGTGAAATGGACCTTCCTCCACTGTGCTTGGGTCCTCACCCCTCCTGCCCACCCCGCCTAGTCTCTGTGAGCCGCCTGGGGCAGCGGATCCGTACGGTCATGTGACCTGCCCAGTGATACATGAAGAGACCCAAGAGACTCCAAGCAGAAGGTCCAGTAGCCAGCGCCTGCTTGGCGGTTCTCTGTAGTGGAAGTGGGTGACACGGTGAAGCCCCTCCCCTGGCAGAGACACTTGCGCCGATGAGGAGCAGGTGAGCCTGTGGTCCTCAGGCTGCTCCTGCGGCACCGGGAGCCTTTCCTGGTCAGCACCGCCTCTGTTCACCCCTGACCTTCCCAGGAGTGTCTGTACTTTCTCTGTAGAAGGGCATCAGAGGAGGTGGCAGGCTCCCAGTCCCACTTCGTAGCGTGGGCACCTGGCTCACCTCTCTGAGCCTGTTTCCGCATGGGTAATTCGGGCATGATGGTGGAGCCCCCTTTCCAGCGGGCCGTGGTAGGGACCGGGTAGCCTAATTTCTGGCGATGGTCCCTTCCGGCCCTCGGGAAGGTGCTGTCGCAGCGCCCTGGGTGGCCTGGTCCCCACCCAGCGTCTCGGCCCGCCCTCCTTGGCTCTCTGAAGCTTGTGTGCTGCCCTGCGATGCCGTGCTCCCGGCCCCTGGCTTGGGCCTTGCTCTTGGAACGCTGCTGGCCTGCTGCCCGTCCGCCTCGGGCTCCGTTCCTCGGGAAAGCCCTCTCCTTCCGGCCACCGCCCCGCTTCTGTCTGTGAGTTACCGCGCTGCTTCCTTCCTAGGCTCCATGCGGAGGGGCACTGTCTCTTTTGGGCCCCTGAGTGGCCCAGGACTTCTGGCACGTGACTCAGTAGCAGGCAGAGGGCCTCCAAAGACGACCTCGCCTTAATCTCTGGAACCTGTGAATATGTTACATTTTGTGGCAAAAGGGACTTTGCAGATGTAGTTAGGGTTACAGACTCTACAGTAGGGAGACGATCTGGATTATCTGGGTGGATTATCGTGGATTATCCGATGTAATCACGTGAGCCCTTAAAAGCAGAGGATTTTCTCCATCTCAAGTCGCAGATGAGACGGAAGGGGCAGTCAGAAAGCCTCAAAGCAGAAGGACTCAGAAGTGCTGTAAATGGCTTTGTAGATGAAGAGGGTTCAGTCATCCGGAGCTGAATTCTGCCAACACTGAATTCTGCCAGCATCCCGAATGACCTCAGAAGTGGGCTCCTCCCAAGCTGATCCTGAGATGCCCTGACTTGCCTGAAGCGGAAGGCCAGTCACTTTGTACTCAATGGGTGACTTGCAGAAACTGTGAGATAATCGTGTGTTGTTTCAAGCTACTCAATTTGTGGTAATTTGTTCTAGGAGCAATAGAGCAGCATCACCCCTGCGTCCCCAGGGGCTCTGTAATTAGCCACTGAGCAGTAACCCGACCTGCGCACCAGGAGGCCTTGGACCCCGGACCATCCGCTCCCTCCTCACTGACAGCATCTCAGTTCTGTTTGCTTAGAACCTTCACCACCAGAGCCACGGGCAACTGGGCGCGGCCCCCATCCCTGGGCAGCTGTGTCCACGTGACGTGCAGACTCCTCAGGGAGCAGCTCCCTGCAGATGGGGCTGCCGCCCCGCGCCCTGCCTCCTGCCCTGCTTGGAACCTGGACCGGATTGCCCGATGGGCAGTCAGATGGGATCACCAGGGGCCATGCCCCACAGGTGAGGGCTGCAGGCGGAGACCAGGAAGGGAGAAAACCTCAGGATGTGGGGGACAGCTGTGGGGAACCCAGCATGCCCAGAGTGCTGGCAGCTGGGCCCAGGTCTGAACATCTCCGAGGGCAGGGCCTGAGTCAGCCAGGCTGGGAGGGGTGCCCAGGGAGGGCGACTGCTGTCCTCCAGTCCCCGTCCATGGGCGGCCCACTGCCCAGCGGCTCCCAGGGCGCCTTTGCCAGCCTCCTTCCCCGGTGTCCCTCCCCCAGCACTCACGGTTCATCTTTCGTGGAAGGATCCAGCTGGCGCAGAGCCCTCAGCAAGCCCCTGTGCTCTTGTTTGCTGAGTGCGGTGAAAAGTGCGGCAAAGACCAGCCAAGTCAACCCCCTCCCCTCTGATCATAGCGGAAGGAGACGTGGGGGCACCATCCCAGCTGAAGGGACAGGGTTTTAAGAGGGGTGTCTGCCAGGAGACCACCACGCTACCAAAGCAGGGCCATGGC
Source organism: Connochaetes taurinus (assembly GCA_006408615.1). Taxonomy (NCBI): domain Eukaryota; kingdom Metazoa; phylum Chordata; class Mammalia; order Artiodactyla; family Bovidae; genus Connochaetes; species Connochaetes taurinus. Next base: position 48,829 of record SJXO01001713.1, on the reverse strand, counting down.
GGGGCCCTAGCAGACTGGCCAGGCCTCCCCACAGGACTGGACATGGTTCAGAGGGGGCGAGCTGGGCTGGACCTTGCGAACAAACTCTCTGAGTCTCAGCCAGAAAACTTCAAAACAGGGGAATTCCTCTCCCGCAGACGTGGGTGAAGATGGGAGAGACTGAAGTGCAAGCACAAAGCATCCGCGTGCAGGAGGTGCTCAGTAAACGCTCCCCGATCTTACCGCACTGTCACCCTTGTCCTGGGGCAGCAAGTGGACAGACAGGCCTGAGCCTGCTGGCGCCTCAGGCTTGCCCTCCCTGGTGGCCCGGTCCCTTCCCCGCCAGAGCCAAGGCCAGGCCGCGTCCCGTCCCCGCCCCTGGCAGAGCCTCTCCCGTCTGCCGGGTCCCATCCCTGTCTCACCCCTCTGGGGGCGTTCCCTGGGCAACAAGGACTTCCAATGCCCACCCCACACTTTCACAGCCAATTCAGCTGGGTGGATGGCAAGCGGGACGTGGCCCAGGGGCTGGGCCTGGGCTGGGTTTACCTCTGCGGCCCATGCTGGGGAGCAGCGCGCTGAAGTGTGACCAGTGCAGTCCCAGACCCGAGACCCAGCCGGACGCCTGCCCTGCTCCTGGCCAGTACACCTCAGGATCACAAGGCCAGCAGTGCCCGCTGGAGCCCAAGGAGGATCCGGGGAGGCCGGTCAGCAGAGGCAAAGTTGGGGCAGATGGATGGCAGGAGAGCCTGGGAGACCCCACGGAGGGCTCCCGGAATGCTGACTCCTGCCTTCCAGAAAGCACTGTGGTGACTGGACCCAGAGGCCCTCATTCCCATCCTCCAACACTCCTGCCTCCAAGGGAGCCCCAGCTGGGCCTGTCTGCAGGAAGCCAGCCCCAGGTGACTTCTCCGCAAGACCTCCCCTGAGCCTGGCTCAGAGAGTTCTCATTCCCTGAAGAGCCCACTGCCCGCCGCTTCTGCTAACCTGCCGGTCACTGCTCCCTGTGGAAGCCAACAGTCTTCACGACACAACAGTGGCCAGCTGGCTCTTGTACCAGGTGCCAAGGTAATCCAGCGGGGAAAATGGTCTTTTCGGTGAACGACGCCGGCACCACTGCACATCCATTACCAGTAAATGAATAATCGAGTTCCCTAGTGGCCCAGTGGTTGGGACCTGGCCCTTTTCACTGCAAGAGCCCGGGGTTCAACCCCTGGTTGGGGACCTGAGATCCTGCAAGCTGTGGGGTGCAGCTGAAAACACTGGTGGACGCTAGCTGCAAATCTAGACGACTATGGATTTGGTGGCGAGTTTTAGACACCGCACGAGCCCTGAAAGAATCCATAAGCTCAACTTTTTTAAAATCACAAACGTCTGCTCTGTGGAAGGCAGTGTCAAGAAGATGAAAGGGCAAGCCACAGACTGGGAGAAACTATTTGCAAAAGATGCATCTGATTGAAGGCTATTATCCAACATATACAGAGAAGTCTTAAAGCACAACAATAAGAAAGCAAACAACTTGATTTTTAAAAATTGACCAAACAGGGGCTTCCCTGGTGGCTCATTGGTAAAAAATAATAATAATAATTCTGTCAATGCAGGAGACACAGGTTTGATCCCTGGTCCAGGAAGATCCCACATGCTCCACATGCTCAACTACTGAGCCTGTGCCCCAGGGCAGGGGGACCGCAACCCCTGAAGGCTGCTCGCCCTGGAGTCCAAGCCCAACAATAAGAGAAGCCACTCTGGTGAGAAGCCCGCGCACAGCAACTCGAGAAGAGCCCGCGCGGCAACAAAGACCCAGCACAGCCAAAAATAAACAATTAAAAAAAAAAAAAATCACTTTAAAGGGATACTCACCAAAGAAGATATATACAGATGGAAAATTAGCATACGAGAAGACGCTCCAGGTTGGAACTCAGGGAAGTACAAATCACGACAACAAAACGGCACCATGCACCTGTTATTAACAGAAGGGCCAGGATCCAGAACACTGACGAACCAAATGCTGCTGAGGGTGCGGAGCGACAGGAAGGCCCGCTCGCTGCTGGTGGGAACTAGACGGGCACAGCCACTTCAGAAGAGAGCTTAGCGGGGTCTCACAAAGCTCCACAGACTCTTGCTCTGTGATCCAGCAATCATGCTTCTTACTATTTACCCAAACGAGGTAGGAATGTACGTCCACACAAAAACCTGCGTGTGGATGCGTACACCTTACTCATAATTTCCAAAAGCAACCAAAAATAAACTGTGGGACATCCGGACGATGGAATTTTGCTCAGTGCAAAAAGAAATGAACTTTTAAAAGCTATAAAAAGACAGGAAAGAAACTGAAATGCACATCAGTAAGTGAAAGAACCCGATCTGAAAAGGCTGAATAAACTGCAGGATGAAGAAGGGACAGTTCAGCGCAGTTCAGTCGCTCAGTCGTGTCCGACAGTTTGCGACCCCATGAATTGCAGCACACCAGGCCTCCCTCAGGGCTCATGTCCATCGAGTCCGTGATGCCATCCAGCCATCTCATCCCCTGTCGTCGCCTTCTCCTCCTGCCCCCAATCCCTCCCAGCATCAGAGTCTTTTCCAAAGAGTCAACTCTTCACATGAGGTGGCCAAAGTACTGGAGCTTCAGCTTTAGCATCATTCCTTCCAAAGAAATCCCAGGGCTGATCTCCTTCCAAATGGACTGGTTGGATCTCCTTGCAGTCCAAGGGACTCTCAAGAGTCTTCTCCAACACCACAGTTCAAAAGCATCAATTCTTCGGCGCTCAGCCTTCTTCACAGTCCAACTCTCACATTCATACATGACTACTGGAAAAACCATAGCCTTGACTAGACGGACCTTAGTCGGCAAAGTAATGTCTCTGCTTTTGAATATGCTATCTAGGTTGGTCATACCTTTTCTTCCAAGGAGTAAGCGTCTTTTAATTTCATGGCTGCAGTCACCATCTGCAGTGATTTTGGAGCCCCCAAAAATAAAGTCTGACACTGTTTCCGCTGTTTCCCCATCTATTTCCCATGGAGTGATGAGACCGGATGCCATGATCTTCGTTTTCTGAATGTTGAGCTTTAAGCCAACTTTTTCACTCTTCTCTTTCACTTTCATCAAGAGGCTTTTGAGTTCCTCTTCACTTTCTGCCATAAGGGTGGTGTCATCTGCATATCTGAGGTTATTGATATTTCTCCCGGCAATCTTGATTCCACCTTGTGTTTCTTCCAGCCCAGCGTTTCTCATGATGTATTCTGCATATAAGTTAAATAAGCAGGGTGACAATATACAGCCTTTTCCTATTTGGAACCAGTCTGTTGTTCCATGTCCAGTTCTAACTGTTGCTTCCTGACCTGCATACAGATTTCTCAAGAGGCAGGTCAGGTGGTCTGGTATTCCCATCTCTTTCAGAATTTTCCACAGTTTATTGTGATCCACACAGTCAAAGGCTTTGGCATAGTCAATAAAGCAGAAATAGATGTTTTTCTGGAACTCTCTTGCTTTTTCCATGATCCAGCGGATGTTGGCAATTTGATCTCTGGTTCCTCTGCCTTTTCTAAAACCAGCTTGAACATCAGGAAGTTCACGGTTCACGTATTGCTGAAGCCTGGCTTGGAGAATTTTGAGCATTACTTTACTAGCATGTGAGATGAGTGCAATTGTGCGGTAGTTTGAGCATTCTTTGGCATTGCCTTTCTTTGGGATTGGAATGAAAACTGACCTTTTCCAGTCCTGTGGCCACTGCTGAGTTTTCCAAATTTGCTGGCATATTGAGTGCAGCACTTTCACAGCATCATCTTTCAGGATTTGAAATAGCTCAACTGGAATTCCATCACCTCCACTAGCTTTGTTCGTAGTGATGCTTTCTAAGGCCCACTTGACTTCACATTCCAGGATGTCTGGCTCTAGATGAGTGATCACACCATCATGATTATCTGGGTCGTGAAGATCTTTTTTGTACAGTTCTTCTGTGTATTCTTGCCACCTCTTCTTAATATCTTCTGCTTCTGTTAGGTCCATACCATTTCTGTCCTTTATCGAGCCCATCTTTGCATGAAATGTTCCCTTGGTATCTCTAATTTTCTTGAAGAGATCTCTAGTCTTTCCCATTCTGTTGTTTTCCTCTATTTCTTTGCATTGATCGCTGAAGAAGGCTTTCTTATCTCTTCTTGCTATTCTTTGGAACTCTGCATTCAGATGCTTATATCTTTCCTTTTCTCCTTTGCTTTTCGCTTCTCTTCTTTTCACAGCTATTTGTAAGGCCTCCCCAGACAGCCATTTTGCTTTTTTGCATTTCTTTTCCATGGGGATGGTCTTGATCCCTGTCTCCTGTACAATGTCACGAACCTCATTCCATAGTTCATCAGGCACTCTATCTATCAGATCTAGGCCCTTAAATCTATTTCTCACTTCCACTGTATAATCATAAGGGATTTGATTTAGGTCATACCTGAATGGTCTAGTGGTTTTCCCTACTTTCTTCAATTTAAGTCTGAATTTGGCAATAAGGAGTTCATGATCTGAGCCACAGTCAGCTCCTGATCTTGATTTTGTTGACTGTATAGAGCTTCTCCACCTTTGGCTGCAAAGAATATAATCAATCTGATTTTGGTGTTGAGCATCTGGTGATGTCCATGTGTAGAGTCTTGTCTTGTGTTGTTGGAAGAGGGTGTTTGCTATGACCAGTGCATTTTCTTGGCAAAACTCTATTAGTCTTTGTCCTGCTTCATTCCGCATTCCAAGGCCAAATTTGCCTGTTACTCCAGGTGTTTCTTGACTTCCTGCTTTTGCGTTCCAGGCCCCTAGAATGAAGAAGATATCTTTTTTGGGTGTTAGTTCTACAAGGTCTTGTAGGTCTTCATAGAACCGTTCAACTTCAGCTACAATTGTAGACTGTAAAAAGATCAGTGATTGACAGGGGGTGTGCAGCGCAGGAAAGGGATGAGCACATAGAGCAGAGAGTGGATACATGTCACCACACATCTGTAGACCCACAGCATGTACAGGAGAGAAAATTAGCATGGAAAATATTAGCGTGGAAAAGTAGCTAAAAGCATGCAAAATACAGAGGAGAAAACCCCAGTGTAAACCGTGGACTTTGGATAATAATGACATGTCAACATAGGGTTGTGGGTTAGAGGCTGTGCATGTATGGAGGCCAGGGGCACACAGGAAATCCCTGTACTTTTCTCTCCATTTTGCTGTCAAAACTGCTCAAAAATTTTTTAAATTAAATAATGGGCAAAAGATTTGAACAGATTCTTCACCAAAGGAGATCTGTGAACAGCGTGCCATTTGTATTCGTACCTAAAAAGATGCTCAGCGTCATTACCCATCAGGGAACTCCCATAATTACGCCACGAGGTGCCACTACACTCAGCAGGATGGCTGGATCGAAGAGACTGATGACGCCAAGTGCTGAGGAGGACTGGAGATTCTAGAAGTCTCGTGGATGGCTAGTGGGAATGTAAGACAGTATCATCAGTCTGGAAAAGTTTCTTCTACAGGTAAACACACATTCATTATTAAACTCAGCAATTCATTTACCCAAAAGAAATGAAGGCACAGCTTGTGCAGGAATGTTCACAGCAGATTTATTCATCGTGGCCAACAATTAGAAACAGTCCAAATGTCCACAAACAGGGAAATGGGTTACCAAATTGTGGTACATCCATACAGTGAAATACTACTCAGCCACCCAAGGGGATATGTGCTACTACATGCAACAATATGCATGAATCTCAAAGACTTTATCTGGAGCAAGACCAAACATAGCCGCATGCACACAGCATGGAATTTTGTCAAATGGTCTGAAAGAGAAACCTGACCTCCAGTGACAGAAGGCAGGTCCGAGGTTGTGGGGGGGGGTACTGATCACACAGCGGCAGGAGGGATGGCGTGAGCGGTCTCCCTGGGTCGTGGTGGTGGTTCACAGGTATGTACACGTGTCAGAACTCATGGGATGTACACTTGCTGTGGATGCATGTTATTGCATGTAAATTACACCTCAAAAAATTTGATTAAAAAAAAATCAATTCCTCAGAAAATCCTTTCGTGACCATGCCCCTCTCCAAGGTTTCACAAGCTGTATTTTCTTCCCCTGCGTTTCTCTGAGTTTGTCATTGTTGGTTTCCTGCCGACAGCCTCCAGACACGGGGCGCCGAGAGGCCCCTGAAACCATCTCTCTGAGGCTGAGCACCAGGCCTGCACACCAAGGGGCTCCACAGGAGGGGGAGGGCCCGGGGCTGGCCCCCGCCGTGCCAGCCGAGCTACAGCTCTGTGGACCGGACGACCTCGGGGCCAGCCCACGCTGGGCCTCGGCTCCTCCCTGGGAAGTTGAGTCTGTGCAGCTCCTCCAAGATCTCCACGAAGCTCTTGCCTCTGGTCTCGGGGAGGAAGATGCCCGAGTACATGGCCGCGCAGACGCAGACACAGAGGAAAGGCACGTAGATGAAGTGGGACAAGCCCTCCTGGAGGTTGCAAGAGACCTGAGGTCTGCTGTGGCCCATGGAGCCCCCGCCGCACGGGGCCCCCACACAGGCCCCGCGAGGGCCTCCGCCCTCTTGGCTCAGGTGAGCCCCCTCCCCCTTCAGGCTCACACTCCCTGGATGGATGGAGCTTCCCTGGGGCGGGGGTTCTCACACCACAAAGGCAGGCCCCCCACTCCCAGGGGGCAGGGGCAGGCAGGCCTACCACGAGGAAGGGGAACACCAGCCCCACTAGGAACAGCATGGTCCACATGAGCGCCCCACAGACCATGTAGGCAGCAGGCCGGGCCATCTGGTCAAACAGCTCCGTGGCCAGGATCCCGGTCACCCCGGCTGGAAGGGAGAGTAGGGACGGGGGCGCTGCCAGTCAGGGCTCCCTGGCCTGCCTCACTCCACCTTGCCCCCCTACCACGACAAGAAAGTGGGCCCCGCAGCCTTCCTCCAGCCACGCCCTCCCAGAAACCTGTACCAGATGGGGTGAGGGTGTCGGGGTTAGGGTTAGGCACACCCACTCAGCCTTCACCCAGACACCCCTGGTCCTTCAGCCAGGCCCAGAGGAGGGAGCCCCCGGGGCCCCAACTCACCAGGGCCGATGCCAAAGCTGAGGATGAAGGCGAAGATGCAGGCCATGGCCAGGTAGGGCATCCAGGAGAAGGAGCCCTGCGCCAGGGGCAGGGGGAGGGGTGAAGGGAAAGTGGGCGGGGCCCAGCCTCCCCCACCCCACCC
>SJXO01001713.1:26569-40675 GCA_006408615.1 Connochaetes taurinus | reverse complement strand
GGGCAGGAAAGGATGGGGGAGGGGGAGGGGGAGGGGCAGAGTCCCCAGCCTCTCGGTGGCCCCCACAGTGAGCTCCCCACACCCCGCTGCGGGTCACTTCACAGCCCCACGGACCAGAAAGGCTTTAAGAACCCCGGTGGTCTGCGGGTGCCTCACACAGGACGCAGTTGCGGCCGGTTGCCACTGCCGCCTGGGCTCTCCAGGGGTCCCCGTGCCCCCGCCGCTCCTGGGGTTGCGGTATTTGGCAGCTGCTCCCACTAAGTGGGCATGTGCGCGCCGCCCCTTGGCTCTGCCCCCTGACTCGCTCTGGGCCGCAGGGTTAGCCCAGCTGGGACGGTCCTAGATCAGCCCATGTCCCGCTGACCCTCGACAGTGACCAAGATGAGCAAAACCGTCAGCAAAAGCAGGCTGGGCTGGCTAGCCCTCGCTGACCCTGGCACCCTGGGCCCCCTGGGCTGAAATCAGCAGGGTCGTTCAGCCCAGCCCAACAAGTGAATGAGTAGAGGAGGCCGCCGTAGAGGATTGCTGTTTTAAGCTGGAGGTTTGGGGATTGTTCCTTGGGCATCCTTACTGTGGCCTTGGCTAGCAGGTGAGACCACCAGCCTAGCTGGCATTAGGCCCTTGAGCCCTTGCTTGGGGTTTCATCATCTTGCCTGTGGCGGGGGCAGCGGGATCTTTCTTCACACCCGCCTGGGGCTTCCCAGATGGCAGGGGCTGGGTCTGTTCCCTCCCACTGCCCTGCTGCTCAGGACAGGCCCCTGATAAAGCGCGTCGAAGGGACGGATGAATGATGAAATTAAGGCACAGAGAGAGCAACAGCTTTTCCCACGTGAGAAGGAGGACCTGCGCGCTCTGGCCACATGTGCCCCATGGTCAAGCGTGGTCCGAGGGCCCAACCAGAGGCTCACCTGCCTGACAGGCTGCAGGGTCTCCACAGTCAATGAGCAGGTAGCGCGGGCTTTCAGGGAGCAGGGGCAGGGAGGCCAGCTGGAGGGCCCCGGGCACCAGGCAGCTGGCCAGCAGCAGGGGCCAGGCCTGCGGGCCACCCAGGAGCTCCCTGGGGAGACAGGAGAGGCTGGGCCAGCGCCGCCTGGCCAGAGCCCTGTTCCCTCCCGCCACCAAGGGCAGCATCCACGTTCCCCTGAGCCTCCTCCTAGCCAGCTCTGGGTCGGACACCCAGCTAGGGACCCACGGCAGGGCAGGGCCATGGCCTCCCCTGTCCCTAGCGACTCCTCTCTCCAGGGCTCTCCCCAGGGCACCAGGTTCTGCCCTCGCCTCTCTTTTCTGGGACAAACAGTACACACTCCCTTTCAAAGCCCAAACCTGCCCCCTATCCTCTGTCCAGACTTGTCCCTGCTGCCTGGTCCTTCAGGGCTGGAAGAGGCTGACAGACAGCACGCTGGCCAGAAGCCCATGGACGGCTTTCAATGCCTTCATCCAAGGAAGCCACGTCTAAACCTACTTGGGGGTAGGGGGAAGTTCAGGCTGACCTCTAACCATTCAGTGTTCGTGGGGTGGGGGGCGGCGTGTACCTGAGTCCAACCACCTGACCCATCACGAGCCCCACGGCGGTGAAGATGGCGGAGGTCGTGGCCACGGCCCCTCGGAGCTCCTTGGGGGCGCTCTCCCCCAGGTACATGGGCTGGACGTTCATGCCTACACCTGGCGTGCAGGGCGACGGTCAGCCGCGGGCCGGGCCTCCAGGTTCCTCCCTCAGCCTGAGCGCTCTGGGGGTTCCTCCCCCCCTCGCCTCCCCGCCGTCGGGCAGGAAGGACTCCAGTCCTCCCCCAGGACTCCCAGGAGAGAAGCCCTGGTTACCCTTGGGGAGTGGGAGGGGCGGGAGGGAGCCAGTGCCCATTCAGCTGTAGGCTGTCCCCCTCCCACCTGCCCCAGGGAGGCCCCCGGCGCCCAAGCACTCCACGGGGTGCCGGGACGGGCAGGCGCCCCCCTCTGCCCACCCCAGAGGGTGACAGCTGGCAGGGCCGGGGCACCACTCGTCTGCCAGGGAACACGGCTGGGGTGCTCCTGCAGCCCTTCCCTGCCCTCAGGTCGGGAAACAGGCCCCCGACAAGGCCCTGCCTCTCTGAGCACTGGCTGGGGATGCTGAGAGGAGCGGGGTTGCGCTGATGGCCAGAAATTCTCAGAGGTACCCTACTCTTCCTGCAGACACTGAGGGAGGGGTTCCTTCTGCGCTAGGAACTCGGGGCACAAAGGCACCATCTGACCTGGCCCCTCCGTCCCTGAGTGTGGGCTGTTAGTGACTCGCTTCGTGGCAGAGCTGACAGTGTGTGACTCCTGAGATCAGGCCATAAGCCTCCCCGGAACTCGCTCCTTGCGGGCCCACACACAGGCACGCGCGCATGTGCATGCGCACACACACACACTCACACACACGGGCTCTCTGCCACCCATCACTTCCCCTGGAGGAAGCCGGCCACCGTGCTGCGCGACACTCAGCAGCCCTGCCGGGAGACCCGTGCAGGCTGGGGAGCGCAGCCCCCGGGAAACAGCACACAAGGCCGACAGCGTCTCAGCAGCAGGCCCACCAGCCACGGCCAAACCTCAGCTGACCGCAGCCCCGCCTGTCACGTTACAGCCTCCCGAGCGGCCCCAAGCCAGGACCCCCCAGCTAAGACACTCTGGGTTCCTCACCCATAGAAACCGCGAGTGGATCAGCGTTGCTGGCTTTAAGCCATTGAATTGTGGAGCGCTTTGTGTCACAGGAATAGACACCTAATAAGACATGGGCACCCGGCTGTGTACACAGTGGGGCGTCAAGGGGACTGATGATGGGGCCCCCAAGAGCCCAGGGGGACACGCTCAAGAGTCTGCTCCACACCCCACCCCTGCAGGAGCCCGAGGTCCCTGGCAGGCTCCTCGGCTTCTGTGGGGATGACCAGAGATCTCCTCCTACACGCCTCTACACTTTGTCCGCCAGGAAGCTCCCGGCTAAGCCTTCTGGGGATGTCTGTCCTCCCAGCCCTGTAGAGAGTTTCCATTTTTTCTAGATCCACTTCAACTGTCTAGTTATATGAGCCTTTTAAGATAAATCATGAGTAAGTCATTCTGAAAAAAAAAAAATGGTGAGCACGCCTGGAAAAGAAATCAATGAATGACAGGAATACAGGGCAACGGGAAGGAAAGGCGACCCCCCAGGCCCACTCCGTGCCTGTGCTGATGCCCACGAGCAGTCTTCCCAGCATGATCATCTCAAAGGAGCCTGCTCCGCGACTGAAGCCAAACAGCGCTGCAGCGGCCAGCACGAAGACGTTGTTCACCAGCAGGGACTTCTTCCTTTGGGAAGCGGAACACAGACGAGGCAGGCTCAGGTTCAGTGCCAAGGACGACCCCTCTCCCCCACAGGGACCCTTCCCTGCATCCATAGCCAGCCCTGATCACGCCCCTGTGTGTGTGTGTGTGTTTGTGTGTGTGAGAGAGGAGTGTGAGCTGCCTGCACAGAAGTGACGCCAGCTACTGCAGCTGGGGTCACCCAAGGGATGCCCCCAGGGGCCAACCCCCAGCCCCAATGGGTGCCTGCTAAGTTGCTTCAGTCGTGTCTGACTCTTTGCAACCCCATGGACTGTGGCCCACCAGGCTCCTCTATCCATAAAATTTTTCAGGCAAGAATACTGGAGTGGGTTGCCATGCCCTCCTCCAGGGCATCTTCCCAACCCAGGGATCGAACCCTGGTCTTCTGCACTGGCAGGCGGGTTCTTTACCATCTGAGCCACCAGGGAAGCCCCCCGTCCCCAGCATACCCCAGACTACTGTCCTTTCTGCCTCCACCACAGCTTGAATGGACAGAACTCGTATTTCATGGGTTTATCCCTACAGACCGAGCAGCGCTCTCCTCAAAGCCCTTCGTAAAGCAAGTGCCTGACATCTGACTTCTCAGACCCAGTGAAAGCCTGGGAATGGAGGGAAGGGGAGCCAGGTAACCTCCCGCGTCCTCCATTCATTACAGTCACTGCCCAGAACAGGACATCTGGACGGCCCCTGCCCAGCTGGTTCAGCGGGACAGACTGGCAAACTGGGACGGGGCACTGGGCACGTCAGCAGCTCCTCCGATAGGAGGCGTCGGCTCTGGGCTCCTGACCCTGCGCTCGGAGGCGCCATCCTGAGGTCACCATGAGAGCTCACAGGAGATCGTGCAGCTCAGGTCCTGATGGGGAAACGGGCCAGACGCGGCTTGTAATTTTAAAAAAATTAAAAATCTCAGATGGCTTCTTTCCAGTTTGGAGGCAGCCTGTCCGTCGGTGGGTGTCGTGACCTGACACCTACCCCAGGTGATCTGCAAACCTGGGTGATCTGCAAACCAGGGTCCTGTGGGGGAGTGTTTTCTACTGGCCCACTCAGCAGTGGGCCAGTAGTCCAGACCAACTGCCAGATGCTCTGCCCTTTGACCCTTTAGACTGGGAAGACTGTAGTGCTGAAAGTGCCTCCAGAGAATCAGAATGCAAGACCTCGGACTTTGCAGCGAAGCCACAACTTCAGTGAATTATTATCTTCTTAACCTGAAATAACTCCCCCTGGTAGCAGAGAAACATCAGACTGGGGTGTCTGGCTGTTGTTTTAGCCAGCTGAGTCCTGGTTTTCTGTTGCTTGCAGTTGATGCTTCTGTTAAATAGCCAAACACAACGTCTTATGCACGTCTGCTTCTGACAGTGGTGGTTACCTCAGTAACGGTGGACGAGAGCCCATGGCACCTGGCGTCATCTCAGGAGCCTTTCGGTGCAGGAGCTGGTTGCCTCAGAGGGTAGAGCCTGCTAAAGGGCCCAGGCCGGCAGGACTGTGGCACCCACGCCAGCGTAAAGACTGGGGTCACCCCGGTGGGCAAAGAGCTGCAGCCCCTGGACGCGCTGACCGGAAACCGGCCTGGGAGACCCGAGCATGGACGTCAGCGAGGTGGGTGACAGCGTGAGCGGCTCCAAAACCCCGGAGCAGACCCGTCCCTTGTTTCCAAGGCTCGGGCTCTAAACTAAATTCAGCCAGTAGCTTCCTTTCCCTTGGTTACTCTGTCTGTCCCCTTTGTTCGTCTTCTTCCCGTGAGAGGTCTTGAGGGAAGTTAAGTTTACCATCAGCGTATAGATGGCAGGACATTGAGAGGGCTGCAGGGCTGGCAGGCTGGCCACCTCGTGGAAACCCCGCCTGCGGGCAGCTCAGCTTGGTTGTGTCGGCGCTGGTGGCCGTGGCGAGGCAGTGCCCTGGGCGGGCTCAGGAAGGGCGGGACTGGGTACTGTGAAGTGGTGAGCCGAAGATACAGGAGAACGGTCCTGATGCGTGCTGGGCGGCCCGGCCGGCCAAGGAGGGGATTGTGGGAGCCTGGCCTGCCTTCCCCCCTGCCGTCTCAGCCAGTAACAAGCTGTCTCCCAGGACTCTGAGCCCGAGTGCAGACGCTGCAGTCTCAGTGTGGCCGGAGCTGATGCGCTTAAGGCGACTCCCGCCCCGACCCCCCAGGAGAGCCCAGGCTGCAGGCCCGCCCTCTCTGCGCTCTCACAGCGTTCCATGCCTCAGAGTCTGTCTCCTCCTTGCAACCCAAGAGCTGCCTCAGGTGGATACAAAGGGGGTCTCGGGGAGAAAGTTCCTGTTCATGGTCTGTCTAGTCAGACCCATGGTCTTTCCACGAGTCATGTGTGGACGTGAGAACTGGACCATGAGGAAGGCTGGGCACCGAAGAGTTGATGCTTCTGAACTGTGGTGCTGGAGAAGACTCTTGAGAGTCCCTTGGACTGCAAGGAGATCCAACCAGTCCATCCTAAAGGAGACCAGTCTGGGTGTTCATTGGAAAGACTGATGCTGAGCTGAAGCTCCAATACTTTGTCCACCTGATGCGAAGAGCTGACTCATTGGGAAAGACCCTGATGCTAGGAAAGATTGAGGGCAGGAGGAGAAGGGGACGACAGAGGATGAGATGGCTGGGCAGCATCACCGACTCGATGGACATGAGCTTGCACAGATGCCAGGAGTTGGTGATGGGCAGGGAGGCCTGGACACAGCTGAACAAGCGTTGTGTTGCGTTGCGCTGCCCTGCATTGCGCAGCGTTCCCCTGTCAGACGTGGGTCCTCCCTCCCTCCCAGCGGGGACTCTTCCTCTCCCACGTCCCCGGGAAATGTGGGCTTCTCAGTGACGCGGCAGGCAGAGCCGGGGCCGGTGCAGAGCTGACCCGGGCCTGGGCCTGCCGGGTGACCTGCCCCCACCCCTCAGCCCGTGGACCAGGATGCCCCTTGTTGAGAGGCACTTGGGGGTCCATGAGAAGCACTCACCTTCCCAGCATGACGGCCAGGGGCCCAGCAAGCAGCGCTCCCAGGAGGCCCCCGAGGGGATACAGGGACACGATGAGGGACCACACGAGCAGGACCAGGTGGTCGGGCAGCGGCTGGCCGGTTCGCGTCTGCCACGTCTCATTGGTGAATTCCTGAATGTGCTGTGGACACAGATGCCGGTCAGCACCCCCCACCCTGGGGTGGGGGCTCCCCACAACAGGCCTTCTCCCCCAGGCCCTGCCCCGCAGGGCAGGCAAGCCTCCCCAGTCCCCTGCCCGCTGTTGGGGGGACGGAACTCCCCTGAGTGCGGGGCGCTGTGCCGTGTGTCCTGGAGCTCAGAGCTGGCCAGTGTCTATGTGGCCCCTCTGAGCCCAGGATCAGCCCCATCTCTCCCCCAATCCCACCTGGGCCACATCAGCAGCCTCCCCCACGGGCCAGCTTTCTGATCGACTTGGCCATCGGCGAGCATCAGCAGGGTATCAGAGAAGCCGGAGGGGCGTTTGTCCCCCAGGCTCCGTTCCTGGATGGGAAGTGAGTTCGCTGACGGCTGCTCTCTTGCACCCTAACCCTAACCCCGAAGGGACGGGAGGGCCCCAGTTCCATCCTGGGACCTTTTTTCCTGCAGCCCCAGCTATGTGACGGGACACATAACCTCCTCAGTCAGGTGGGTCAGAGGCGGCTTCTATCACTGGGGCTGAGAGATGCCGCCTTTCCACAGGCACTTGCTGAGCATGGGCACAGGCCTGGCAAGCTTGCTGGGGACTCAGAGATGATGGGACCCCGAGAGGGGACCAGCAGGAGGCTGAGTCCAGCTGGGAGCTTGCTGAAGGAAAGCTTCAAGCAAGTGATGGCATCTGGGTGGCTCTTGAGGGGCTTCTGCAGGAGGGGCAGGGAGGGCTTGGCCCAAGCGGGGTGTCTGTGTTTAACTGCTCTGGGCATGGAGTTGGGGGAATCAAGGCGGGAGACAGGTGGACAAGTTCGGACCCCAGGAGGCCTTGGACTTCAGGTAGACGTGTGTGTGTATTGGTTTCTCAGTCATGTCTGACTCTTTGAGGCCACATGGACTGTAGCCCACCAGGCTCCTCTGTCCATAGAATTCTCCAGCTAAGACTGGAGATTCCCCTCTCTGGGAGATCTTCCTGACTCAGGGATTGAACCCAGACCTCCTGTAATGCAGACAGATTCTTTATCATCTGAACCCCCAGGGAAGCCCTCTGGTAAATGAGTCTGTCCTTAATCCTACAGGCACTGGGAGTCACAGAAGGTTTCTGAGCAGGACATTGGTTTGATCAGACTTGACAGGACCTACAAGGGGAGAGGCTGAAGGCAGGGAGGCCAGTGGGGAGGCGGGGCGAGCGATCCCGGCAGGAAAGATGGGGCTGAACTAGGATCATGGCAGAGACCCAAGCCAGAGACAATCAGGAGGACTTGGTGTTTTTCCAGGAGGGAGGGCAGAGTCGGGGGGACCTCCTCCCCGGGGGCACAGGGGGCGTCGTCTGCTGACATCAGAGACACAGGAGCACATGTGAGTTTCAGGGGGTACTGCAGAGCTGGATTTGAACTCGCAGGGCCTGGGGAACAGCCCAGTGGAGGCGTGGGATGAAGCTCCACCAAGCGGATGGCGGCCTGCAGATGCGATGTGGGCCGCTGTTGACGCTGGGGTGGTGACGGTGGGCACGCAGGGTACATACCAAGGTCGGAGCATTGATAATGGAGAGGTTGTAGCCGAACTGGAAAGTTCCACCAATACCAGCCGCACAGATGGTCAGGAGCAGGACCCTGCCCTGAGCCTGGGGAGAAAGGAGAGGACCCAGTGGCCGACGGCAGCTCCCACCTTCCCCCTGTGGGGCTGCAGCCCACCAGTCCCAGCATGGCGATCTGTCTGAAGCTGGCGGTGACGACGTCCCCGCTTTGCGAGGCAGAGAGGAGTTGCCTAGGCCAAACAGCAAGGGGCAGGCAGCAGAGATGCCCCTCGCCTTCTGCTTGGAGCCCGGGATCCCACTGTCCCTCGGCCTTGACAGCATTTTCCTGAGATGGACAGCCATACCCGGTCCCCTACCCCCAGCCTTGCCCAGCTGCCCCCCAGGAATGCCTGCTGTGGCTCACGGGACAACACCCTGAGCTGGGGCCCCAGGGGAGTGGAGCTCTGTGAAGCTTCTCCACAGACTGGCTGGGCGCCCCCCTCTGTTAAGAGAAGGGGCCATATCGGCAGGACTGTGGCACCCACGCCAGCGTAAAGACTGGGGTCACCCCGGTGGGCAAACAGCTGCAGCCCCTGGACGCGCTGACCGGAAACCGGCCTGGGAGACCCGAGCATGGACGTCAGCGAGGTGGGCGACAGCGTGAGCGGCTCCAAAACCCCGGAGCAGACCCGTCCCTTGTTTCCAAGGCTCGGGCTCTAAACTAAATTCAGCCAGTAGCTTCCTTTCCCTTGGTTACTCTGTCTGTCGCCTTTGTTCGTCTTCTTCCCGTGAGAGGTCTTGAGGGAAGTTAAGTTTACCATCAGCGTATAGATGGCAGGACATTGAGAGGGCTGCAGGGCTGGCAGGCTGGCCACCTCGTGGAAACCCCGCCTGCGGGCAGCTCAGCTTGGTTGTGTCGGCGCTGGTGGCCGTGGCGAGGCAGTGCCCTGGGCGGGC
Source organism: Connochaetes taurinus (assembly GCA_006408615.1). NCBI lineage: Eukaryota > Metazoa > Chordata > Mammalia > Artiodactyla > Bovidae > Connochaetes > Connochaetes taurinus. The sequence continues at coordinate 31,772 of SJXO01001713.1, read as the reverse complement.
TCAGGAAGGGCGGGACTGGGTACTGTGAAGTGGTGAGCCGAAGATACAGGAGAACGGTCCTGACGCGTGCTGGGCGGCCCGGCCGGCCAAGGAGGGGATTGTGGGAGCCTGGCCTGCCTTCCCCCCTGCCGTCTCAGCCAGTAACAAGCTGTCTCCCAGGACTCTGAGCCCGAGTGCAGACGCTGCAGTCTCAGTGTGGCCGGAGCTGATGCGCTTAAGGCGACTCCCGCCCCGACCCCCCAGGAGAGCCCAGGCTGCAGGCCCGCCCTCTCTGCGCTCTCACAGCGTTCCATGCCTCAGAGTCTGTCTCCTCCTTGCAACCCAAGAGCTGCCTCAGGTGGATACAAAGGGGGTCTCGGGGAGAAAGTTCCTGTTCATGGTCTGTCTAGTCAGACCCATGGTCTTTCCACGAGTCATGTGTGGACGTGAGAACTGGACCATGAGGAAGGCTGGGCACCGAAGAGTTGATGCTTCTGAACTGTGGTGCTGGAGAAGACTCTTGAGAGTCCCTTGGACTGCAAGGAGATCCAACCAGTCCATCCTAAAGGAGACCAGTCTGGGTGTTCATTGGAAAGACTGATGCTGAGCTGAAGCTCCAATACTTTGTCCACCTGATGCGAAGAGCTGACTCATTGGGAAAGACCCTGATGCTAGGAAAGATTGAGGGCAGGAGGAGAAGGGGACGACAGAGGATGAGATGGCTGGGCAGCATCACCGACTCGATGGACATGAGCTTGCACAGATGCCAGGAGTTGGTGATGGGCAGGGAGGCCTGGACACAGCTGAACAAGCGTTGTGTTGCGTTGCGCTGCCCTGCATTGCGCAGCGTTCCCCTGTCAGACGTGGGTCCTCCCTCCCTCCCAGCGGGGACTCTTCCTCTCCCACGTCCCCGGGAAACGTGGGCTTCTCAGTGACGTGGCAGGCAGAGCCGGGGCCGGTGCAGAGCTGACCCGGGCCTGGGCCTGCCGGGTGACCTGCCCCCACCCCTCAGCCCGTGGACCAGGATGCCCCTTGTTGAGAGGCACTTGGGGGTCCATGAGAAGCACTCACCTTCCCAGCATGACGGCCAGGGGCCCAGCAAGCAGCGCTCCCAGGAGGCCCCCGAGGGGATACAGGGACACGATGAGGGACCACACGAGCAGGACCAGGTGGTCGGGCAGCGGCTGGCCGGTTCGCGTCTGCCACGTCTCATTGGTGAATTCCTGAATGTGCTGTGGACACAGATGCCGGTCAGCACCCCCCACCCTGGGGTGGGGGCTCCCCACAACAGGCCTTCTCCCCCAGGCCCTGCCCCGCAGGGCAGGCAAGCCTCCCCAGTCCCCTGCCCGCTGTTGGGGGGACGGAACTCCCCTGAGTGCGGGGCGCTGTGCCGTGTGTCCTGGAGCTCAGAGCTGGCCAGTGTCTATGTGGCCCCTCTGAGCCCAGGATCAGCCCCATCTCTCCCCCAATCCCACCTGGGCCACATCAGCAGCCTCCCCCACGGGCCAGCTTTCTGATCGACTTGGCCATCGGCGAGCATCAGCAGGGTATCAGAGAAGCCGGAGGGGCGTTTGTCCCCCAGGCTCCGTTCCTGGATGGGAAGTGAGTTCGCTGACGGCTGCTCTCTTGCACCCTAACCCTAACCCCGAAGGGACGGGAGGGCCCCAGTTCCATCCTGGGACCTTTTTTCCTGCAGCCCCAGCTATGTGACGGGACACATAACCTCCTCAGTCAGGTGGGTCAGAGGCGGCTTCTATCACTGGGGCTGAGAGATGCCGCCTTTCCACAGGCACTTGCTGAGCATGGGCACAGGCCTGGCAAGCTTGCTGGGGACTCAGAGATGATGGGACCCCGAGAGGGGACCAGCAGGAGGCTGAGTCCAGCTGGGAGCTTGCTGAAGGAAAGCTTCAAGCAAGTGATGGCATCTGGGTGGCTCTTGAGGGGCTTCTGCAGGAGGGGCAGGGAGGGCTTGGCCCAAGCGGGGTGTCTGTGTTTAACTGCTCTGGGCATGGAGTTGGGGGAATCAAGGCGGGAGACAGGTGGACAAGTTCGGACCCCAGGAGGCCTTGGACTTCAGGTAGACGTGTGTGTGTATTGGTTTCTCAGTCATGTCTGACTCTTTGAGGCCACATGGACTGTAGCCCACCAGGCTCCTCTGTCCATAGAATTCTCCAGCTAAGACTGGAGATTCCCCTCTCTGGGAGATCTTCCTGACTCAGGGATTGAACCCAGACCTCCTGTAATGCAGACAGATTCTTTATCATCTGAACCCCCAGGGAAGCCCTCTGGTAAATGAGTCTGTCCTTAATCCTACAGGCACTGGGAGTCACAGAAGGTTTCTGAGCAGGACATTGGTTTGATCAGACTTGACAGGACCTACAAGGGGAGAGGCTGAAGGCAGGGAGGCCAGTGGGGAGGCGGGGCGAGCGATCCCGGCAGGAAAGATGGGGCTGAACTAGGATCATGGCAGAGACCCAAGCCAGAGACAATCAGGAGGACTTGGTGTTTTTCCAGGAGGGAGGGCAGAGTCGGGGGGACCTCCTCCCCGGGGGCACAGGGGGCGTCGTCTGCTGACATCAGAGACACAGGAGCACATGTGAGTTTCAGGGGGTACTGCAGAGCTGGATTTGAACTCGCAGGGCCTGGGGAACAGCCCAGTGGAGGCGTGGGATGAAGCTCCACCAAGCGGATGGCGGCCTGCAGATGCGATGTGGGCCGCTGTTGACGCTGGGGTGGTGACGGTGGGCACGCAGGGTACATACCAAGGTCGGAGCATTGATAATGGAGAGGTTGTAGCCGAACTGGAAAGTTCCACCAATACCAGCCGCACAGATGGTCAGGAGCAGGACCCTGCCCTGAGCCTGGGGAGAAAGGAGAGGACCCAGTGGCCGACGGCAGCTCCCACCTTCCCCCTGTGGGGCTGCAGCCCACCAGTCCCAGCATGGCGATCTGTCTGAAGCTGGCGGTGACGACGTCCCCGCTTTGCGAGGCAGAGAGGAGTTGCCTAGGCCAAACAGCAAGGGGCAGGCAGCAGAGATGCCCCTCGCCTTCTGCTTGGAGCCCGGGATCCCACTGTCCCTCGGCCTTGACAGCATTTTCCTGAGATGGACAGCCATACCCGGTCCCCTACCCCCAGCCTTGCCCAGCTGCCCCCCAGGAATGCCTGCTGTGGCTCACGGGACAACACCCTGAGCTGGGGCCCCAGGGGAGTGGAGCTCTGTGAAGCTTCTCCACAGACTGGCTGGGCGCCCCCCTCTGTTAAGAGAAGGGGCCATATGGACCTACACGTGTGGGGGCCTGAGAGGCAGCCTGAGCCGCAGAGAGCAGCGGGAGCCCCGCTGATGCTGATGGCGGCTTCCGGCTGGGGGCAGCGGTGCGCACACACCTGGTACAACAAGAGGGCACCTTCTTGTCCTAGAGCAGCAGCCCTAGACAGGCGGGCGACTCCGCAAGGCACCCCCAGGAGGCTCAGTGACCTGATGCCCCGTTGTTAGGTCGGTAAGCTCTCCTAGGCATTCACCATCTATTTAGAGTTTGCCTCTTATATATTTTTTAAGATTTTTTTTTACACTTTTAAAAATTTATTTTTAATTGGAGAATAATTGCCTTACAATGTTGTGTTGGTTTCTGCTGTACAACAGCCTGAATCAGCTCTAAGTATACCTATATCCCTTCCCTCTTGAGTCTCCCTCCCACCTCTCACTTAAAGATTTTTTTGATGTGGGTCATTTCTTTAAAGTATTTATTAAATTTGTTACAACATTGCTTCTGTTTTATGTTTTGGGTGGTTTTTTTGTTTGCTTGTTTTTTGCCAAGAGGCACGTGGATCTTAGCTCGCAGGGCCAGGGATCAAACCAGCACCTCCTGCGCTGGAAGGTGAAGTCTTAACCACTGGACCACCAGGGACATCCCCGTCTTGTCATTTTTGATTACAAAAGAGTATGTTCATTAAGGGGCTTGCCTGGTGGTGCAGCGGTAAAGAATCCGCATGTACTGCAGGACATCCAGGAGACCTGGGTTCGATCCCTAGGTCAGGAAAATTCCCTGGAGGAGGGCATGGCAACCCACTCCAGTATTCTTGCCTGGAGAACCCAATGGATAGAGGAGCCTGGTGAGCCACAGTCCGTGGGGTTGCACAGAGTCGGATACGACTGAAGCAACTTAGCACACACACTCACACACACACACACACACACGCTCATTAAATCTTTTGAAAGCTCAGCACACACTGAAGGTTCTCCACTCTCCCAAAGAACAGTGGCCTGCTTCCCTCAGATATTTCACGAGACACTCACAAAGTGGTTAACTGTTCAAAAATGGGATTGTTGATCTTTTCCCAGTAACTCCATACTACCTTTCACGTTCTGGCAAATTGTCTCCCAGGTATAAAGTACTGTGTCATATTTATTACTTTTTTAATATTTAAATACAAGTTTCATGGTAGAAGGATGTTTGGCTCAGGACTTCGTGAAAAATTTCCAGAGCCTGAAGGCTACTTACTCATTCATCCGTCATACCGAGTGCCTTACCCAGCCAGGAACTGAGCTGGGGGGCAGATACGGGGCGGGGGCGCGGGTAGGGGCGATGGAGGGGTGGAAACAGACCTGCTTTCACCGGATGGTGAGAAACTGGGCTGGGATGGGGAGGCGGGGGAATAGGCTCCCAGGGCAGGACCTTGCCAAAGATGCTGCCACCAGTCTGCGGGCAGGTCTGTGCCGGGCACCGTGGCCGGCCGCCAAGTTCCTATAAGGCTAAGTGACTTTCCCTCAAGCGGGAAGCCACAGAGGGAAGCCAGGTGGGAACGCGAGAGTCCGATGCCGCTGGAGTCACGCGGAAGCTCCCTAATGGTCTGCCTGCGGGGAGAGTCTCACTGGGAGCGCAGATCCGCAGGAAGGGGCAAGTCACCCGACGAGAACCGACCCCCTGTGGCAGGGCGGAGGCTGGCAGGTCGCCAAGGCAGCATAAATTACTTAATTCCCTGAGACCGTGCGTGGAGACCGCCTAGGCCTGCGGCGACTGGTCAGGAAAGCCTTCAAACATTAGCTATGGTGGGGAGGAGTCATTCAATGAGCAAGGAAGGCTTGCCTTCCCACTCTGGGCAATAAATCGACAGTTCTAGGTGCTGGGGATACAGCAGTGAACCAAAAAGACGAAATCCGGGATCTCACGGAACTTTCCTTCCAGCGGGGGAGTGACAGGCAGTAACAAATGAACAAGGAAAATG
>SJXO01001713.1:2610-13879 GCA_006408615.1 Connochaetes taurinus | reverse complement strand
GCCCACCGCTCCTCCACCCGCCTGGCGCCCTGGCTCCTCCACCCGCCTGGCGCTCTGGTCCCCTCCCCGTGCCCACCGCTCCTCCACCCGCCTGGCGCCGCCATTCCTCCAGCCCCTCCAAGCCAGCCTGTCAGTTTTACTTCTTCGAGCCTGACCCGTTTGCTGACGCTTGTGTGGGGCCCGACCCGGTGGGGATGGGTGGCTCAGGGTGCCTGCCTCATGGCTCTGGTTCCTCTGATGTCTCAGGCCTGACCTCCTCCCAGGTTCTGCCCACTTCTGGGCCAAGCCTGGCCCCACGCTGGGCTGGCCGGCTGTGCAGGGCATCGGACACCCATGCTCTGGGGGCTTCAGGGCTGTGGCAGGTGGCCTCACTCAGCACTGGCGGCTCTCCCACAGGGATCGCAGTGGGCCATGTCTACTACTTCCTGGAGGACGTCTTCCCCAACCAGCCTGGAGGCAAGAGGCTGCTGCTGACCCCCAGCTTCCTGTGAGTGCTGACAGCCTTCCCCACCCGCCTCCCCAGATGGCTCTCCACCCCATGGGGGGGACCCTGCCAGCTGCAGCTCAGCGTGGGCCCCTCCTCACAGGAAACTGCTACTGGATGCCCCAGCGGAGGACCCCAATTACCTGCCCCTCCCCGAGGAGCAGCCAGGACCCCTGCAGCAGTGAGGACGACCTCACCCAGAGCCGGGTCCCCCACCCCCACCCCTGGCCTGCGACGCAGCTGCCTGTCCTGGAGGCCGGGCCCGGGCCCAGAGCCCCCGCCCTGAATAAACAAGTGACCTGCAGCCTGTTCCCCACAGCACTGGCTCTCCTGCCAGGGCCACCAAGCCTCACCTGCTCTCCGGCCCAGCACAGGCAGCACAGCCGGAGGCCCAGGGAGGGTCCAGAACCTGCCCGGTTGCCATCAGAGCTCTGAGCACAGAGGGCAGCCTTGCTGGGGTTCTCATCCCCGCCCTGCCTGTGCTGTACTTCAGCTTCCACTGATGGGCTCAGATCTCAGGGGCAGGGCTGGGACTGGGATGCTGGGTTGTGCTGAGCTTTGGCTGTGGGGGCCCTCCGTGGACACCTCCCTAGGGTCCTCCTGTCCCGAACTGGCAACCCCCAAGGAGATCTCTGCCTCATTTCTCAGCCAGGCCACTGAAGGACGGGCCAGGTGCAGAAGAGGGCCAGGCCCTTTCTGTGATTCCAAAGCCTCAAGTGTCACGTTTGCAGAGTCCAGTGGCTGAGGCAAAGGCCTCTGGGAAGCTCCGCCCCTGCCGCTTGCAGCTGAGGCCCGCGGGAGCCTCACCTGGCCCCCAGCTCACGGGCATCGGAGGACCAGTCCACAGTGGTTTGGTCCTGGGTCGGCACGAGCCGCCTCCGGCTGTCACTTTCACAGACGATAAAAGGACTCGCTGTGGAGTCGGACCTTAATGTTATTGTGAAACCTCGGGCCCAGCAGCGGACCTGGCAGTGGGTAGGCAGGTGAAGGCCCCGCCCCGGGCCTTTCCCAGGCAGGTGCCGCCTGGCCCGCAGGGGAGGCAGGCAGTGTCATCCCCCACCGGCTCTGGGGCTCAGGCCACCTCCTGCTGTGGCCGGAACATCCCCCCAGTGGTGGAGCCCAGTGTCCGCGAGGCCAGCTGGGCCTGGAGCCTTTTTCTCTGAAGCCCTGCCGTCCCCTTGCCCTGTATGGAGGGCAGAGGCTGGAGCACGAGTTCCTAGGATGTGCTCACGAGACCCCCAAGCCCAGGGGCGAGGCCCATCGCAGCCCACCCCGCAGCTGGAAACCCTCGGGGCTCTGCCCCTCCCGCTGTGAGGCCCCCGCTGTGTTGGTGCCAGCAACGGAAGGTCCAGGGCCTGGGCCCACGGGCTTAACGCAACTGGGCCTGGGTCACCTGCGGGGCCTGGTCCTGGGAGGAGGAAGCCCCCAGGTGCCACCCTCCTGGGTACCATGTCCAGGTTGCGTGGGGACCCATCCACGTCACAGAAGATGCAGGGTCACGTGGCGAGCTGGCACCGGGCCCCGCTGGAGCACCAGCCGCTGGTGGAGGTGGGCCTCAGCTCTCCTGTCAGGCACGTGGTGCTGGGAGGTGTGGCCGGAGTGGTGCCCACCGGCTGCAGCAGAACAGGTGGGCACAGGCCCACCAGCAGCGCCTGCACAGGACGGGGCCCCTGCAAGGGACAGAGAAGCCACGCTCCTGGCTGGGGGCCGGGCTGGGACTGACAGGTGGCCCTGCCCTCTGCACCCCACCACTTCCAACCCGCCCGGGACTCCAAGGACTTGCTGAGCTGGGCGGGCGGGAGCCATGGGGAGTCAAACTGCTGCTGGGGGCGGGAGGGGCGGCTCGCAGGGCTGAGTGGAGCCCTGGCTCTGCTCATGGCTGTGGGGGTGGGGGGGTCCGGGGGCACCTTAGCCCTGCTGAGGCCCAGCTGGGACGTGCGTGCAGGAGGGTGAGGGGCCAGCCTGTGCCATGCTGCCCCCATTGTCAGCTCCGTGCCACCACTTTGAAGAAACAGAACCTGTTGCCTTTTTATTTAGAAAGTGTTGCTGCCCTGCCTGGGGCTTCTATACAAAAAACAAACACAGCTCAACTTGGCCTCTCCTGACCAGAGACGGGTAGTGGGGACGGGCTCAGCAGACGGAATGTGTCCCTGGGCGGCGGGGGACCAGGAGGCCCCTGGCCCATTCCTCAGGATGGCCGGGCTGCCCCCGCCTGGTCCCCTCCGAGCCAGAAGATGGAGGAGAGGTGGGCCGATCTCCAGATGCTCCCTGGGAGCCAGGCGCCGCAGGGTGGTCACCAGGCCGGGGCCGTGTTGGCCAGACGCCTCATCCGCCTGCGGGAGGGGGAGGGCAGCGACCCCCGGGTCTCTCAGGCAACCGAGTGAGGGGGCAGGAGCCCCTAGCCCGTCCCTTGGCCGCTCTGCCGCGTGGGGCCTGGAAGCCGCCCTCTGTCCCGCCCCCTCCCCAGGGAGAGGGAGCCTGCTCTGGGCTGCGGTCAGACCTGCCCGAGGGCTAGCCTGGGACCCCTCGCCCGGGGCCGTCCCGCCTGGAAGGGGCTGGGGCAGCACCTTGTGTTCCGGTCCTGGTCCCGGATTTTCTTCTCCATCTCCGCGTCCGTCAGGGTCTCCAGCAGCGGGCACCACTGATCAGCATCCCCCGTGTTCCGGATGGCAATCTCCACCGTGGGCAGGGGGTTCTCGCTGTGGAAGACGGGAGAGGTAGACAGCTCGCAGAGCAGCTGCGGGAGGGGCCCCCAGAAAGCCGTGTCCACCCCCCGCAGGCAGGCAGGGCATGGAGCCTGGTTTCTGCACCCGGCTCCCGACATGGGGCGGCTGGGCACGCTGCCAACATGGCATCTCCAGATCTGCACGTGGGGAGAGGTCCACAGGACAGTGCTACGGGCCCAGCCAGTCCCAGTGGGCCTGCAGGGAGGAGGAGGGCTGTCCACCCCGCTCAGTGTCCAGGAGAAAGGACAGCAAAGGAGTCCATCCACCCAGGAGTGGAGTCCCAGGGCCCCTGCCCTGACCAGCCCGCAGGCGGCCCCTCTGCCCACATCACAGGGGCCCAGAATCCATAAGCCCTGACTGCTCCACCCCGGGGCCCCTCAAAGATGCGCCCAGACTCCATCTGAGGAGTCTGCACACCCTCTGGTGAAGTGGACTCAGGGCTGGGGGTCAGCCTCGGCGAGGAGCTGCCTCTGCCAGGAGAGCCAGGCCCAGCCCACCGGCGAGCCTCAGCTGCGCCCTCGCCTGCCCTGCCTGCAGCTGCCACGCTGGCCTCGGTCCTCTCCTCTGGCCTCCTGCTGGGCCACTGTGCTCGGCCCCAGGAGTCAGCCTGCCAGGAGCCCTACAGAGTCAGCCCCCAGAGGGAGGGTGGGGGCCCCCAGGGGACAGCACAAGAAAAAACAGGCCCCTGGCCTTAGCTTTAACTCCTCATCTGGAAAATGGGGACAGTGTCCTTGCTGCGAGGAGTTTCAGAGGACCACTGCCACAAAACATCTGGCACACACCCACTGCGTGGGGCCTGGGGCCCGAGCCGGTGCCCCCGAGTCCCAGGCCGGTGGCTCGGCCGCCCCTGCCGACAGCTGCTTCCCAGCCAGGTGGTGCTGCAGCAATCCAGAAGCCAGCACTGCAGACCCAAACGTCACTCCTCACGTTGCAGGCTCCCAGCTGCCTTCCTCGGGGGCAGCAGACACAAAAGTCACCAAGCCCACGCCAGTGGGGGCAAACACGTCTTCCTCTAAACTTAAACAAGCGCGGGTCCTGGAGGCCCTGTGTTTACCTCCCTGTGGCTCCAGGAAGATTGCATCCCAGGGGGTTGTTCTAAACCAAGGGCTGCTCAGGCCTGGAAGGAGGGGCCTGGAACCAGGAGCCCACCCTCCCGGGCGTTCGGCTTCCTGGGCCTCAAGGCCACCTGGGACCCTGCATTCCCACCACCTGCCAGGTGCAAGCAGGGAGGCCGTGTCGGAGCAGGCAGAGGGCCCGGAGGGGCGTCTTCGACGGGACCTCACTTTGACAACCTCACAGGTGTGGCAGGCCAGCTGGGAGGCACGGCTGTGCCCACCTGGTAGATGAGAACAAGACTGCAGGAAGTGATACCCCTGCACACCTCCCCAACCGGGAGGAGGGGACAAAACTCGGTGTCACCCTCCTGGGTAAGATCAACTGACTCGACAAGGGGCCCAGCCCACTCGATGGGGCAAGGGCAGTCCTTCCAACAAGCAGTGCTGGGACAGGACCCGGCAGGCCACGGTTTCTCAGCTATGCCACCAACAGCACAAGCAACCCGAGAAAAAAACATAAACTGGACACTGTCACAAGCTTTTGTGCCGCAAAGGACACTGTCACGTAAGTGAACTACAAACCCACAAAAAGGGAGAAGACACATGCCTCTGCCTCTGTATCTTCAGATGCGTGGTAAGGGACCTGTACCTGGAATGTGTAACGAACTCTTGAAAAGTGGAAGTGTTAGTCACTCAGTCATGTCCAGCTCTTTGCAACCCCATGGACGGTAGCCTGCCAGGCTCCTCTGCCCATGGGATTCTCCAGGCAAGAATACTGGAACGGGTTGCCATGCCCTCCTCCAGGGGATCTTCCCAACCCAGGGATTAAACCTACGTCTCTCCTGCACTGGCAGGGGGGTTCTTTACCAGCAGTGCCACCTGGGTAGAAAAATCTCCAGGTTCCCTGGGTGTCAGAGCAGGAGGGGCTCGGCCCAGGCCTGTGAGGGGACCCCCTCCGAGTGGCCCTGCTGCACAGCAGTGAGAGGTGCGTTCTGAGTCAGCTTCCAGGGACCAGGGACTTGGTGTCGACATCACTCCCAGGACCTCGGGATCTGCTCTGGGAAGTGAGGCTGCCCAGGCTGGCCCCAGGCCTGCTGGCCTCAGCTCGTGAGCCGTGCATGGACAGGTGCCGCGAGCAGGCCTCCCACCGGACTTGGGGCGTGGCCTGGACCCCGGGGCTGCCGGCGGTCGCAGGGGGCCCCGTGTGGCGGCTGTTCCCTCTCTTGCTCAGAGTCCCAGGAACATGGTGGGCGCTGCCTCCCGGGCTTTCTGGAGAAGCAGCTGAGACGCAAACAGCCCCACATGCTCCCTCAGCTGTTCCGTTAAGGGCGGTCCCTTGGTAACAGCCTCCACATGGGGACGGTGACAGCTTGAGCAGCCGCGTAAAGCCTAACATCTGGTCTGGAAGCCTCCCGCGGTGGAAGGGGGCCCGAGGGACAGGGTTCCCCGGGGCGAGCTCCACCGGGTCCGGGGCTGCTGGCAACCGGAAGGCACGCCAGGGTCGCGAGGAGCCCGCCCGTGTCCACTGCCGCCAGCACCTGGGACCAGATCCCCTCCCCGCTCTGTGGGCGGCCTGAACGCCACCCCCTGTCCCACGGGGCACCCGCCGCCTGCTTGTGGACTGAACAAGAGGCGGCAGTGGCCTCCAGACCCCCCTCGGCGGGTGCAGACCTGTCCAAGACTGAGCACAAGGCCAGGGGGTAAGCAAGGGTCTCAGTAATGTCCCCGCTGGGACAGGGGACGGGAGGAGGCGACAGGCCGCCGAGCGCGCGGGGCGGCCCTCAGTCAGCTGGCACTGAAGCCCCAGGAAGTCCCAAAGGCATCCCCACAGAGGGGGGCGGGGGCGGCCACCCGTCTGAGCCCCTACCTGAAGGCGTAGGTCTTCTGATGCCAGCTCAGCTGTCCCCGGATGCTGTAGGCGATGGTGGTGACGAACTCCCCGCCCAGCCCCAGCTCGGAGCACAGCTTCAGGGCGAACTTCTCGGGCGAGTTCTCCTTCTCTGACATGTCCCACTCGAACTGGTCCACCAGGGAGATGTTCCCCACGTGGATGTTCAGCTGGCCCGGGAGCACAGACATGAGCTGCAGTGGTCCCCCTCCGGGGCCAGGCTGCACGCTCAACGCCCCCTCCCTCCAGAACGTCTCCCCTTCACTCTCAGCTGCGCCCCTGTGCTGCTAGTTGGGGTAAGGAAAACAACCCCTATCTCTCTGCAAAGGGATTAACTACCGAGGAAGATGTGTTGGTAATTGGATAACTCCCTACAAAGAAAGATTGGATCTGATGGCTTTACTGGTGAATTCTTCCAAACATTTCAAGAACTAACACCAAACCTTATCAAATCCTGCCAAAAAACTGAAAAAGAAGGAACACTTCATAACTCACTGCCTTGATACCAAAGCCAGACAAAGACACTACAAGAAAGGAAAACTACAGACCAATACTTACTGTGAACGTCGATGTGAAACCTCCGCAGACACGAGCAGAGCGACGTTCAGCAGCACATCGGAAGCATTATACACCATGATAGATGATGTGGTGATGACGCAAATTATAAATGGGGGGACTTGCTCTGGCAACGTAAGGGTGGCTCAGTAAGTGAACCGATCAGTGCAATGAGCCACTTGAACAGAACGAAGGGCAAAACCACACAGTCGTCTCAGTAATCGGGGAAGAAAGCATTAGACAAAATTCAGCATGCTTTCACGATAAAAGCACTCAGTAAACTAAGAACAGATGGAAACTACGTCAACAAGATTAACTCAGTCAAAAAAAAATCACTGCAAGTAGCACCCACAACGGTAGAAGACTGGTAACTTTTCCTCTAAGATCAGGAACTAGCCGAGGATACCCAGTCTTGCCACTTTGATTCAATATGGCGTAATTTCTACTCAGTGCAATTAGGCAAAAAAAATAAATACAAGGTATCCACCTGGAAAGGAAGAAGTAAAACTATCTTTGTTCCGAGATGTTATGATCTTATAGGCAGAGTTTAAGACGCTAACAAGATACTGTTAGAGCTGACGAGTGGATTCAGCAAGGCAGCAGGGCACAATGTCCACACGCAAAAACCAGCCTCATCTCTGTATGCCAACCCTGAGCAATCCGAGAAAGGAAGCATGAAGAAATTACAATAACATCAGAAAGAACAAAATCCTTAGAAATTAATTTAACCAAGGAGATGGAAGGCTTGTACAGTGAACAATATAAAACACGCTGAAAAAAATTGAAGACATAAATAAATGGGAAAACGTCCCACGTCCATGGACTGGAAGACTTCAAATTGTTAAGTTGTCAAGGCCATGGTTTTTCCAGGAGTCATATATGGATGTGAGCTTTGGACTATAAAGAAAGCTGAGCACTGAAGAATGGATGCTTTTGAACTCTGGTGTTGGAAAAGACTCTTGAGAGTCCCTTGGACTGCAAGGAGATCCAACCAGTCCATTCTAAAGGAGATCAGTGCTGGGTGTTCATTGGAAGGACTGATGTTGAAGCTGAAGCTCCAATACTTTGGCCACTTGATGCGAAGAACTGACTCATTGGAAAAGACCCTGATGCTGGGAAAGACTGAAGGCGGGAGGAGAAGCGGATGACAGACGAAGAGATGGTTGGATGGCATCACCGACTCAATGGACATGGGTTTGGGTGGACTCCGGGAGTTGGTGATGGACAGGGAGGCCTGGTGTGCTGTGGTTCATGGGGTCGCGAGGAGTCAGACACGACTGAGCGACTGAACTGAACTGAACATGAATACCCAAAGCAATCTACAAAGCCAATGTAATCCCTATCAAAATCCCGATAGCATTTCTGCAGAAATAGGAAAAAAAATCTTAAAATTCATATGGAATCTAAGGAAAAGCAAAGGATGTCTGGTCAAAACAATGACGAAAAGAACAACAAAGCTGGAAGACTCACACTTCTTGATTTCAAAACTGACTGCAAAGATACAACAATGAGAACACTATGGGACTAACATAAAAACAGACACATGGACCAATGGGACAGCCCAGAAACAAACTCTCAAATAGGTGGTCAAATGATTCTCAACAAAGATGCCAAGACCATTCAATGAAGGATAGTCTTTGCAACCAGTGGTTTTGGGGAAAAAGAACATACACATGTGGAAGAATGCAGTGGGACCCTTACCTAACCCCACAGACAGAAATTAGCTCAAAATAGATGGTACATACAAATGGAAGAGCTCAATCTATAAAACTCTCAGAAAAACAGAGCAAAGCTTCATGACATTGGATTTCGCAGTGATTTCTCAGATATGACATCAAAGACATAGGTGATAAGCGAAAAAATAAACTGGACTTCACCAAAACAGAAAGCTTCTATGCATCAAAAGACACTCTCACCAACATAAAAAGGCAACCCGTGGAAGAAAACACCTGCAAATCACAGGATCTGAAAACAGATCGCCATCTATAAGATACAGGGAACTGGTAAAACAACAAGAAAACAACAAAACCCACGCTCAAAAACGGGAAGGACTTCAGCAGACACAGAAAATAAACAGATGGCCAACAGGGCCACTAATCAGCAAGGAAAGGCCCACAGAGGTCCATATCCAAGGCCATGGTTTTTCCAGTAGTCATGGAGGGATGTGAGAGTTGGACCATAAAGAAAGCTGAGCACCGAACAATTGATGCTTTTGAACTGCGGTGTTGGAGAAGACTTGAGAGTCCCTTGGACTGCAAGGAGATCCAACCAGTCCATTCTGAAGGAGATCAGCCCTGAATATTCACTGAAGGACTGATGCTGAAGCTACAATACTTTGTAAGCTGGAAGACTCACACTTCTTGATTTCAAAACTGACTGCAAAGATACAACAATGAGAACACTATGGGACTAACATAAAAACAGACACATGGACCAATGGGACAGCCCAGAAACAAACTCTCAAATAGGTGGTCAAATGATTCTCAACAAAGATGCCAAGACCATTCAATGAAGGATAGTCTTTGCAACCAGTGGTTTTGGGGAAAAAGAACATACACATGTGGAAGAATGCAGTGGGACCCTTACCTAACCCCACAGACAGAAATTAGCTCAAAATAGATGGTACATACAAATGGAAGAGCTCAATCTATAAAACTCTCAGAAAAACAGAGCAAAGCTTCATGACATTGGATTTCGCAGTGATTTCTCAGATATGACATCAAAGACATAGGTGATAAGCGAAAAAATAAACTGGACTTCACCAAAACAGAAAGCTTCTATGCATCAAAAGACACTCTCACCAACATAAAAAGGCAACCCGTGGAAGAAAACACCTGCAAATCACAGGATCTGAAAACAGATCGCCATCTATAAGATACAGGGAACTGGTAAAACAACAAGAAAACAACAAAACCCACGCTCAAAAACGGGAAGGACTTCAGCAGACACAGAAAATAAACAGATGGCCAACAGGGCCACTAATCAGCAAGGAAAGGCCCACAGAGGTCCATATCCAAGGCCATGGTTTTTCCAGTAGTCATGGAGGGATGTGAGAGTTGGACCATAAAGAAAGCTGAGCACCGAACAATTGATGCTTTTGAACTGCGGTGTTGGAGAAGACTTGAGAGTCCCTTGGACTGCAAGGAGATCCAACCAGTCCATTCTGAAGGAGATCAGCCCTGAATATTCACTGAAGGACTGATGCTGAAGCTACAATACTTTGGCCACCTCATGCGAAGAGCTGACTCATTGGAAAAGACCCTGATGCTGGGAAAGATTGAGGGCAGGAGGAGAAGGGGATGGCAGAGGATGAGATGGTTGGATGGCATCACTGACTCGATGGACGTGAGTTTGGGCAAGCTCCGGGAGAGAATGAAGGGCAGGGAAGCCTGGCGTGCTGCAGTCCATGCATCCTCAACAGCTGGACTGAGCCACTGAACAATAACAAATCAACAGGGAAATACAAATAGAAGCCACAGGGAGATACTGTTCACCACCAGGCAGGCCTTCTTGAGGGGGCTCGGGGCAGGTGGCCCCCTCTTCTCTCGTGACGACCCCCATGACTGCGGGGGTTGCTGAGACAGCATGGGGTATGCCTGGCCCAGCCTGCCCACAACAAGAGTGGCAGTGTGCCCACCTCGATGCACCCTTCCCCGCTCTGCTCATCAGCTGGGTCACCCCTGGGACCACCCAGCTTCCGCTCCACGCTTGGCAAGGTCGCAGCAGCACCTGGACGCGCGCAGAACGTGATGCCCTCCTCAGAAGTCGGCCTGTGCCCTTCCTGGGACAAGCTGCCCAAGAGACAGCCTTCCAGAGCCCTGCCCCACAACATGGACCCCAGACAGGCTCCTGTCGAGGCCTCCACGCACCTCCGCACCTCGCAAGCCCCGAGGACAAGGCAGGCCTGCTGCGGGTGAGGAGCCGCCTACCTTGATAATGACACGCTGGTCTGACTGGTCTTCCAGGATGCTGTCCGTGGGGTAGGACTCGATCTGCTGTCTGATGGCGGAGGCAATGGCCGGCACGAACGTCAGCGGGTTCAGATCCAGGTCGTCACAGAGAATCTCTGAGAACATCTCCGGGGTCATCAGCTTCTCTGAAACGGAGACGGAGCGGGGGAACCACCGGTGGACCACGGGGCCTAAGGTCAGCCTGCTCAGCCCTGGCCTCCCCCAGCCCTGCCTCCTCTGCCACCCACCCCTGGGTGACAACAGGACCCCCAACACCACGCAGACAGAGCTGAGTGCACGCCAGCCAGGGCAGCGGACGGACCATTCATGTTCCAGGTAAAGGCGTCCCGCAGCTTCTGCCCATCAATCTCCATGTCCAGTCGGATGGGGACCAGCACCTCGGGCTGGGACGCATTCTCGTGGATGACAGCTGGGTCGTGGTCGTCAAAGCTGGAAGGGAAGCGGCCCCATGCTCAGCAAAGCGGGCTGTGTCCCTGTGCCCAGGGCCTCCCTCTCTGTACCAGTGGTCACTGAGACCTGCCCAGAGAGGACCTGTCCACTACGGGCTGAGCTGGCAGAGACAGAGCCGGTGGGGGTCCACATGGGGCAGG
>SJXO01001712.1:329166-342287 GCA_006408615.1 Connochaetes taurinus | reverse complement strand
GAGACAGGTCCAGCCCCTGGGGTCCCTGCGTGGCTCCTCCTCACGTCACCAGACCCGACGTGCACCTGCCTGGCCTGCCAGGGGCCTCTTCACTGTCCCCCCAGGAGGGTGTGGCTCCCACCGCACTGCCCCACCGCCCAGGCTGCCGCACCAAGCCCCCACCCGCAGCCCTGCAGAGGTCTTCACCCTCCCAGGCCAGGCGGGCCAGGCCTGGCCCTCCCCACACCGCAGGCCTACTCTGTTCCCAGGGGTCCCGGCGCCCCAGGGGGATCCGCAGACTCTGTCGGTCTGGCTTGTGGAGATGTCCCACCACACAGACGCCCCAGCCAGAGCCGTCCCAGGCAGGGCGGGCGGCGGGGACTGCGAGGCCCACAGGTGGGGCCCAGACACCGGCCCAGCTCTCAGGAGCCTCTCCCAGACACCCCCCAGAGGCAGGGCTGCCCGCCCGCCCTCCACCCCGTGGGGTCAGCCGCCCCCAGGTGCCGCCCGACCCCGGGACGGGGGACGCATCCCCCACCCACTGGGACCAGCGGGCTGCCCCGGGCTCGAGGTTGAAGGCCAAAGGTCGCAATGTGACGTGCTCCCTGCAAGGTGCCCACACCCCACCTCCCAGAGCTCATGCCCTTGGGTGACCCCTCTACCCACAGCCCCCATAAAATCAGGTGTTGTTCGGCTAGTTGCTAGGTCATGTCTGACTCTTTTGGGACCCCATGGACTGTGGCCAACCAGGCTCCTCTGTCCGTGGGATTCTCCAGGCAAGAAGACTGGGGTGGGCTGCCGTTTCCTCCTCCAGGGGTCTTCCCGACCCAGGGCTCCAACCCGTGTCTCCTGCCTTGGCTGCTGCTGCTGAGTCGCTTCAGTCGTGTCCGACTCTGTGCGACCCCAGAGACGGCAGCCCACCAGGCTCCCCCGTCCCTGGGATTCTCCAGGCAAGAAGACTGCGGTGAGCTGCCATTTCCTCCTCCAGGGGGTCTTCCCGACCCAGGGTTCGAACCGGTGTCTCCTGCCTTGGCAGGACACAGCAAAAATGAAGGGACAGGCCACTGAGGCCACGATGCCTGTTTTCCTGGAATCTCCTCCACGGTGAGGATGGAGTTGGCCCAGGGTCACAGGCTGGCGGGCAGCCAGCAGCCAGCAACCAGTGAACCAAGTCCTGAGCCCCCTGCTCCGAGGGCAGCCAAGGGGCTTAGACACGGTCCTTCCGCAGCAGGCCTCTGCCTGAGGCCCTCCTGCCCCAGACCCCAGCCCTCCTGAACAGCAGCAGGCAAGCCACAGACCAGCAGCTGAGCAGGCAGGAGCGTGAGGCGCCCCGCTTCTGGGGAGGCCCGCTGGGGTGCTCCGAGTCCAGCAGGGGAAGGGCTCCCGGGGCAGGAGGGGCGTGCCTTTGCGGGGACCCAGAGAGGGACCCACGATCCTTCCTGCATGTGGGCTCTGGGGCAGGCTGGGTCCTGAGTGCATGAGCTCCTGGCCCGAGGACTCAGCACGCAGTGGGGTGTATGGAGCTGGGGCTGAAGAAAGACAAGGGGCCTCGCGGAGAGGTGGGGCCTGGACACTGGCTTCCCAGGATTTCCAAGACCCCGCCCCCACCTCTAGTCCTCCCGCTGGGGCTGCGCTTGTTTCCCTAAACTCCTCTTGAAGACCGAACCCCTGGCACCCAGGCGTGTGGCCGTTTGGAAACGGGGCGTCTGTGGCTGGACCTGGTGAGGCTGAGGCTGCCCTGCAGGGGCCGGGACGGTGTCCTGTGAAGCCGGACGGCTGGAGACATGCTCACAGGGAGATGCCATGGGGAGGGGCTCAGAGAGGGTGATGCTTCCCTGAGTCCAGGCGCCGGCCAACGCCGGCCAAGCTGAGAAGCTGGAGGGGGCCTGGGCCAGAGTCCCCCTCGGCTGCAGAAGGAAGCTGCCGCACCAACACTGTGGCCTTGGACTTCCAGCCACTGGGACAGGACACCCACCCCCCTCATCCTTCTCTCCAGGGAACACACACAACCTCCTGCCAGGCGCCAGGCACCTGGGAGGGGCTGCAGAGACGATGGGGCTGCGGACAGGCCCGGCCAGGCCCCAGGGGCTCATCAGGAAGACCCTCAGCCCAACAGTCACGGCACACGCACTCACGCTGCCGTGCAGAGACCAATGGCCTTGGGGGGTGGCGAGGGGGTCCAAGGACAGCAGTCGGGCCCAGGACGGGATGCTGGAGTGACCCTCTGAACTGAGAGGGACACCGGAGTGTGGAGGCCGCGTGGGCGCCGACACGGGGCGGGTGTGGCCGGCACAGCCCCTCCTGCCCACCCTGGGAGACCCGCCGGGAACATGCAGGCTGCGAAGCAGGGGTGGAGGGCCGAGTGTCCCGGCCTGCGGGTGTGACCATCAGTGGATGCAGGAACCAACAGGAGGGCAGCGACTCTTTCCTCAGCAAATTAGAAAACGCCATGTGTGCTCGTGCACAAGGTGAGGTCGTTTCAGGAGACTTCATTCAGTTACCCACACGCGGGTCCTGTGTGCACCAGGCTGAGAACTAACCTGCTTCCTGGCAGGTGCCGCCAGGCCCTGGCCCTGCCGGGAACCGGGTCGACGTGCCCCATGCACACATCTGTCCTTCCTGGGACGGTGGCTGCGCCTGGGCCCCAGGACGGTTCCAAGGCCTTCCACAGCCGGTGGGGCCAGAGCTCTGGAGCCACACAGCCATCATCCTGCTGAGCAACGGCGCAGGGCTGACCTCAGCGTGCAGGGTGTGTGTACACGTATGTGGATGTGTGCTCACATGTGAGTGAGGGTGAGCACGTGAGCGTGCACAGGTGTGCAAGGCGTGTGCCTACACCGCTGTGGTGCCGACTAAGAGTGGGAGGTGCTGGGTCTCCTCCCCGTGGACCTCGGAACAGCAGCCAGAGAGGCCGTGAGGCTGCCCAGCAGTCACTGGGCGTGAACTCCGGGGGAAGCGGGCCCGGCCCCTGCGGTCTCAGCACACGGGGCTCCTGGGTGCAGGGTGGGCGCGTGCAGGGGGCCACGTCTGAAGCTCCAAAGCGCTGTCCTCCACTCCCACGCCGTCTCCGCAGGGGCCAGACCCAGAAAGTCCTCCAACCGCCCGCTGCTCACCTGAGGCCGCGTCTGGACTGTGCTCTCGGCTCCCCTCTCTGCCGCCCCCCAGGGGCTCCCCTCCATCCCCTGCGCCCCATGGGGAACCCCAGGTTCAGCCACACATCCATGTGCTCCCCCAACAAGGAGCGTGCAGATGGCACAGACCACCCAGGCCTGAGTCTGCACAGGACATGCCCATGAGGAGGGAGGACCTGAAGCTTCCACAGATCCCGTCCTGTCTCTTTAGCAGATGGGGGCCAGCACCCCCCCACCCCAGTCTGGGCCCCCCCCCAGCGCCCCTCCCTGCAGGGCCGGCTGACGGTCCACCGGGCTGAGGGCATGTCGGGCAGCCCACGAGGGCGGGTGGGTGGATGGACACCAGACCCTGGCCAGCCTGGGTCTCTGCAAGACGGTGTTTTGACCGAGAACCAAAAGGCGTAGAAGTGCACCCTAGTTAGGCTGTTTGTTTTGCAGAGATGAGTTAGCAACCCTGAAATTGCCCGGCATTTACTCTAGACTTGGGCGAGCAGGGCTAATCAGAATGGCTGCATAATTTGCAGGTTCTGTACAAAATGAGAACATGGGGCCCATGTTAAAAACTCATTAAGAATTTCAGGATGTTATCAGCAGAGCTGTGAACAGGCCCCTCCAAGCACGGCCCTGGATAATATCTGGATAATGAGAGTCTGGGGATGGGGCCACAGGTCAGGCACGGGGAGGCATGGGGACGGGCTGCTGCCCCACCTGGGTCCCCACGTGCTCTGGGACACACGTCCCCATGTGTCCACACACACGTACGCGGGACAGACCTGGGCCCCTGTGTGTGGGGGAAGCATGTCTGAGCTCTGGTCTGAAAGGCTTGGCACCCGGTTGGGCCCTGAGCCCTCCCAGAGCTCAGACCGCAGATCCGAAGGTCCCTGTCCTGTGAGAGGCCTCAGGGCTCCCTGGAGAAACTGCTGGTTCCAGAGCCCAGACACAGGAGGTGTCAGCGAGTGGGAGTGTCTTGTGGGGCTGCAAAGGGGAGGCGGGCTGGGGGAGGAACAGAGCCCCCCAGAGGGCTCCCGAAGGCCGGGCATGGGACAGATGACTGAAGAACCACAGTAACAACCGTGGGGATGAAGACCCTCTGACTCGGCCCAGGCTGCCCCAGCAGGCCTGCCGGGCCCGCGTCCCCTACAGCCCCCGGAGTCAGAGCCTCACCCCACGGGGTCAGGACTCACACCCTCGTCCTCTACAGCCCCCGGGGTCAGGGCTCACCCCACGGGTGCGGGGCTCACAGACACCAGCTAGGAAACCATGCCAGACAAGAGAGAGAAGCCCAGCCCACTTCCCGTCGGCAGAACTGTTGCTCACAAACAGAGCATGGCCAAGGGACGCGGAGCAACTGCTTGGCAAACAAGACAGCAATTGCCTGGGGGAAAATGACACTGAAAAGTGAGATGGTCGCAGGCCTGACGAGACCATCAGGGAGGGAGGAGCTTCGACGGGAGGGAGGAGCTTCAATGGGGAGGGAGGAGCTTCAAGGGGAGGGAGGAGCTTCAAGGGGAGGGAGGAGCTTCGACGGGAGGGAGGAGCTTCAAGGGGAGAGAGGAGCTTCAAGGGGAGAGAGGGGCTTCAGTGCGGATGTGACATGCTTAGAGGGGAGGGAGGGGCTTCGAGGGGAGCAGAGCAACCCGGAGTACAGTCCGTGCCCCCCGCCCGTGCACGCGCAGAAGGGAGGCCCAGGAAGGGTCCGCAGCACCCACGTGTTCCTGTGTGACGGGCGCATCCTCGGTGTGGCTGCGGGGCTGCAGCGACGAGCCCCGGCTTAGAGGCTCGGTGTCCCCGAGACGTGCAGAGAATGAGGAGCTGTCCCCTGGGAGGAGGCCCGGGAGACGTGAGAGCTGAGCACCGCCAGTGTCCCGCAGTGGGCCCTGCTCAGGGAAAGTCCATCAGACGCGGCCGCGAAGCACGGCGCCTCCCCTGTGTTCCCGGGGCCGGGTCGTCCTCCCTGGGGCGCACCGCCGGCCCCAGGACTCGCCAGCACCCGTCTCCTGCTCCTTCACGGGTGAAAACACACCCTCCTGTCATCAGCAGCCTCGAGGACACAACCCTTGCCAGGGCCATGACCCCTCCGAGGGACAGAGAGGGCCTCCCCAGGGACCCCCGAGGCCACGCCCTCCCTCTCAACACCGCTCCCTGCAGCGGAGCCCTGAGCTGTGGGGCCTCCGATGGCCACCAGCCCGGCCCCTGGGCCATGTGACGCCCTCCCTGTGGGGAGGGGGAGCGGCCTGGCCCCAGGCACCTGGGGGACAGGGGGCCAGTGACACCCTGCAGCTGTTGGCTCTGCAGCAGGAGGGTTCCGGCTCCGCTCAGGGGCTCAACTCAGCAGAGCTGGCCTGGGACAACTCGCAGTGCAGGGGAGGCAGACCCAGGGCCCGAGGCCAGGAGGAGCCCTGCGCGGGGACGACGTGCCTGGGCGCCCAGGCCGAGCCCCGGGCACCAGGGTTTTCCTGGCTGTAAGCACGTGGCCCCGGAAGCACAAATTGCTCTCATCAGGGGGACATTCCAGGCCTTGGAGTCAGAGGCAGAGGCCAGACCTCACCGGGGCCAGACAGGCTGTGCCGTGGACGTCAGCTGACCGCCTCGGTGTCCGCTTCATGCTAGAGCCAGAGAGGCTGCCCCACAGAGACTGCGGCGTGGACAGTCCTGTCAGATTCTCTGTTAATTCAAGTGGGGGCGAGGGACTGGCCCCTGGGGCTTCTGACCTTCTGGAGGAAAGACAGCAAAATCTGAGACATTTAGCTCCACACAAGAAGGAGGGGCCTTGAGTCAGCTTCCAGGGAAGCAAAACTTGAGGTCAGATTAAGAGAGAGGTGAAAATGGGGGGCCACCAGGGAAGAACTGCACAAGCCTCAACTCTCAACTCAGCCTGGAGAGAGAGACTTAGAGAAAGCTAACCATTCAGAATGAGATGACCGGGTGGCCAGCAGAGGGGACTAGAGATGCCTGGGTCAGGGGGGTGGGGAGCATCTGGCTACGAGTAGCTGCACAGAGTGGCCTCGAAAGTCCCGCAGGAGGGGCATGGCTGCAGACAGGCGATGGAGGAGGTGATGAGAGGCTCCCCAGGCCGCCAGGTCGCTCTGCTTGCAGGCCCAACACGGAACAAGGTGCTTCTGGAGGCCCGGGCCCCACCTGAGGTTGTGTGGTTGAGCACCAGCTCGGATGGAGGTGTGACTGGGCGACATGTCTGGGGACAGTGCCACACAGATGCAGTTTATTCAGAGAGAATTGTGTTTATTTCATGAGCAGACTGTCTCCGGCTCCAAGTTCTGAATGTTGTATGAAAGGGTCAAAGTAAATGTTTATGTCTTGTCCCCTGCACGCACTCACACATATGCACACACGCACGCACACACACACACACACGCATGCGCATGCACACACACGCACGTGAACTCTGACGTCCCTGGGGACTCAGAGTCCATCGAGCGAGGGCTGCACCCTCTCTGTAATAAGATGTGGGCGTGGACCCGACCTGACCAGCCTGGGGGAGAACCCTGCTCGCGACTTTAAGGGGCACAGCATGAGCCGGCCCGGCCTGGGGCAACGGAGAGGCCAGGCAGGGACGCGTGCAGGACCACGTCCATCCTGCTCCAGGAGCCCTGCCCCAGCTGCCAGGCGGGCCTCGCTGTGCTCACCCCCGTCCTCTGCTGGCATGCCCCTGCCCCCACCCCGCACAGCCCCCTCCTCCGGCGGGGGTCTCACATGCAGGGATGCCGCTGGCCCAACCGTGCTCGCTGGGGCCGCTCCCCTCCACTGACGCCCTGTGTGCAGGGCCTCCTGCGCCCGGGGACCTGGGACCTGTGGTTTCCACCCCTGGGGCGCGGTGCATGCGGCCCCTCCTGTGCCCTGCAGGGCTGTGGGCAGACGGGACACCCGCAGGCCCGTGGCCTGCGCCTGCCAGCTCTGAGGGGCCCAGCGCCCCAGCAAGTCCTCAGATGCCTCCTCCCACCTTTGCCTTCCTCGCAGGCCTGCCTGGCATCCACTGCCCAGCCCTTCACACACCAGGCGGCTCAGGGTGGGCCGCTCAGGGTGGGCAGGCACCCGGCCTTTCGCCCCAGGAACTTCCGGCTTCCATTTCCTGGTCAGCACGTTGCTTCTGTCTGGGGCAGTTGTGGGTGTTAAGCTCATTTATGTACACCCACGTCCCAGGGACGGCGTCGCTGGACACACTTAGGCCATTTCAGCCCGGGCTGAGCCTGTCCGGGCTCCTGTCTCTCTGCACTCGACCCGCTCTCCGCGCACTGGGCTGGTATCATCTGCCCCTGCAGCCCGCTGCGGGGCCACCCTGCCCTCTCCGGGGCGGGCTCTGCACCCTCTGGCAGACTTTCCCCAAGGAAGGTCGGGGCTGTGATGTCGGCCTCGTTCAGTCAGGGAGGTGATCAAACAGCAACCAGGCGCAGGCCTGGAGCTCGGACAGAACGCCGGAACTCGGGCAGGCAGGCAGGGCACCAGACGCGCCACCTCCGAGCGGCCTCTTCCTGCTTCCCCCTCAAACTTCTCAGCCTTCAAAAGCCGCTGGGCTCCCCTCGCGTTCCAGGGAAGAGGTTTCCAGTACTGACCCGGGGCGTGTGAGCCGCTCACCAGGGGGGCTCGCCTGGCTTTTTGTGCGATAATAATGGAGCTGAGTGCATGAGGCTGAAGTCTGTCATCCCATCGATTTTCCTCTTGGGAAGCTGGTGCCTCGATGAGGGTTCAGCCAGAGTGGACTGCCAGCCAGCACCTCCCTGGGGGCAGAGGGGTCAACCAACCCACCCCCCGAGCCCCTCAGGACATGCACGGCCCTCCCCAGCCCCTCGCCTGGCCAGGACGCTCCCTGCTGCTGGTGGGTGGGGACAGCCCCCCGGGGCCAGGGCCAAGGCAGCGGTCAGAGGAAGAGACGGTGAGAGAGGCCACCCGCTGGTCCACTCCCTTCCTTGACCCCAGGCCCCTCGCCGCCGGCTCCTCTAAGCCCCACAGCAGCAGAGTTTGGCCGAGGACGCACAGTGGAGTTGGAGGAGGGCTGTGCAGGATGACATGCTTCCTTCCACACTCCCACGTGGATGCCCTAGCCCCCAGGACTCAGGGTGGTTTTTGAGAAGGTGATCAAGCTGAACAGGTCATCAGGGAGGGCCCTAATCCAGCCTGCATGCTGTCACCATAAGGGGAGGGGGGCAGGACACCGCCAGGGACAAAGGCCGGGCGGGCGGGCTCACAGTGAGAGACGGCCCTCGGGGCCCTCAGCCTCCAGGACTCAGCCCAGGAGCATCTGATGTCGGAGCCGCCACAGGGACTCAGGGCCCTCCTGACGCCCCCTCCAGGCCGGCCACCACTCCCCGGGCAGCCCTCCAGCAACTGTGGTCCAACACCCGCTCTCCCTGACAGCTCCCCAGGCAGGTGAATAACCCTGATCCCACCAAGGGCACCACGAGGAGAGGTGCCACAGCTCCCCTGATGCCCAGCTTCCAGGACTGACCAGCACGGCTTCCCACTGACCCTGCTCACTGCGCCAGCTGTCTCGGTTTATCTCACCGTGCTCACTGTCTGCTCCACCCAGGCAGGCGAGGCATGCGTGGGGAAGCTGGAAGAAACTGCGAGGAGCTGTGGGAACCAGACATGTTCATTCTCTCCAGGCTGGCTCGTCAGCCCAGCAGACACGCTGTATTCTCTCCTCTCGTGGTTGACCCAGCGGACACAGCTGTGACAGCCTCGACACCACAATGCAGCCACGAGGTAGCCGCAAGGGCTTTTTCGGGTGGAGCTTATACGTGCTCCCAGAACAAAGGTAGCCCGTGCCGAGCGAGTACCTTGTGGCCTGCGTGCACAGTGCTCCAGGCGATCTGGGCGGTTACATAACTGTGTGTTTACAAAACGTGGGGCCAGAGCGAGAGGGCCCGGGGCAGGAGGGCCTGGTCACCGCCATCTTGGCTAATCTGCTCTCTCCCGGCCACGGCCAGCCTCACCCCTCTGGGGCCACCGCGCCCAGGAACGGGAGCTGGCCTGCGGCCAGGGCAGGAGGAGCCCGGAGGCCGCTGCTCCCGCGCTTGCCGGTGGCGGCGCCTCAACCGCGCTTCTGGGAGTCTCTCTTCATTTTCCCTGCAGGGGCCTTGCACACTCGTCTCTGAGTCGCCGAGCTGAGTGGGTGCAGGGCGGGGCATTCCCTGAGCTCAGGAAACACCGAAGGTCAGCATAGAACGGGGCTCAAAACAGCCACAGCTCTGCTCCAGCGAGCCCGTCATCCCTCCCCTTCAGAGAAACAGCCACAAAAACTCCCATCGCACGACCACACCTCGCCTGTCCCACGGGGACACTGGACCCTGAAGGCGGCGCTCCAGAAGAGCAAGCAGGCTCACCCAGGTGCTGCGGGTCCGAGCAGGGAGCCGCCAGGAGGGGACAAGGCTGTGCCTGGTGAGAACACCGGGCATTTAGCACACCGTGGCACGTCCACGCCACCAGCTCCTACAACCCACCTCACACACAGTCAGGAAACATAAGAAAATGTGTGCTCAAGGGGACACATTACAGCCCTTGTTTCAATAACTGAGGGCTGGAGACAGCCCAACTGTCTATCAACATGTGGAGACCGTTGGGTAAACTGTGGTGTATTCAAAACCACAGAATGGAGACGCGTGTGGCCGTGAAGAGATAGAAGGGCTATCACTATTCGCTGTAGGGCGTTTTCTCCAGGTGCAGGAAAAATAAACTCACTGGCGTGGGATGGGGAGGAAGATGCAAGAGGGAGAGGACATGTGTGTGCCTCTGGTTGATTCGTGTTGATATATGGCAGAAACGAACACAGCACTGTGACGCAACTATCTTTCAACTTAAAATAAATTTTTAAAAAACTCAGTGGGACCTCTAGAGATGAAAAATATTACATCTAAAATGAAAACTCACAACATAACCTTAACAGCGGTTTGGAAACTTCAGAAGCTTATCAAGAAGCTTAAACACATAGCTTTCAGTTCAGCTCAATTGCTCAGTCATGTCTGACTCTTTGCGACTCCATGGACTGCAGCACACCAGGCCTCCCTGTCCATCACCTACTCCCAGAGCTTGCTCACACTCATGCCCATCAAGTCGGTGATGCCATCCAACCATCTCCTCCTCTGTCATCCCCTTCTCCTCCCGCCTTCAGTCTTTCCCAGCATCAGGGTCTTTTCCAGTGAGTCAGCTCTTCACATCAGGATTGGAGCTTCAGCATCAGTCCTTCCAGTGAATATGCCTCACTGGACTGATTGCTTAGGATTGACTGGTTTGATCTCCTTGCAGTCCTGCAAGGAGCGCCGCCTTCAGGGTCCAGTGTCCCTGTGGGACGGGCAAGGTGTGGTCTCCTTGCAGTCCGACTCTCAAGAGTCTTCTCCAACACCACAGTTCAAAAGCATCAATTCTTCACCACTCAGCTTTCTTTATGGTCCAACTCTCATATCCATACATGACTACTGGAAAAAAACATAGCTTTGATTAGATGAACCTTTGTTGACAAAGTAATGTCTCTGCTTTTTAATATGCTGTCTAGGTTGGTCATAGCTTTTCTTTCAAGAAGCAAGCATCTTTTAATTTCATGGCTGCAGTCAACATCTGCAGTGATTTTGAAGCCCAGGAAAACAAAGTCTGTCACTGTTTCCATTGTTTCCCCATCTATTTGCCATGAAGTGATTCCAATCCCAAAGAAAGGCAATGCCAAAGAATGCTCAAACTCCTGCACAATTGCACTCAACTCACACGCTAGTAAAGTAATGCGCAAAATTCTCCAAGCCAGGCTTCAGCAATACATGAACCGTGAACTCCCTGATGTTCAAGCTGGTTTTAGAAAAGGCAGAGGAACCAGAGATCAAATTGCCAACATCTGCCGGATCATCGAAAAAGCAAGAGAGTTCCAGAAAAACATCTATTTCTGCTTTACTGACTATGCCAAGGCCTTTGACTGTGTGGATCACAATAAACTGTGGGAAATTCTGAAAGAGATGGGAATAGCAGACCACTTGACCTGCCTCTTGAGAAACCTATATACAGGTCATGAAGCTACAGTTAGAGCTGGACATGGAACAACAGACTGGTTCCAAATAGGAAAAGGAGTACGTCAAGGCTGTATATTGTCACCCTGCTTATTTAACTTATATGCAGAGTACATCATGAGAAACGCTGGGCTGGAAGAAGCACAAGCTGGAATCAAGATTGCCGGGAGAAATCTCAATAACCTCAGATATAAAGACGACACACCCTTATGGCAGAAAGTGAAGAGGAACTAAAAAGCCTCTTGATAAATGTGAAAGAGGAGAGTGAAAAAGTTGGTTTACATCTCAACATTCAGAAAACTAAGATCATGGCATTTGGTTCCATCACTTCATGGCAAATAGACGGGGAAACAGTGGAAACAGTGTCAGACTTTATTTTTTGGGCTCCAAAATCACTGCAGATGGTGACTGTAGCCATGAAATTAAAAGACGCTTACTTCTCAGAAGGAAAGTTATGACCAACCTAGATAGCATATTCAAAAGCAGAGACATTACTTTGCCAACAAAGGTCCATCTAGTCGAGGCTATGGTTTTTCCTGTGGTCATGTATGGACGTGAGAGTTGGACTGTGAAGAAACCTGAGCGCCAAAGAATTGATGCTTTTGAACTGCGGTGTTGGAGAAGACTCTTGAGAGTCCCTTGGACTGCAAGGAGATCCAACCAGTCCATCCGAAAGGAGACCAGTCCTGGGAGTTCATTGGAGGGACTGATGCTAAAGCTGAAACTCCAATACTTTGGCCACCTCATGCGAAGAGTTGACTCATTGGAAAAGACTCTGATGCTGGGAGGGATTGGGGGCAGGAGGAGAAGGGGACGACAGAGGATGAGATGGCTGGATGGCATCACTGACTCGATGGACATGAGTTTGAGTGAACTCCGGGAGTTGGTGATGGACAGGGAGGCCTGGCGTGCTGCGATTCATGGGGTCGCAAAGAGTCGGACACGACTGAGCGACTGAACTGAACTGAACCACTTCTGTAAATGCTTAGCAACGTTTTTGATTGTCTGAGACAGATAGAAAAGAGTAGATGTGAACAGGAACGCAGATGGTACGCTGGCGCATGGAGCTGGGCATGGGCAGCTCCAGCGGACCAAGGGTCCTGACTCCACAGGCTCTCAGATGGAAACAGGAAGAACACATGCCCTTCCAGAGGCCATCAGGGCAGCTCTCAACAGGAAAACGTGAGCACCATCAAGCCTGGACAGCCGGCCAAGTTCCCTCTCTCCCTGAAGCCCCGGTTAGACTGCTCCTCTGGCAGGCGGTGGGTTCTAGTGGGAGCCCTTGAGGGTCAGGTTCAGCCCTTGGTGACGGCGGCTCCCAGGACGCACTGGGCAATGATTGTTAAAAATTTCTTCAATGCTGATGTATTGAGATATAAAGAGGTCACTCTGGCTCATACATCAATTCACTTGAATTTGATCCTAACTAAATAAAATGACCTATGTATGGTCCATGAAACATACGTCGTGCACCTGCTTTAACTGAGAGAGGACACACTGGCCAGAAGTAAGCGACGCCCACGTTGAAAGAGAAGAGTAAACGCCGCTCCTCCCGGAGCCGGACGCGGGGCCGCCTGTGGCGACTCCCTTCCCAGGTGCCAGGCCGCGGTGGCGCCGGCTGCGCGCTGCTCTGCTTTCCATCGTTCAACCCTAGAGAAACGCGCCCCTGACTTGTTTAACGTTCTTGGCTTCGACAAAATGCGAGCCTGCCGAAAAGCACGCTCCTCCGGGGCGGCTTCTCGGAGGAGCCCGGGAAGCGGGGCCGCACGCCAGCCGCTCCCGGGCCGTGGACGGGCCGCTGCCAGCGGGGACGCGGGCCCGCCGGCCCCCCGCAGGGCTGCGCGCTCCCTCCCGCGCGGCCCGCCCGGGCGCCTGCGGCGGCAGCGGAAGGAACGCCGGCGGACGCCGCCCCGCGCGCCCCGTTCTTTCCGCCTCCGCCCCTCCCGCCGGCGGCGCAGCTGCAGAGGGAGGCGAGCGACCGCGCGCGGCCCGGGAGCAGGCGGCGCAC
>SJXO01001712.1:301104-318275 GCA_006408615.1 Connochaetes taurinus | reverse complement strand
GCTCCTGTGCAGGGGTGGTGGGGGTTGGGGGGAGGGGTTCTCCCTCAAGCACAGAGCCCCGCAGTGGCCCTGGAAGCCTGGGTTCCCTGCCCCAGCCCCACAGACAGTCTCCCGAGTGACAGCCACGCTGCTTCTCGCCACCATGCATCCTACGGTGGGTGGATGCTCCTGACCCGCTGGCTGGCGCCAGGTGCTGGGTCCCTGTCCACCAGACGGCAGCCCCAGTGGTCCCAGGCCCGCGCTGCCAAGAGCTGTCTGGGCATGTCGTGGCCCAGCCGTGTGCAGAGGCTGGCACCGCATGACCCTCCAGTGGGCATGAACTGGGGTGTGCCGGGTTGGGGGTGGGGACGGTCGGAGCCGCCTTCCGCTCTGGACCCACGCGGGGCTTCTGGGCGGGCGGCTCTGTGACCCCGGGCGCCCAGCGGCACTTCTCCATCCTGTTTCCGGGGGGCGAGCGGGACGCCCGGCCGTGGGGTCTGTGCCAGGGTCTCCGTGGGCCCAGGACCCCTGCTGCTTCCCGCTGCGGTGGGTCTCGAGTCACGGGCGGCGCGTGCCCGGGCGGCTCTGGTCTCACGGCCCCGCCCACCCGCAGGCCTTCAACACCTTCATCGACGACGTGTTTGCCTTTATCATCACCATGCCCACTTCCCACCGGCTGGCCTGCTTCAGGGACGATGTGGTGTTTCTCGTGTACCTGTACCAGCGGTGGTGAGTGTGGCCCCAGGCCCGCTCCTGGGGGGGGAGGCGCTGGCGGGTGGGGCCTCGGGGCCCGCGGCGCGTGCAGGAGCGCTGCTCTCTGTCTGACCACCCTGCGAGCACGTCGCTCCCCTGCTCAGAGCGTGGGGCGGGCCACAGCCCTGCCCTGCGTGCATGTCGGGAGCCCGGGCTCTGGCCCCCGCCTCGGCGTGGGTGCAGCCGTCGGCGGCGGCCTCGGGAGCAGCGGTCTGGCCTGACCATTCTAAGAACGTCAAGAGGGCACAAAGCAAACCTGCGCCGGTCTCTCCCACAGGGGCTGACCCTTCGAGTCCTGGCTGTCATGCTCCCAGGACACGCGTGTTCCCCCTTGCACGCCAGCCAGCCTGACGCCCACATGATCTCATTGCAGGCTTTATCCCGTGGATAAGAGTAGAGTGAACGAGTTTGGGGAGTCCTACGAGGAGAGCCCGCAGCGGAAACCCCACACAGACTGAGCCAGGCAGGGCGCCGCCAGAGAGGGCCGGCAGCTCGGGTGGGCCCCCCGCCGTCACAGCCTCTACGTTGCCAAACCCCCGAGTGTCCCTCATGGCCTCGGGTGCCTCCACGCCGTGTCTGTGGTGCCGATGGCGCTGACGCCACCGCTGGCACGGACGTCCATCCTGGTCACCGGGTCCAGGAGCGTCTGGTGCCCATGGGTGCTGGGTCGCTCCTGCGGGGTCCCACCCCAGATACCGTCTCCTGGGGTCTGTGGGCACTCCTCACAGGGATTTCACATGCCTCCTTGAATCCATTCCGCATAGACTCTGGGATCAAATGGCTTTTTTCCTTTTCGTTTAAATTTGACTATTTTACAACTTAATGTATGTATGTTTCTATTTTAAAATAAATTTCTCTGGCTGTACACTCTTCTTGGCCTGACATGATGTAGGTTTCAGATAGCGGTGTTTATCCCATTCCCAGAAATGAACACACGATGGGGTTTATGTATGTGTTTGTCAACAGGAGAAAATTTCAGGAATATCGGACCACAAGTATTGTTAGGTGTCTGCGTCTGGTTTTGAAGCTGAGTCATCGCCGTGTCCTGGGGGCCGGTAGACGAGTTTTGTTAGAGGAACACCCTAGGGCTCACAGAGGGAGAAGCAGGGCCTGGAGGTGTCTTTGCAGACAGGGATGAGGGTGAGAGCTGGTGGGGACGGGGTCAGTCGTGTTCCCTGAGATACATTCTCTTGAGCCTGTTGGCATCGTGTGGACACGTCAGAATGTCAGCATCTCAGCCGCTGAGGCTGGCTCTGAGCCCAGACCTCATCAGTGGGATCTCCTTGGTGCTGTCTACACTGGCAGGCTGTGGCCTCCAGCGGTGTCTCCAGGAGGGCATCCAGGGCCCCTCCGTGGCCAGAACATGGGGCCGGGTGTGGGCTGGCGTCTAGGCAGCTCTCAGGGTCAGATCTGTGTGTCCTTCCCCAAGTCCTCGCAGCCAGACAGGACCACACCCGGGAGTCAGCTGCAGCACGTGCCTGGTACGGGAGAGAAGCTGCTGACTTGGAAGGCTTCACCACCCCTGAAAGTGTGTCAGAATATATTGCAACGTAAAGGGCTTCACAGACACGCAGAAGCAGGAGGAACTCCTCGCAGCAAATCTGCTCTTTGAGAAGCCTCACAGGGAGGCCTTCCAGCAGGGGAGAGGGCAGCGGGAGCGATCTGATCTGGGCGAAGGAGGGGAAGCCCCGGAGGCAGCAGCCACGTGGGTGTCTCGACTCACTTGCTCATTTACAGTATCTTAAAAAAACCCCACTTACAGCTAAAGTAATAATGGTGTTCTGTGAAGTTCCACAGAGCCAGGCATGGAGGTACACACGCTGGGTGTGAAGACACAATGTGACTCCAGGTGAACTGCGATGGGTTACAGACAAGAGACCTCGGCAGTTAATCAGCCAATGGGGGAAGCAAACGCTCGGCCCAAGAGCAGATGGGGCAATGTGGGAAGAGCAGTGAGAGTTGATGGGGCAAGTCGACACGCAGCTCAGCCCTGCACAGTAATAATCACACGGAATGTCCATGATTCAGACACCCCGCTGAAAGGCAGAGGTCACCAGGCCAAAGGAGAAGCGGGCCGCAGGGACACAGGTTGAAACCAAACACAGACATCCACCACGTTAACATCAGGAAAGTGTATTTCAGAGAAGCATCCATAATGTTACCAAGAAATAAAGTGTCGTTATTAAAGGTATTAAAAAGACATAATTTCTTACTGGGCACATAAACGTGTTGGAATGTTGAACATACTGAAAATGAAAGTGGAAGTCACTCCGCTGTGTCCAGCTCTTTGCGACCACACGGACTATTGAGTCCATGGAATTTTCCAGGCCAGAATACTGGTAGTGGGTAGCTAGTCCCTTCTCCAGGGGAATCTTCCCAGCCCAGGGATCGAATCCGGGTCTCCCACATTGCAGGCGGATTCTTTGCCAGCTGAGCCCCCAGGGACGCCCAGGAATGCTGGAGTGAGGAGCCCATCCCTTCAGCAGATCTTCCCAACCCAGGAATTGAACTGGGGTCTCCTCAATTCAACTGCAGGTGGATTCCTTACCAGCTGAGCCCCCAGGGAGCCCTCCAGTGATGGGACAAGTAGAGATGGATGGGATGCAGTGAGAAGAGCATGTCAGCACTTCCCTGATGTTACTTTGCTGCCAAAGAATCAAAATCTAATCAAGAGGAAGCCTTAAACCCAAACAGGAGCATTCTACAAAATAACTGACCGCCTAAAATCTTCAGAATTGTCAAGATTATGAAAGTCCAGGAAAGACAGGAGCTTCCTAGACGCCACAGAACTAAGTGCAGCAGGAAACTCTGGACTGGATCCTCTTCTTTAAAAGAAGTTATTGGAGCAATTTGTAAAACGCCAGTGGGGTCTGGGGATTTATTGTTAGTAATGAATGCATCATCAGTGTTAATTTCCTTACTTTTATTTTGACTATGTATGCGAGAATAACCTTACTTGAGAAAATCCCCACTAACGTATTGGGGATTAACAGACATCGTGTCAGCAGCTAACTGTTGAATTAGCTCAGAAAAATAAAAGTTTGGGGACTTCCCAGGGTGATCTGTGATTCCACAGCAGGGGGCATGAGTTCATCCCAGGTTGAGGAGCTAAGATCTCATATGTTGAGGGGTACAGCAAAAATAGATTAATTTAAAAAAGAAAATAAAAGTTTTTATATAATTCTGCAATTTTTCTAAAAATCTCAGGTTGTTTAAAAATTATTAATAAAATAACTATATACTCAAAAAAAAAAAAAGAAATGCAAGGGGAACGAGTCCACGGGGGCAATTTCAGTGCTGTGTCAGAAACTGACAGAAGTGTAAGCAGATCTCTCTGAGAACAGAGGGGACTTGAACACTTTGACTCTGCAGGACCTGTTGCAGACACTCCTCCCAAATTCAGAAGTGTACACACTTCAAGAGCATGCAGACCATTTACCAAGAATATCCTGCACAATAAATCCAGCCTAAACAAATATAAAATGCTTTAAGAACACAAATTACATTCTTCAGCCCCAGTGGAATTAAGTTGAAAATCAATAACAGATCTGGGTAAATCTCCAAATATTTAGAAATTAAACATCACCACTTTGAAATAAACCATGGATCAAAGAAGAAGCCAAAAGGGAAATGAGAGTCTCTTGAACTGAATGAAAATGAAAACACAGAATACTCACGTCCATGGTCCTTGATGGGGACACGGAGGCACAGCTGAAGCACTAACGACCTCCAGCAGGGAAAGACTCGCGTGGCCTCAGCGCTCGCCTTCGGAAACCAGGAGAGCAGACGAGGCCACGGGAAAGGAGCGCAGCACGTGTGAGAGCCGGAGCCCGTGATGTGCAGAAGAGTGCAGAATGTGAGCAGGAACGCTTGTTCTTCGAGATGATAGATAGAAGTAGGAAACCTCCAGCCAGACTAAGGCGGAGGAGAAGAGAAGATGCAATCACAGCATCAGTGAAGAGGGAGGAGACAGCGCCAGATGGCACACGTGTGTGAAGAACAGCAGGAGAACCTCAGGGCAGTTGGTACCCACACAGCCAACCACGTGGAGAGACAGACAGATCCCCAGAGAGACAAACCACCCACGCCCACGAGGAAGCCCAGGGCCAGACGGCTTCCAGCAGCTTCGCTTGGCATTTCGGGAACGGGGGGTACCAGCACACGGGTGCCATTCCCAGGAGAGCGAGCAGGATGTCCACCCAGGCCCTGCACACCCAGGTCAGACAGACGTTGCGCTCTGCCCCTACCCCAGAGTGGCCCGCAGGCTCCCGTCTGTTTCTGCCCAAGCTCTCACCCATGGCTTCCACTGCCTAGCCCACGTTTCTGAGGTCAGCCCTGCCCGCCTGCAGCGTGTCCTTTAGAAACCGGCTGCTTCCGGGTTTCTGCCCGCACGAGGGACCTTACTTACCCTCGTCCTAGAGACACAGCCTGCAGCCTTCTGGGCTGCCTCCGTCTGAGGCCTGGGTGCTCTCCGCCGAGCGTGGCGTCCCATCTGTCCCCCTCTCCAGGCAAGGCGCTGATCCCAGCAGCAGTGGGGGCCCTGGGCCCATCTCTCAGAAGTGCCCCCTCCACGCGATGCTCCTCTGCAGCGACCTGTTCTCACCTCCCTCCTGTTCTCACCTCTCCTCCTGTTCTCAGCCTCTGGGTCCCTGTGCTGAACTCGGGGGCATTCCAGAGAGAGCTGTTTCCACGGCACTCATGTTCTCTGCTTGGTACTTAGTTCATATGTTGAATTTTCCATTATTCAGTAATACGGTTCCAGATGTCCTCCTTGATTTTGATTGTTTCTGTGAAGCCTCCTGGTCTGTCTGAACGGCCTTCTCCTCTGCCTGCCTCCGTGTTTGCACAGAGGACAGGCCAGCACCAGGCTCAGTGTCCTTCGGCGGCTGCAGCAGCTTGCAGGCCTGATCCTGCTGCCTTGCATATTGGGGTCCGTCTGCTCTCGCTCACGGTACTGTCTCCCTCCTTCTGTGTGCTGGACGGTTTTGGTTGTGTGTTCATACTCAGGATGGATCTCGGCGGGGGGCTCCCCTGGTGGTTCAGTGGTTAAGCATCTGCCCGCCAATGCAGGGGACGTGGGTTTGATCCCTGGCCCAGGAAGATCCCACATGCCACGGGGCAACTAAGTCCTTGGGCCTAGAGCCTGTGCCCTGCAACAAGAGCAGCCCCGCCCCGCCAGCCGTGAGAAGCCCACGCACCGCAACTAGAGAAAGACCACACAGAAACGAAGGCCCAGTGCAGCCAAAACCAAAATGAGTAAATAAGAACTTTAAAAAGAAACTCACCTGAGGCCAGCGTCTTGGTGACTCCTCCCGGGAGGATGAGAGCTGGGCCTGCGGGCAGGAACACCTGGAGACCCTCCAGGGTGACGTGGGTGATGTCTGTGTGTATAGATGAACCCCATGGACAGCATGAAAACGCAAAAAGATGTGACTGAAGGATCAACTCCCCAGATCGGTAGGTGCCCAGTGTGCTGCTGGAGAAGAGGGGAGAATTAACTCCAGAAAGAATGAAGAGACGGAGCCAAAGCAAAACCCTCACCCAGCTGCGGACGCCACTGGCAAGGGGAGTCAAGTCTGATGCTGCAAAGAACAATATTGCACAGGAATCTGGGATGTTAGAGCCAAGAATCAAGGTAAATTAGAAGTGGACACACAGGAGACGGCAAGAGTGAACATCGACACTTTAGAAACCAGTGAACTAGAATGGGCTGGAACAGGAAAATGTAACTCAGATGACCATTGTATCTACTACTGTGGGCAGGAATCCCTTAGAAAAAATGGAGTAGCCCTCACAGCCAACTAAAGAGTCTGAAATGCAGTACTTGGGTGCAATCTCAAAAACGACAGAATGATGTCTGTTCGTCTCCAAGGCAAACCCTTCACTATCACAGTCATCCAAGTCTGTGCCCCGACCAGTGACGCTGAAGACGCTGACGCTGAGCAGTTCTGTGAAGACCTTCTAGTGCTAACACCCAAAAGAGAGACGTCCTTTTCATCACAGGGACGGGAACGCAAGAGCAGGGAGTCAGGAAACACCCGGGGTAACAGGCTAAGACGTCCTCTTCATTATAGGGACGGGAACGCAAGAGCAGGGAGTCAGGAAACACCCGGGGTAACAGGCTAAGACGTCCTCTTCATTATAGGGACTGGAACGCAAAAGCAGGAAGTCAAGAAACACCTGGAGTAACAGGCAAATTTGGCCTTGGAGTACAAAATGAAGCAAGGCAGAAGCTAACAGAGTTTTGCCAAGAGAATGCACTGGTCATAGGAACCCTCTTCCAACAACACAAGAGAAGACTCTACACATGGACATCTCCAGATGGTGAACTCTGAAATCAGACGGATTCTATTCTTTGCAGCCAAAGATGGAGAAGCTCTATACAGTCAGCAAAAACAAGACCGGGAGCTGACTGTGGCTCAGGTAATAAACTCCTCATTGCCAAATTCAGACTTGAATTGAAGAAAGTAGGGAAAACCACTAGACCATTCAGGTATGACCTAAATCAAATCCCTTATGATTATACAGTGGAAGTCACACATACATTCAAGGGATTAGATCTGATCGACAGAGTCCTGGAAGAGCTATGGACAGAGGTTCATGACACTGTACAGGAGGCACAGATCAAGACCATCTTCAAGAAAAAGAAATACAAAAAAGCAAAATGGTTGTCTGAGGAGGCCTTACAAATAGCTGAGAAAAGAAAAGAAGCTACAGGCAAAGGAGAAAAGGAAAAATACACCCATTTGAATGCAGAGTTCCAAAGAATAGCAAGGAGAGATAAGAAAGCCTTCCTCAGTGATCAATGCAAAGAAATAAAGGAAAACAATAGAATGGGAAAGACTAGAGATCTCTTCAAGAAAATTAGAGATAGCCAGGGAACATTTCATGCAAAGATGGACGAAATAAAGGACAGAAATGGTACGGACCTAACAGAAGCAGAAGATATTAAGAAGAGGAGGCAAGAATACACAGAAGAACGATACAACAAAGATCTTCATGACCCAGATAATCATGATGGTGTGATCACTCACCTAGAGCCAGACATACTGGAATGTGAAGTCAAGTGAGCCTTAGGATGCATCCATATAAGCAAAGCTAGTGGAGGTGATGGAATCCCAGTTGAGCTGTTTCAAATCCTGAAAGATGATGCTGTGAAAGTGCTGCACTCAACATGCCAGCAAATTTGGAAAACTCAGCAGTGGCCACAGGACTGGAAAAGGTCAGTTTTCATTTCAATCCCAAAGAAAGGCAATGCCAAAGAATGCTCAAACTACTGTACAACTGCACTCATTTCACACACTAGCAAGGTAATGCTCAAAATTCTCCAAGCCAGGCTTCAACAGTACGTGAACTGAGAACTTCCAGATGTTCAAGCTGGATGTAGAAAAGGCAGAGGAACTAGAAATCAAATTACCAACATCTGTTGGGTCATGGAAAAAGCAAGAGAGTTCCAGGAAAACATCTACTTCTGCTTTATTGACTATGCCAAAGCCTTTGACTGTGTGGATCACAATAAACTGTGGAAAATTCTGAAAGAGATGGGAATACCAGACCCCCTTATTTAACTTATCTGCAGAATACATCATGCAAAACGCTCTGCTGTATGAAGCACAAGCTGGAGTCAAGATCGCTGGGAGAAATATCAATAACGTCAGATACACAGATGACACCACCCTTATGGGAGACAGTGAAGAAGAGCTAAAGAGCCTCTTGATGAAAGTGAGAGAGGAGAGCGAAAAAGCTGGCCTGAAGCTCAACATTCAGAGAACGGAGATCATGGCATCCGGTCCCATCACTTCATGGCAAATAGATGGGGAAACAGTGGAAACAGTGACAGACTTTATTTTCCTGGGCTCCCAAATCACCACACATGGTGACTGCAGCCATGAATTAAAAGACGCCTGCTCCTTGGAAGGAGAGCTATGAGCAGTCTAGACAGCAGATTAAAAAGCAGAGACAGTACTTCGGCAAGAAAGGTCCCTATAGCCAAAGCTCTGGTTTTTCCAGTGGTCTGTGTGGATGTGAGAGCTGGACCATAAAGAAGGCTGAGCACCAGAGAACTGATGCTTTTGAACTGTGGTGTTGGAGGAGACTCTTGAGAGTCCCTTGGACTGCAAGGAGATCAAACAAGTCCATCCTGAAGGAAATCAATCCTGAATATTCATTGGAAGGACTGATGCTGAAGCTGAGACTCAAATATTTTGGCCACCTGATGAGAACTGACTCATTTGGAAAAGACCCAGATGCTGGGAAAGATTGAAGGCAGGAGGAGAAGGGGACGACAGAGGATGAGATGGTTGGATGGCATCACAGACTCATGGACATGAATTTGAGCAAGCTCTGAGAGCTGGTGATGGACAGGGAGGCCTGGTGTGCTGCAGTCCATGGGGTCGCAAAGAGTCAGACACACTGAGCGGCTGAACTGAACTGAATGTGTATAGATGATGGATATGATAAAAGGCCTGTGGAAGCTTCCTGATGGGAGGGGACTGGCTGTGGGGGAATCTGAGTCTTGCTCTGATGTGCTGGGCCATGCTCAGTAAATCTTTAATCCAATTTTCTATTGATGGGTCCGGCTGTGTTCCCTCCCAGTAGTTTGGCCTGAGGCCAGAGCACGGTAGGGGGAAAGGCAGAAACGCCAACCTCCCACAAAATGACTTAGGCCAGCACTGTTGTACCGTGCCCTGACGCCGCAGGGGACACTGTCGCCCCATGCCTCCGCCGGAGACGCCTGGACACTCCGGGCAGGTCTGTCTCAGGCTCTGTGGGGTCGCTGCCGCCCCCTCCTGGGTCCTGCTGCACAAGCTTTTGTCTGTGCCCCCAAAGTCTGTCTCCCCAGTGCTGGGGAAGTTCTGTAATCAGATCCCACTGGCCTCCAAAGTCAAATTCCCTGGGGGTTCTCAGTCCCCTTGCCGGATCCCCAGGTTGGCAGATCGGTTGTGCGCCCTGGAACGTTTGAAACAGTGCGAGAACTTCTTTGGTATAATTGTTCTGCAGTTTGTGGGTCGTCTACTCAGTGGCTCAGTGATGGAGATAATGGCGGTCTCCTCCACGAGGGCTTAGGCCACACGCCGCGCCTCCCAGGTCTGCTGAAGCCAGAGCCCCCGTGCCCGCGGCGGCCACTGCCGTCCCCCTGTCTCTGCAGGAGATGCTCAGACACTCACAGGAGGTCTGGCTCAGCCTCTGTGGGGTCCCGGGATCCTGTGCGCACAAGGTTTTGTTTGCACCCTCTGAGCATCTCTGGCAGGTATGGGGTTTGATTCCAAATGTGATTTTTGCCCCTCCTACCATCTTGTTGGGGCTTCTCCTTTGCCTTAGATGTGGGGTATCTTTTTTTGGTGGGATCCAACATTCTCCTGTTGTTGGTTGTTCAGCAGCGAGTTGCAGTTTTGGAGTTCTCACAGGAGAAGAGGAGCGTGCGTCCTTCTGCTGTCCTCCCAGCATTTCTGGTGGGTATATGGGGTTTCATTCTACATGCGATTTCGACCCTCCTATCAGCTTGTTGTGGCTTCTCCTTTGCCCTCGGACGGGCGTACATGTCAGTGGATCCAACATTCTCCTGCTGATGGTTGTTCAGTGGTTAGTTGCGATTTTGGAGTTCTCGCAGGAGAAGATGAGTACATGGCCTTCCACTCCGCCATTAAGATTCAGCTCTCCATGTGCCAGCAAATTTGGAAAACTCAGCAGTGGCCACAGCACTGGAAAAGGTCAGTTTTCATTCCAATCCCAAAGAAAGGCAATGCCAAAGAATGCTCAAACTACTGCACAATTGCACTCATCTCACACGCTAGCAAAGTAATGCTCAAAATTCTCCAAGCCAGGCTTCAGCAATACGTGAACCGTGAACTCCCTGATGTTCAAGCTGGATTTAGAAACGGCAGAGGAAACAGATCAAACTACCAACACCCGCTGGATCATGGAAAAGGAAGAGAGTCCAGAAAAACACCTACTTCTGCTTCATGACTACGCTAAAGTCTTCGACTGTGTGGGTCACGATGAACGGTGGAAAGGAGAACCAGACCCCTGACCTGCCTCTTGAGAAACCTGTCTGCAGGTCAGGAGCAGCGGTGAGAACTGGACATGGAACAACAGGCTGCTTCCAAATAGGGAAAGGAGTGCATCAAGGCTGTATATTTGTCGCCCTGCTTTTTTAACTTCTATGCAGAGTACATCATGCAAAATGCCAGACTGGATAAAGCACAAGCTGGAACCAAGATGGCCGGGAGAAATATCAGAAATGCAGACCTCAGGTATGCAGATGACTCCACCCTTATGGCAGAAAGCGAAGAGGAACTAGAGAGCCTCTTGATGAAAGTGAAAGAGGAGAGTGAAAAAGTTGGCTTAAAGCTCAACATTCAGAAAACTAAGATCATGGCATCCGGTCCCATCACTTCATGGCAAATAGATGGGGAAACAGTGGAAACAGTGTCAGACTTTATTTTGGGGGCTCCAAAATCACTGCCGATGGGGACTCAGCCATGAAATTAAAAGACGCCTGCTCCTTGGAAGAAAAGCTATGATCAACCAAGACAGCAGATTAAAAAGCAGAGACAGTACTTTGGCAAGAAAGATCCCTATAGTCAAAGCTTTGGTTTCTCCAGTGGTCGTGTGTGGATGTGAGAGCTGGACCATAAAGAAGGCTGAGCACCAGAGAACTGATGCTTTTGAACTGAGGTGTTGGAGAAGACTCTTGGGAGTCCCTTGGACTGCAAGGAGATCCAACCAGTCCATCCTAAAAGAAATCAGTCCTGAATATTCCTTGGAAGGACTGATGCTGAAGCTGAAGCTCCAATACTTTGGCCACCTCATGTGAAGGGCTGACTTATTGGAAAAGACCCTGATGCTGGGAGAGGCTGAAGGCAGGAGGAGAAGGGGAGACAGAGGATGAGAGGGTTGGATGGCATCACTGATTCAACGGACATGAGTTTGGGTCAACTCCGGAAGTTGGTGATGGACAGGGAGGCCGGGTGTGCTGCAGTCTATAGGTTTGCAAAGAGCTGGACACGACTGAGCGACTGGACTGAACTGAAGTGGGTACCGCAGCTGGGCTTCGTTCCAGGCGCAGAAGGCTCTGGGGGTGACAGGGCTTCACCTGGGCTGCTCTGAGCGCAGCTGGGGCCCGAAGGGGCTGCAGCGTGGTGTGTCCCCCCGGGACCGAGTGTGTCCGTGGGGATGACCGGTTTCACGCGTCCTCTCGGTGGAGCCAGACCCGGCCTCTCCTGCCCCTCCCCCTTCGCTCCTGTCCCTGGACAGAGTGGCCCCCAAGCTCAGAACTTGCCTGGCCTGGCTTCTTGGCGAGGACTGGGGAGGACGCCTCCTCTGAAGGGCTCCCACAGCGCTCCTGCCCCTCCCTGGGCCATGCCCACCAGGGAGCTGGGTCATGGCCGGGCCGGGAGCAATTCAAGCTTAATTCTGTAAGTAAATTCCACGGCTCAGCACCAGAGTAGGTAACTTTATCTCAGCGCCTTCTTAAATTTCATCAAATAACTTTCAAGGGTGTGGAAAGCCAGAGGTGTGTGCACAGCAGGAGCCAAGCCATATCTGCCAAAGTGCAGGGACGTGGTGCCCCATTCAGAGGGATTTTCAGTCTTAAGCACTTTTTATTGGTTTTCATCAGGCAGTTTAAGGTCCAAGAGAAAGTACACGAAGGCGCGGAAGTGGGGAGCTGGCTGGCCTGCTGCCTTGGCGGGCAGATCAAAGGCCTCGTGCTCTGAGGAGCCGGGAGGAGATGCAGGTTCTCCCTGGAGCTGCCCCCCTGACCCTGCTCCCCACCAAAGTGAGGTGAAGTGCGTGCTCAGTCACGTCTGATGCCTCGTGACCCAGTGGACTGCAGCCCGCCTGGCTGCTCTGTCCCTGGTATTCTCCAGGGAGGAGTACCGGAGCCGTTGCCCTCTCCTTCTCCAGGGGATCTTCCCGACCCAGGGATCGAACCCGCACCTTTTATCTCCTGCCTGGGCAGGTGGGTTCTTTACCAGCTGGGCCCCGAGAAAGCCCATCTGCTCCCCCAACTCGTTGCCCTTTCTCCTGGCGTCTCCCAGTGCCAGCTGGGTGCGTGGGGGACACTGTCCTGGCTCTGCCCCGAGTTATCCGGGTTTTTCAGGAAGCCAGCACCCCTGCGCCTGCGGGGCAGGACGATGGCCTGCCCACCTCCTCCAGGGCTGCCCAGAGCCAGCATGCGGGAGTGCCACATGAATCAGGAAGCCCTGTGTAAACAGACCGTTTTTCCTGTAACCTATCTTCCCTTCTGAGAATTAAAAAACCTTCTCAGTAAACCCAAGACAGGACAAACCCCCACAAAACAGGGGTGTGAAACACTCTCAGCTCTCACAGAGCCGCCAGGCCCCTGATCCAGGAACCCGGGTGAGAGGATGCTAAAAAGACCGCTCTGAGTCCCCAGGCGGGGACCACGGGGCCCCGGCCTCAGGGAAGCTGGGTGCCGGCCCGAAGCGGCGCTCCCAGGACAGCCTCCTCCTGGGGGTCCCTGCGCCAGGACCGGCCCGTGTCCTCTGCTCCACGGCTTCCCAGCGCCCCTGGCTGTCCCTCCGTGCAGAGAGGAGGTCCGGCCCCTCCGCCCTCTGCTGCTCCGGGAACCAGGTCCTGAACGCCTTCCCCGAAGCGCTCCCCCGAGCCGCACGCAGGGCAGTGCTCTGGGCATTGCATGCCCCTGTTCTCCACCCACGTGCGGCCCTGCGGTCGCACCGGCACCCCTTCCTAGGCGTCTCCAGGCCCCCGGGGACCAGTCTATCCTGTCTACAACCACCTGAGCCCCTGCAGTGAACACCAGCGAGCCCACCGAGTGCGGGCGAGGACTCTGCCACACGCCGCTGGTCGAGATGCAAGACAGGAAAGGAGACGTAGGCTCATAGGGTGACCAGACCCCTGGGCATCCGTCCTGAGCGGCGAGAAGCCACGTGATTATACACCCGCCGCCCAGCGACGCAGCCCTCCACAGCAGCTGTGCTGGTAACAGCTCCAGAGTGGGGAAAACCCCAACACCCACCGCAGGGCCGGGGTCGGATCGGCTGCCCAGCCTGGCCCAGCACGCTGCTCCGAGATCTCACGACTGACGCACGGGAGGTGCTGGGACAGTCCGGTATCCCGGGGCGGGGCTGGTCACGCGCGTCCACACGCGGGACAGGATGACGTCGCCCTCCAGCCACACGCTCCACCGGGCAGGGTCCCGGTCCCCGCCTGTGTCACTTGGACACTGACCCAGGGCAGAGCCGCACGATCTCCGCTGCGCTGAGTCTCACGGGCAGAGGCTGCCCCTTCCTGGGCCTGTGACCTGAGGCAGGGGGATGACCCTGGACGGGGCGGGCCCTGAGTGAATTAGAAGGTGCTTGTCAGGGTCTGGGAGGGAAATGGGGCCTCGGAGGCAGAGGCTGGACTCAGGGAGCTTGAGGGCGAAGGCAGGGCCCGAGGGCAGTCTCGCCCTCTCTCTCCGCTGAGACCCACGTGGGTCCTGGCCGCAGCCTTGGCCGCCCCACACCGTGGCCACAGACCTGAGGGTGCCTGGGCTGGGGGGCAGGCACAATGCGCCAGGTGTGCCGTCCAGCGGGCACAGGCCAGTGCCGGGCACGCCACTGTGGCCCGCCCCGGGCTGCCTCCAGATCTGGCCGCCCGTGCCCTCGGGGCTGCGGTGCCTCCGAGGCCAGTGGCAGTGGTCCCAGGACGGAAACTGCTGCTCGTGAAGGACAGCCTGCTCATCGTCTAGACCCCCGGCCAGGCCTCCGGCCACGCTCCCTGGGGCGGTCGGAGTCTCTGGGATCCCCTTTCCTCCCTCTGCACCATTGTGGGAACTCCTCACACACTAGGGGTGATGGTCCCTGGCCAGCCCTGCAGACACCCCGCCAGCTCCGCACGGGGTCTCCAGTGTCCAGCCATGTACATGCTTTCGTAAGCTTCGCAGTTGGGTTTCTGTGTAATTGGGAGTTGGGGGGGCTCTCCGCTCGCCCCTTCGGTGACAAATGACACAGCAGGATCTGTCTCCCAGCATAGAATCCACAGAGGAGCCAGAGATCAAACCGTCAACAGCCATTAGATCCTGAAGAAAGCAAGGGAGCTCCAGAAAAACGTCTGCTTCACTGACTGCATTAAAACAAACTGGAAAATTCTTAAAGAGATGGGAACACCAGACCACCTGACCTGTCTCCTGAGAAACCGGTATGCAGGTCAAGAAGCAACAGTTAGAACCAGACATGGAACAACAGACTGGTTCAAAATCGGACAAGGAGTATGACAAGGGCTGTATGTTGTCATTCTGTTTATTTAACTTCTATGCAGAGTATATCATGTGAAATGCCAGAATGGATGA
This sequence comes from Connochaetes taurinus, assembly GCA_006408615.1. Lineage (NCBI taxonomy): Eukaryota > Metazoa > Chordata > Mammalia > Artiodactyla > Bovidae > Connochaetes > Connochaetes taurinus. The sequence goes on along the minus strand of SJXO01001712.1, from coordinate 303,226 downwards.
ATCACAACCTGGAATCAAGATTGCCAGGAGAAATATCAACAACCTCAGATTGCAGATGATACAACTCTAATGGCAGAAAATGAAGAGGGACTAAAAAGCCTCTTGATGAAGGTGAAAGAGAAGGGTGAAAAGGCTGATTTGAAACTCAGTAATAAAGAAATTAAGATGATGGCATCCGGTCCCATCACTTTATGGCAAATAGAAAGGGAAAAAGTGGAAGCAGTGACAGATTTTATTTTCTTGGGCTCCAAACTCACTGTGAACAGTGACTGCAGCCATGAAGTTAAGAGACGCTTACTCCTTGGAAGGAAAGCTATGACCAACTTAGACAGCATATTAAAAAGCAGAGATGTCACTTTGCCAACAAACTATGATTTTTTCCAGTTGTCATGTATGGATGTGAGAGTTGGACCATAAAAATGGCTGACTGCTGAAGAATTGCCACTTTTGAACTGTGGTGTTGGAGAAGACTCTTGAGAGTGCCCTGGCCTGCAAGATCAACCCAGTCAATCCTTATGGAAATATTCACTGAAAAGACTGAGGCTGAAGCTCCAGTACTGGCCCCGTGATGCCAAGAGCTAGCTCGCTGGAAAAGCCCTGAGGGCAGGAGAAAAGGGCGGCAGAGGAGACGGCTGGACGGCTTCTCCCATTCCACGGAGATAAGTTTGAGCAAAGTCCGGAGTCGGTGAAGAGCGAGGAAGCCCGGCGTGCTGCAGTCCATGGAGTCGCAAACAGTCGGACACGGCTTAGTGACTGAACCACAGAGTCCCTTGTTTAGAAACGTCCCGGTGTGAAGTGTGACCCCATCCACCGCCTTCTGGAAGTTCTGGAATTGGGTTTTGTTGTATTTTGCCATACGCCGACAGTATGAGATTCTTCTGAGAGCACCCTCGTGTTTTACGCCGCAGACATGAACCCCGCGGTCAGCTTTCTGGAGACAGCAGCGTCCGCGCGGCAGTGGAGACCGCGTCCGGCAGGCGAACGGGCTCCACTCTCGCCAGAAAGGCCTCCCTACCTCGGGCTTCCCCTGCGGCTCCACCAGCACGGTACTCATCGCGCAGCCTGTTCCCCTCCTCTTGAAACTTTTCCACGTTGGTTTCTAGTCGCTGAGAACACGCTTCCCAAGGCTGCGCCCAGCCCCCCACTGGCGGAAGCCAGCCAGCTTGAGACCTTGCAGCTCACACAGGGACCTCCCAGGAGGGCCACCCACGGGCCCAAGGGTCACCAGCGGGGCAGACCCGAGCGGGCGGGAGGGACGCGGAACACCGCCGGCCACGGGGGGAGAGCGCAGGCCTCTTTAAATGCTATGGCCACGAAGAAAAGCAATTTCTGACCAAGTTTTGTAATGTTATGAAATAGTAACCATTTGTTCAGCCATTCAGTGTTTGGGGAACTCAGGTGTATCATTTGTGCAAGCCTCCCAAGACCCAGAGGCTTCCTCTTTCTACTCGAACATCCTGCAAGCGTCTGGGTTCAGGTGAGACGTCATTAGGGTCACTGCTTTGAACCGTGCCCTTGGGCCTGGGCCTCTGTGGCTGGGCCGGAAGGTGAGGCCCCTGCCCCTCCTGGGGTGGTGAGCCTCTGGGCAGGCCCTCTGACCCGTCTTCGTGGTGTTTGTAGAGGGCAGGGCGGCTCTGGGTGTGAAGAGAGCCATCAGAGTGCGCCAGGAGCCTGCAGGTGGTGACCCGGGGAACCCGTGGCTCTGTTTCTCCCCTTCCTTTGCCCTACCCATGGGATGGGTGATTAACAGAGAACTGGTCTGAGGATTTCGGTTTATAGTGAGGACCACAGAAGATCCCGCAGAGAAAGTACAGCCTGGGGCCAAGGAAACCAAGCCCGCAAGGCAAGTGCTGCTGCTGCCGGCTGCCCGCTGCCCACCGCCCGCCGCCCGCGCCGGGGAAGGCTCCAGGAACTCCCCTGCGGAATGGTGGAGGATGCATCTGCGCCCCCTCGGTTTCCCCAGGCCCGCCAGGCAGGGGCGGTGGTCCATTCTCTCCTTCGCACAAAGTTACGCATTCGCTGCCACGAGCGCCTTCTGGACCCCAGAGCATCCCTCGCTGCACGGTCACGGCCCGCGTGTTAAAGCAACCAACGCGAAGAACCTGCTCCCCGGGGAAGCCGA
>SJXO01001712.1:281409-300588 GCA_006408615.1 Connochaetes taurinus | reverse complement strand
GAAGGGCAGGCGGCCCGCGGCCCGGCCCGCGTGGTGACGCCCGCCCGCGACGCCGTGGAAGCCGAGTCTCGGGAGGGCAGCGTGCCCGGGCCCTGCCGCCTCTTCCCGGGCGGCGAGCGGGGTGTCGGCCCCGCGTCCTGGCGGCTGCTACCCGCAGAGGGCGAGCCGGGCGCCGCAGCGTGCGCGGAGACCAAGCGGTTCCTCTACTGCTCCGGCGGCGGCGAGCAGCTGCGCCGCTCCTTCCTGCTCTGCTCCCTGCCTCCGAGCCTGGCCGGGGCGCGGACACTCGTGGAGGCCATCTTTCTGGACCCGAAGCCCGGGCAGCCAGGGGCTCCCCGCCGGCCGCGCCGCCTGCCCGCGCGCTACTGGCAGATGCGGCCCCTGTTCCGGAAGCTGCTGGGGAACCACGCGCGGTGCCCCTATGGCGCGCTGCTCAGGGCGCACTGCCCGCTGCCGGCCTCTGCGCCCCCGGCGGGGCCGGGCCATCAGAAGCGCCCTGGCGCGGGCGGCTGCCCCGCGGAGAGGCCGGCGGCTGCCCGCGAGGGCGAGGCGAGCTCGGGGCGCCTGGTCCAGCTGCTCCGCCAGCACAGCAGCCCCTGGCAGGTGTACGGCCTCCTGCGGGCCTGTCTTCGCCGCCTGGTGCCCGCCGGCCTCTGGGGCTCCCGGCACAACGAGCGGCGCTTCCTGCGGAACGTGAAGAAGCTCCTCTCCCTGGGGAAGCACGGCAAGCTCTCGCAGCAGGAGCTCACGTGGAAGATGAAGGTGCAGGACTGTGCCTGGCTGCGCGCGAGCCCAGGTGAGGCATCTGGCCGAGGGGGTGCTTCTCGATAGCGCCCCATCTCCGTTCTCGGTCTCTGACCCCCTCTCCCACCCAGCTTGCGTGGATACCGGACTTCATGGAGGTTCTGGGCCCCATTGGAGGGGGGCGCTCGCGGAGGGCAGGGCCGCACCTGCAGGTGGGGCACCTGGAGCCCCCGTGGGCGTGGCTGGGGTGGTTCATCTTCATCTCTGACCTCAAGGTTAACTGCCTTGATCGATGCTCCCTGTTAGGAGTGGGAGCTGGGCTGAGGACCCCCGTGGGTGGGGCTGGGAGGTAAGGCTTGGGGTTCCCCGGCCGGCTCTGGTCAGCCGTCTGCAGACCCAGTGAGTTCTCCTGTGCATCCACCAGGCCAGGGCCACTGGCAGCCGGCGCAAGAGGACTGTGTCCTTGACCGAGGCCCCGGGCTGGGCGGGCACAGAGGGGAGAGCCGGCTGCCGGCCGGGCCCCAGGACAGTGGGCAGCTCTAGGGGTGCAGCGGGGCTTTCTGTGAAACTGGGCCTTTGGGGTCCCTCCCCGTGTGGCGGTCTGGGTGTGATATGGGGCTCCTCCCGTGCAGCCGGCGCCCAGCACGTGTGCAGGGCAGAGCCAGGAGCAGCAGGGCCAGCCGCTTCCGCGCACTCCCCGGTCTGACCCCTAAAGTCCTGAGAGCTTGACACCCAGAGGAGGTGATGGCAGTGCCTCTGGAGCCAGGTTTGGCCCCCTCGTTGACTCATGAGTCAGCTTTGCTCATGAGTGTCTGCTGCTGCTGCTAAGTCACTTCCGTCGTGTCTGACTCTGTGCAGCCCGAGACGGCAGCCCACCCGGCTCCCCCGTCCCTGGGCTCCTCCCGGCAAGAGCGCTGGAGCGGGCTGCCACCACGAGTGTCTCGTGGCTCTCTTTACCGTGAAGTCTGTTTCGCTGCCTCCCCGCTCGCCAGTATTTACTCCTCGTGCGGTTTTCCCTTATCTAGGTTTTCCCTTCAGCCCCTCCTGTCCTGTGAGGACTCGTGTAGGTGCCACATCGCAGCCCTGAGCCAGCTTCTACGAGTCTGTCCCGCTTCCCTGGACTTACACTTTGTGCTGACCGGGTCTGGGCGTGTCTTTCTCCTCTTCCCAATTTGCCACTCTTCCTGCGTCCTCATTCACTTCCCGGTGTGCACTTTTTCACGTGTGTGTGGCGTCTCGTCCAGAACTAGCTTTGTGTTCTCCGTTGCCCTCGGGGTGGTTTCCTTCCAGCCGTAGCCTCGCGTGCTGGGGCCGGATCGCAGTTGAGCTGTCTGCCCGCTCAGCCCGCGGTGCGCTCACTGCCCCCGGGGTCGGTGTGGGTGTGGCCCCACCCCTCCCCTCTCCTTCGCTGGCTATTCTCCGTCCAGCCCCAGACCCGCCTCCGGGCCCCCTTCCTCGTCCTCTGAGCCGGTTTCCGCCGGTGAGGCCCGGCTCTGTTGGCGCTGAGGTCCCTGTGGCACAGCGTAAACCACAGAGGCCCGCGGGGCATGTGTCCCGAGCCGGCAGCATTGGGCATTCCTCAGCACACGGGCCGTCTCTACGTGCCCCTCGTGTTCAGCCTGCAAACCCCCGGGCATTTCCAGCCCCTGCGGCCCAGTGGTGATGCCTGAAACTGCAGCGCAGCCCCCCCGAGCCCCCCATGGGGACAGCAGCCCCGGCTCCCCTAGTCTGCGGGCTCCCCTAGTCTGCGGGCTCCCCCAGTCTGCGGGCTCCCCTAGTCTGCGGGCTCCCCAGTCTGCGGGCTCCCCTAGTCTGCGGGCTCCCCTAGTCTGCGGGCTCCCCTAGTCTGCGGGCTCCCCAGTCTGCGGGCTCCCCCAGTCTGCGGGCTCCCCTAGTCTGCGGGTTCCCCTAGTCTGCGGGCTCCCCTAGTCTGCGGGCTCCCCTAGTCTGCGTGCGTAGTGACAAGTGCTGGGGCTCTGGGTCCCCGCTGTCCGGCAGGAACATACATGAGCGCCATACCTCATTCAGAATTTTCCAGTAGCCGCAAGAGGAAAAAGAAAGGGGAACCTCATTTAAAAACTCTTTCCATCAAAGCACAGCGATGCGGTAGCATCACTTTAGCCCGTGATCTGGGGAGGCTCCTTGCCTAGTTACCCGCCTGCTCCTCTGCCCCCTGTTGCGAGTCGCTGTGGACTTGGCGGCCGTGGGCAACCATCCCGGCCTGCGGGGGGCAGCGTGGAGGGCAAGCACCGGCGTCTCTGCTCCCAGGGGCTTGCTGCGTGCCCGCCGCGGAGCACCGCCGGCGCGAGGCCATCCTGGGCCGCTTCCTGCGCTGGCTGATGGGCGCCTACGTGGTGGAGTTGCTCAGGGCCTTCTTCTACGTCACGGAGACCACGTTCCAGAAGAACCGGCTCTTTTTCTTCCGGAAGCGCGTCTGGAGTCAGCTGCAGCGCCTGGGCGTCAGGTACGCGGTGCGGGGGCGCCCGCACGCACGGCCCGCCNACGTGGTGGAGTTGCTCAGGGCCTTCTTCTACGTCACGGAGACCACGTTCCAGAAGAACCGGCTCTTTTTCTTCCGGAAGCGCGTCTGGAGTCAGCTGCAGCGCCTGGGCGTCAGGTACGCGGCGCGGGGGTGCCCGCACGCACGGCCCGCCTGTCTGCGCCAGCCGCCGGGGGCGCTGGGGGCACCGCGAAGCAGGCCGCCCGGGGGCCGAGTGCCCGCACGGCAGCCACGAGCTCTGTCCCCTCCTGCCGTCTGTGTCCTCTGTGAAGGCCTGGGTGGCTGTCAGTGGATGCGGACCCAGCCGCGACGGGGTGGGGGGCCGCCTGAGACCCAGGCTGGGCCTGTCCAGGCGCCCCGCCAGAGGTCTTGGCCGAGCGTCGGGGTGGGGGAGGTGCTCTGGGTCAGGGGCGGAGCCGGGGTCCCCGAGTCAGGAGCTGAGTGGGGGTCCCCAAGCACATGGGCCAGGGTCCCTGAGTGAGGAGCAGATCAGGGGTCCCTGAGCACATGGGCTTGGGTCCCCGAGTCAGGAGTGGATCAGGGGTCCCTGAGCACGTGGGCCGGGGCCTGTGTCCTCTGGCATCTGGGGAGCCTCTGGAGGCCCTTACTGTGGGTCTGAGTGAAGGCACCCCATTCAAGCATTTCCTGGCATGTTAACTGAAGTGGGCAGCCCGGCTCTTCTTGTGGGGCCCCTGTGGCCTGTCCCCCGCCTGGTGGATGTTTGAGTCCCACCCTGGGCTTCCTTCGGGGCCACCAGCCCGGGGAGCATACTCTCCGCAATGGCCAAGAGGTCGGAGGACCCTTGCCCATCCCTGTGGATGGTTTTGGGGTGAAGGCTGAAGCTTACGGGTGACAAGGAGCCGGCTGGTCCGTGGGGAGATGATTCTGCTCCTCCCAGGGGTTCCACCAAGCATCCCCTGCCTGTTCCAGGAGGAGGACATGGGGTCCCTGCCCACCAGCCTCCTTAAGACCCCAGAAGTACTTGATGGCCAAGCTGCACACACCCACTCCAGACCCCAGAGTCTCCCCAGCGAGCCATCCTGTCCAGTCCTGGTCTGAGCTCTGTCCACCAGGAACCGGGCATGCCGGTCATGAGCTCTGCCCACTGCCTGGGCACGGGCGCCCACCAGGCTGACCTGCCCTGGCTGCCTGCGGGCACCTCTGTTTCAGACAACACTTAGAGCGTGTGCGGCTTCGAGAACTGTCAGAAGCAGAGGTCAGGCAGCACCAGGAGGCCAGGCCAGCCCTGCTGACGTCCAGGCTCCGTTTCGTCCCCAAGCCCGGCGGGCTGCGGCCCATCGTGAACGTGGGCTGTGTCGAGGGCGCCCCGGCGCCGCCCAGAGACAAGAAGGTCGCTGCTCACGTTGCTCTGGGCTGAGCGCGCCGGGACCCAGGCCCAGTGGCTGGGCCCAAAGTCCCGGGGTGTCTGGGGGCCGCAGTGAGGTCCTGGGGAGCCGGGGGCGTGTTTTTCCACAAGTGGTGTCCGTGACCCCAGGGTGGGCCCCTGGGGAGACCCTGAGGTCTGAAGTGGGCGTGGACAGCTTGGCCATATGGTCTTTCTGGGGGTCTGAGGGGGGCTGGTGGGCGGGGGGCAACAGAGAGCAGGGGACCTGCCCCTTGTCCCCAGGGGCTGTCTGACCCCGAGTCCCCTTGGGGACGGTCCCTGGGGGCTGTCTGACCCCGAGTCCCCTTGAGGATGGTCCCTGGGGCTGTCCAACCCTGAGTTCCCTTGGGGATGGCCCCTGGGGGCTGTCTGACCCTTGGTGTCCCCTTGGGGATGGTCCCTGGGGGCTGTCTGACCCATGATGTCCCCTTGAGGATGGTCCCTGGGGCTGTTTGACCCTTGGGGATGGTCCCTGGGGCTGTCCAACCCTGAGTCCCCTTGAGGATGGTCCCTGGGGCTGTTTGACCCTCGGGGATGGCCCCTGGGGCTGTCAGACCCTGAGTCCCCTTGGGGATGGCCCCTGGGGCTGTCTGACCCTTGGTGTCCCCTTGGGGATGGCCCCTGGGGCTGTCTGACCCTTGGTGTCCCCTTGTGGATGGCCCCTGGGGCTGTCCAACCCCGAGTCCCCTTGGGGATGGCCCCTGGGGCTGTCTGACCCTGAGTCCCCTTGGCCATAGCTGCTCTGGTGACTCTGCCGTCTGGGCTGGACCCGCAGGTGCAGCATCTCAGCTCGCGGGTCAAGACGCTGTTCGCGGTGCTGAACTACGAGCGAGCTCGGCGGCCCGGCCTCCTGGGGGCCTCGGTGCTGGGCATGGACGACATCCACAGGGCCTGGCGGGCCTTCGTGCTGCCCCTGAGGGCCCGGGGCCCAGCCCCTCCGCTCTACTTCGTCAAGGTGGGTGTCCATTCCCACCCCTGTGGAGAGAACCAGGCCTGCGGGTGACCCTGTGGGTCTGGCCCAGCTGATGTGGGAAGTGACTGCCTCCGGCAGCCCCGTGCACCAGGTGGCCACCCCTGGTGGAGTCGCATCCCTGTTAAACGTGACTCTCCGCTTCTGCTGTGAGCTGCAAGCTGGGGGCCCGGCTCCCGGGGCAGAGGCTCTGTGCCTCTGGAGTACTCTGGGAGTGCACCCCACTTCCCCGGGGCTCCTGCCCTCCCTCCAGGGAAGGAGACGCCTGCTCAGACCCTGGGCGGGGTGCCCTGTGTTGTGCCCTGGTCGTCCAGGACGCCAGCCTGCAGCTCAGAGTCCAGGGGTGTGGGGAGTCTCAGAGAGCCCACGGGGGTACAGGGTCTCCCCATTCCTCATGTTCGATTCACCCCAGTACTGGCTGATGGCAGGTCAGGACGAGCCGGACCCAAAACTCGGAGTTAGAGGTGAACGTGTCCTCAGGCCCCCTGTTCCCACATAGGCGGATGTGGTGGGGGCCTACGATGCCCTCCCCCAGGACAGGCTGGCAAAGGTGATTGCCAACGTGCTGCAGCCGCAGGAGAATACGTACTGCGTGCGCCACTGCGCCGTGGTCCGCGCTGCGCGCGGGCGCATGTGGAAATCCTTCAAGAGACACGTAAGACCCACGGGGCCTGAGCAGTGCTGGGGGCGCGGCCCGCGGGGGCGGGGGGCCACACTCCGCACCGCGGAGCCGCGAGGACTGCTCTTGCTGGTGTTCCCATGCGGTCCGCCCCTGCCCTAGGCCTGACGGCCCGTGAGCTGCTCAGAGCGGGGGACCCTGGCGGCAGCAGGGCCGCACGGGTGTCCCGAGGTGTCCCCACGGCCACGGAGCAGCGCCGCGTGTGCCCCGGGGCGGGGGGCGGGGCAGGAGGGTGTCCTTCAGCACGTGCGTCATGGGGTGGGCGGCGGGGCCGCTCCTCCCTCCAGTGATGGGGGCCTCAGGCCAGGAGGGGCTGGAGGAGGACGCGGGCGCTGGGTGGACCCCGAGGCCGCGGAGGCTCCTAGTGCTTGTCTCCTGCCCGGAGCAGCGTGTGTACCCAGAGACAGATGTGGGTGGGCTCCAGGGAAGCGCTGGGGAGGGCGCACAGGAGACCTGGGCCCAGGCACCGCTAAGCCTGTTTGTGAGTCCAGGGTGTGTGATGCAGGAAGCTTGGGGGGGTCTTGGGTGTGTGGCACAGGTGGGGCAGCACCCACAGGACGTCCCCCAGCCCCCCAGGCCTCCTCCTCTGACAGGCAGCAGGCTCACCTCTCTAACCTTGTGATGTGGAGCAAGCATGCTCTTTTGTGAGTCCAGGGTGTGTGATGCAGGAAGCTTGGGGGGGTCTTGGGTGTGTGGCACAGGTGGGGCAGCACCCACAGGACGTCCCCCAGCCCCCCAGGCCTCCTCCTCTGACAGGCAGCAGGCTCACCTCTCTAACCTTGTGATGTGGAGCAAGCATGCTCTCCCTCCCGTCTGGTTTCGGGAGTCTGGGGCCCAGTGGGGCGGCCTCTGATGCTACCGGGTGAGGCCTGGCCTTCCGCTGGGTGGGCGTCTGCTGGTTCATGCCTGGATGTGGATCCAGGCGGTTGCCAGCAGCCCTGTGATGCGCTGTTTGTGGAGACAAACCCTCGTCCCAAATCCTGTGGGGCGGACTCCAGGCTCGTGTCGTTTTAGGAGGCGTCGCCCGAGAGGTGCCGGGTGCGGTCCCGCGGGCCTCGGGGTCCAGCGGGCGGTGTTGGGGGCCTGGGAGGGCTGCAGCCTGCGGCCGGCCCGCCCGGCGGGACCACACAGGCCTGTCTCTGGGACCGGGTCCAGGGGACCTCGTGTGTCAGCCGCCCAGCTGGCACGTCCTCGGGGGGAATTGGGGGGCGCCCGTCCTGTCTCCCCACGTGGGGCCGTCTGCCTCCTTTGTCGCCTGAGGGGATACGCCCACATTCTGGGGACAAGCCTCTGGGCAGTCCTGGATGCTGTCTCAGCCTACCCTGCCTTTGCCGTTGCAAGTGGACTCTCCGTGAACAGATGCGTGTCACTTTGACGGACCCAGCTTCTCTGCCTGAAACCGTGGCTGAAACCGTGTTGTGCTTGCGCCACCTGCCTGCTGTCTGCCTGAGCCCTGCTCTCTCAGGACGTTTGTTACTCCAGCTGCCGCATTCAGGCGGGGCCGGTTTATTTTAATTAATAGGCTGCCCCAGACCTTAGTTCCAGCATGGGGAATGAGTCCCTGGCCAGGGGGCGAACGCGGGCGGCTGCTTTGGGAGCTTGGCGTCCTAGCCGCTGGGCCGCAGGGAAGCCCCTGGGGCCTGTTTCAAACCAGCTTGGGCACCGATGCTTTAACGTGCCCGTCTCTCCTCCAGTCTGGACTCCGCAGGCCCGTCTTCTGGTTCACGCGTCTGCCCTTCTCTGTCTCTAGTTTTAAATGCATCTAACCAGTCCTTGCGTTGGGCAGCCTGTTTTTCAGGTTTGGAAATCCATGCTGGTTTTTCTCACAGGTTCCCGGTCTCTGGCTGACTCCCTCAGCTTTGCCTCCCTCAGCTTTGCCTCTGTTTTGTGAGCAGTGTTATCTTGACCGACTGTAAAAATTCCAGAAATTGGCGCCTCCCCGGCCCGCAGGCAGTCTTCTGCTGTGTCTGCCCTGTGAGAGGTTTTGGTCCCGCCTGGGCCTGTTTTCCCACGAAGCGGCAGACTTTGTGGATGGGAGCTGAGCCGGGCGGGCTTGTGAGCTCTCCAGGGTGGCTGGTGTTTCCCTGGCTTTGTGGATGGGAACTGTAACGGGCGGGTCTGTGAGCTCTCCAGGGTGGCTGGTGTTTCCCTGGCGGGGGCGCTGTGACCTGAGTCCTGCAACGGTTTGTTGTGGACAGCGTGGCGTCTGGCCTGCCTCACGTCCCCTTCCCCGGTGTCCACTGCAGCGGGCCCCCAGGCCCAGCCCCCGGCTGCTAGGACCGCATGCTTGGCTCGGCGTGGCTCCGGGGGCGCCTGAGTGAGGGTCCTCGCTCCGCAAGCTTCCCCGAGACGCTGTCAGTCCTTGCTGCTTCAGCTCAGTCCAGCCGCTCAGTCGTGTCTGACTCTCTGCGACCCCATGGACGGCAGCACGCCAGGCCTCCCTGTCCATCACCAACTCCCAGAGTCCACCCAGACTCGTCCTTGCTGCTTAGGGGCCCTGAACGCCACAGTCTTTATGCTCAGTGGGCCCCGGCCTTGGGGAGAGGTCAGGGGGGAGGCAGGATGCACCCTGAAAACCAAGACCCCAGCCCGTCTGTGTCCGCACCTTCCCGGTGCCCCCGGTGGCCTGGCATTTTCTGCCCGGTCACAGTGGCCGTGGCCAGCCCCCCAGACTCTGACCGCCGTCCTGAGCACCATGCTGTTGGGGGCGGGGTGTCCACCCGCCTCACCCTGTCCTCGGCCGGCAGGTGTCCACCTTCTCGGACTTCCAGCCGTACCTGAGGCAGCTCGTGGAGCATCTGCAGGTGACGGGCTCGCTGAGGGATGCCGTGGTCATCGAGCAGGTGGGTGTGGGCGCCAACACCCCGTGGGCTGGCCGCTGCAGACGCGCCCCTGCCTTAGGGCACCTCCTCCCGCTCCCAGGCCTCCCACACCCCCACTGTCCGTGGCCCCTCTGCACTTGGCTGCCCGTCTTCTCCTTCTGTTTTGGCCTTGAGGCCACAAGAAGGTGCATCCACCTCCTCCAGGAGGGCAGAGGGCTTGCCCCGCAGACCTGCCCCCGACTGAGCCCTGTGGGGACGCACTTCCTGTGTGAGCGGGTTCCCCAGGGGCGCCTGGGCCCTCGGGGCTCCCTGCCGCCTCCCTGGGTGTGGGCCCATTCCCCCAGGCCTCTTGCTGGCCCAGGGTGGCGTCCACTCCAGCCCAGCGCCCGCCTGCCTCTGCAGAGCTGCTCCCTGAACGAGCCTGGCAGCAGCCTCTTCAGCCTCTTCCTGCATCTGGTCCGCAGCCACGTCATCAGGATCGGGGGCAGGTAGGTCTGGGCCCCGCCTGCCCACTCAGTGCCGGGGAGGCGCCCCACCCCGTGGCCAGGGTGGCAGCACACGGCTCTCCACTTACAGGACGTGCTCGGGGTCAGAAGGCAGCTGGTCGTTCTCTTAACATGTGTGAAAGCACATCTGCTCTGGTGGCGCCCGTGTGAGACCCCTCTGGGTCCAGGGGGCTTCGGGCTCGCCACGGCCGTTAGACCCTGGGGCCTTCTCAGGAGTCGTGAACGTGCTCCTGGCTCAGGGGACTTTCTGCTTAAAGGATGTGCCTTCATTATTATTACATTCCAAGTAACCATAATGCTCACGGCAAGGCAGTTCCAGTAAAACATAAAATAGCACAGACTCCTGGGGAGTGCACGTGCCCGCTGCGCAGCAGGGCGAGTTCTCACGCGAGCACAAGTAGGGACCCTGGTGGAAATGGCACCAGGCGGAGGAGATCCTTCCCTGCGCGAAAGGCCTGGAGCCTGACTCCTCCCCAGGGCCACCACCCCTCGTGGAGCGGGGTCGTGCTGCGTGTGGCCGGGTAGGCGTGTGGCAGGGCTTTGTGGGGGGTGTGACAAGTGTGTTGATTCGCGTCCCCAGGTGGGAGTGGTGTGTGCACACCTGTGTGCATGTGCCTGAGTGTCTGTGCGTGTGTGTAGATGTGAACGTGAGGCTTGCCGTGGCCGGCTCACCTGCTGACCACATCCTGCCCCCCAGGTCCTACATCCAGTGTCAGGGGATCCCCCAGGGCTCCATCCTGTCCACCCTGCTCTGCAGCTTCTGCTACGGGGACATGGAGAACAAGCTCTTCCCCGGAGTCCAGCAGGACGGGTACGGCCCCCGGGCCGGCGGGCGCAGCCCCCGTGGCAAAGGGCATGGCCCCGTGGCGGTGGGCGTGCCCCCGTGTTGGCGGGTGCGGCCCTGTGGCGGAGGGTACACACCCGTATTGGCGGGCGCAGTCCCCATGGCGGAGGGTACACCCCCATGCGAGCAGGCGCAGGCCCCGTGTTGGTGGTCGCGGCCCCCGTGGAGGCGGGTGCGGCCCCGTGGCAGAGGGTACACACCCGTGTTGGCGGGCGCAGTCCCCATGGCGGAGGGTACACCCCCGTGGTGGAGGGCATGGCCCCATGGCGGAGGGTACACACCCATGTTGGCGGGCGCAGTCCCCGTGGCAGAGGGTACACCCCCGTGGTGGAGGGCGCAGCCCCCGTGGTGGACGGCGCGGTCCCGTGGCGGCGGGCGTGGCCTTGTTGGGGCCTCTCTGTTTCCGGTCTTGGGTGCAGGGGCTGCTGCACGGGGCTGGGAGGTGGTGCTCAGCAGGCCTCAAGCAGAGAGTGAGCATGGCTTGCCCCGAGGCCAGGGCGTGTGGCCGGCACAGGGCCCGTCTGCCCCCAGCCCGACTGCTGGGACTGCTGGGCCCTGCTCGTCCCGGCCGGAGCCGAATCCCGCGGACACTGGTCTGTGGTTGGCTCTCTGGAGAAGATCACTTCATTTGCGTCCGGCTGAACTCAGACATTACACCTGGCACTGTTCACCGGCCCGGGAGGACGCCAGGGGCGCACGGCGTGTGTGGGCGCGCGTTGGTGTGTCAGGGTCTGCCCTCACCGTGGGGTGCCTCCGTGCCCAGGGTGCTTCTGCGCCTGGTGGACGACTTCCTGCTGGTCACCCCTCACCTGACGCGGGCCACAGACTTCCTCAGGTGAGGCCCCCGCGTGTGCGTCCCTGCCCGCGCCTCCCAGCTCGTGTCCTGCGGACGCGTGAACGCGGTCCTCCTGTGCGCCCCCGCACCTCTGGGGAGCGTCCTGCGGCACCGTCCCAGGGCTCCAAGAGCCTGGCGTCTGGTCCCGGCGCCCACTCGCGTTCCAGGGCTGGCCTTGGGGCGCCCCCGCTCCCCTCCTCTGCCACCGGCCACCCCGGGCCCTGACCACAAACAGCAGGTCGCTCCACAGAGCCGGCCATGTCCAGCCTTCCGTGGGGGCCCGCGGTCCCAGCCCACCCTCCGCGGCCCGCCTGCCTCTCCAGGTGCTGGGTACGCTGCCCAGCGCCCCCGAGACACCCAGTGCGGCCCTGTCCGTCTGGCGCTCACGCGGCGCCCGGCCGCAGGACCCTGGTGCGTGGCGTGCCCGAGTACGGCTGCCAGGTGAATCTGCGGAAGACGGTGGTGAACTTCCCCGTGGAGCCCGGGGCCCTGGGCGGCGCGGCGCCCCTGCAGCTGCCGGCCCACTGCCTGTTCCCCTGGTGCGGCCTGCTGCTGGACACTCACACCCTGGAGGTGCATGGTGACCACTCCAGGTGAGCGACAGGCCCGGGGCCCTAGGGGGTCAGAGGCCACACGGTGGGCGGCGGGGACCGGCTCTCGGAGGCAGCGGTTTTCCGAGCGTTTTTCATGAAAGGGAACCACGTAGCGGAGTCGGACGTGAGTGTGTTCCCGGGGAGGTGTGTGGCCGTGACCTGGAGAGGCAGGACCTGCCGGACACGAGCCCCAGGTCTCACTGGGCTCTGGGGTTCACGGTCCCCTCTGGTCCGTCAGGGACGGGGCTTCAGGGCACGTGGTTGGCTCTGTTGGCCCCTCGCCGGCTGATCCCTCCTGCGGCCTCTCCAGGCCGTGTGGATGCGTCTGCGCCCCCAGCACCCATGTGGTCACTGTCTGTGCTCAACATCTCCTCCTGGGCTCCCGTCCCCNCCTCCTGGACCCCTGTCCCCGTGGGTTAGGGCCCCCCTTATGTGCTCATTTGATCTTAGTCATCTTCTCAAAGGCCTTGTCCCCGAACGGCCGCGGGGGCGGGGCTCACCCTGTGAGTTTGGGGACGTGGTTGAGCCCCTGGCGGCCCTCTCCCCCCGCCCCGCCCTGGCATGGTGCCGCGAGCCCCAGGCTTTGCACAGACGCGGAGGGCTGAGGAGCAGTGTGGCTGCAGGCGTGTCGTCTGCTCTGTGAGGAACGAGCAGTCTCGGGGCACTGCTGGATGGGGCCACCCTGTCCTGCGCTGCTGGCCCAGCCCTGCTGGGGGGCTGCCCCCGGGCACTCCCTGGGACGGCGCGGGGCGGACGCTTGCCGTCTGCGGTTCTGTGTGTTCACCTGCTGCCCCCGACAGCCCCCTGCGCGTCCACGCACCGACCGCGCCAGCGAGTCGTGACCCGCCCGCTGTCGTGTCCGGGTGCCCGTGAAGCTGTGACCGTGTGGGGGGCGGGCGGCCTTCCTGGCCCATCAGTACAGCCGAGGGGCGGGACCCCCTTGGCAGCAGCCTCTTCAGCCTCTTCCTGCATCTGGTCCGCAGCCACGTCATCAGGATCGGGGGCAGGTAGGTCTGGGCCCCGCCTGCCCACTCAGTGCCGGGGAGGCGCCCCACCCCGTGGCCAGGGTGGCAGCACACGGCTCTCCACTTACAGGACGTGCTCGGGGTCAGAAGGCAGCTGGTCGTTCTCTTAACATGTGTGAAAGCACATCTGCTCTGGTGGCGCCCGTGTGAGACCCCTCTGGGTCCAGGGGGCTTCGGGCTCGCCACGGCCGTTAGACCCTGGGGCCTTCTCAGGGGTCGTGAACGTGCTCCTGGCTCAGGGGACTTTCTGCTTAAAGGATGTGCCTTCATTATTATTACATTCTAAGTAACCATAATGCTCACGGCAAGGCAGTTCCAGTAAAACATAAAATAGCACAGACTCCTGGGGAGTGCACGTGCCCGCTGCGCAGCAGGGCGAGTTCTCACGCGAGCACAAGTAGGGACCCTGGTGGAAATGGCACCAGGCGGAGGAGATCCTTCCCTGCGCGAAAGGCCTGGAGCCTGACTCCTCCCCAGGGCCACCACCCCTCGTGGAGCGGGGTCGTGCTGCGTGTGGCCGGGTAGGCGTGTGGCAGGGCTTTGTGGGGGGTGTGACAAGTGTGTTGATTCGCGTCCCCAGGTGGGAGTGGTGTGTGCACACCTGTGTGCATGTGCCTGAGTGTCTGTGCGTGTGTGTAGATGTGAACGTGAGGCTTGCCGTGGCCGGCTCACCTGCTGACCACATCCTGCCCCCCAGGTCCTACATCCAGTGTCAGGGGATCCCCCAGGGCTCCATCCTGTCCACCCTGCTCTGCAGCTTCTGCTACGGGGACATGGAGAACAAGCTCTTCCCCGGAGTCCAGCAGGACGGGTACGGCCCCCGGGCCGGCGGGCGCAGCCCCCGTGGCAAAGGGCATGGCCCCGTGGCGGTGGGCGTGCCCCCGTGTTGGCGGGTGCGGCCCTGTGGCGGAGGGTACACACCCGTGTTGGCGGGCGCAGTCCCCATGGCGGAGGGTACACCCCCATGCGAGCAGGCGCAGGCCCTGTGTTGGTGGTCGCGGCCCCCGTGGAGGCGGGTGCGGCCCCGTGGCAGAGGGTACACACCCGTGTTGGCGGGCGCAGTCCCCATGGCGGAGGGTACACCCCCGTGGTGGAGGGCACGGCCCCATGGCGGAGGGTACACACCCATGTTGGTGGGCGCAGTCCCCGTGGCAGAGGGTACACCCCCGTGGTGGAGGGCACGGCCCCGTGGTGGAAGGCGCAGCCCCCGTGGTGGACGGCGCGGTCCCGTGGTGGCGGGCGTGGCCTTGTTGGGGCCTCTCTGTTTCCGGTCTTGGGTGCAGGGGCTGCTGCACGGGGCTGGGAGGTGGTGCTCAGCAGGCCTCGAGCAGGGAGTGAGCATGGCTTGCCCCGAGGCCAGGGCGTGTGGCCGGCACAGGGCCCGTCTGCCCCCAGCCCGACTGCTGGGACTGCTGGGCCCTGCTCGTCCCGGCCGGAGCCGAATCCCGCGGACACTGGTCTGTGGTTGGCTCTCTGGAGAAGATCACTTCATTTGCGTCCGGCTGAACTCAGACATTACACCTGGCACTGTTCACCGGCCCGGGAGGACGCCAGGGGCGCACGGCGTGTGTGGGCGCGCGTTGGTGTGTCAGGGTCTGCCCTCACCGTGGGGTGCCTCCGTGCCCAGGGTGCTTCTGCGCCTGGTGGACGACTTCCTGCTGGTCACCCCTCACCTGACGCGGGCCACAGACTTCCTCAGGTGAGGCCCCCGCGTGTGCGTCCCTGCCCGCGCCTCCCAGCTCGTGTCCTGCGGACGCGTGAACGCGGTCCTCCTGTGCGCCCCCGCACCTCTGGGGAGCGTCCTGCGGCACCGTCCCAGGGCTCCAAGAGCCTGGCGTCTGGTCCCGGCGCCCACTCGCGTTCCAGGGCTGGCCTTGGGGCGCCCCCGCTCCCCTCCTCTGCCACCGGCCACCCCGGGCCCTGACCACAAACAGCAGGTCGCTCCACAGAGCCGGCCATGTCCAGCCTTCCGTGGGGGCCCGCGGTCCCAGCCCACCCTCCGCGGCCCGCCTGCCTCTCCAGGTGCTGGGTACGCTGCCCAGCGCCCCCGAGACACCCAGTGCGGCCCTGTCCGTCTGGCGCTCACGCGGCGCCCGGCCGCAGGACCCTGGTGCGTGGCGTGCCCGAGTACGGCTGCCAGGTGAATCTGCGGAAGACGGTGGTGAACTTCCCCGTGGAGCCCGGGGCCCTGGGCGGCGCGGCGCCCCTGCAGCTGCCGGCCCACTGCCTGTTCCCCTGGTGCGGCCTGCTGCTGGACACTCACACCCTGGAGGTGCATGGTGACCACTCCAGGTGAGCGACAGGCCCGGGGCCCTAGGGGGTCAGAGGCCACACGGTGGGCGGCGGGGACCGGCTCTCGGAGGCAGCGGTTTTCCGAGCGTTTTTCATGAAAGGGAACCACGTAGCGGAGTCGGACGTGAGTGTGTTCCCGGGGAGGTGTGTGGCCGTGACCTGGAGAGGCAGGACCTGCCGGACACGAGCCCCAGGTCTCACTGGGCTCTGGGGTTCACGGTCCCCTCTGGTCCGTCAGGGACGGGGCTTCAGGGCACGTGGTTGGCTCTGTTGGCCCCTCGCCGGCTGATCCCTCCTGCGGCCTCTCCAGGCCGTGTGGATGCGTCTGCGCCCCCAGCACCCATGTGGTCACTGTCTGTGCTCAACATCTCCTCCTGGGCTCCCGTCCCCGTGGGTTAGGGCCCCTGTGCTCAGCGTCTCTTCCTGGACCCCCGTCCCCGTGGATTAGGGACCCTGTGCTCAGCGTCTCTGCGCCTCCTCCTGGGCCCCCGTCCCCGTGGGTTAGGGCCCCTGTGCTCAGCGTCTCTGCATCTCCTCCTGGGCCCCCATCCCTGCGGGTTAGGGCCCCTGTGCTCAGCGTCTCTGCGCCTCTTCCTGGACCCCCGTCCCCGTGGATTAGGGACCCTGTGCTCAGCGTCTCTGAGTCTCCTCCTGGGCCCCCGTCCCCGTGGGTTAGGGCCCCTGTGCTCAGCGTCTCTGCGTCTCCTCCTGGACCCCTGTCCCCGTGGGTTAGGGCCCCCCTTATGTGCTCATTTGATCTTAGTCATCTTCTCAAAGGCCTTGTCCCCGAACGGCCGCGGGGGCGGGGCTCACCCTGTGAGTTTGGGGACGTGGTTGAGCCCCTGGCGGCCCTCTCCCCCCACCCCGCCCTGGGATGGTGCCGCGAGCCCCAGGCTTTGCACAGACGCGGAGGGCTGAGGAGCAGTGTGGCTGCAGGCGTGTCGTCTGCTCTGTGAGGAACGAGCAGTCTCGGGGCACTGCTGGATGGGGCCACCCTGTCCTGCGCTGCTGGCCCAGCCCTGCTGGGGGGCTGCCCCCGGGCGCTCCCTGGGACGGCGCGGGGCGGACGCTTGCCGTCTGCGGTTCTGTGTGTTCACCTGCTGCCCCCGACAGCCCCCTGCGCGTCCACGCACCGACCGCGCCAGCGAGTCGTGACCCGCCCGCTGTCGTGTCCGGGTGCCCGTGAAGCTGTGACCGTGTGGGGGGCGGGCGGCCTTCCTGGCCCATCAGTACAGCCGAGGGGCGGGACCCCCAGGTGTGGGTCAGTGTGGGGTGGGCACACTTGCTTCCCCGGACCCCATCCTGTCTCACAGTTACTCCCGGACATCCATCAGAGCGAGTCTCACCTTCACCCAGGGCTTCAAGCCCGGGAGGAACATGCGTCGCAAGCTGTTGGCGGTCTTGCAGCTCAAGTGCCACGGGCTCTTCCTGGACCTGCAGGTGGGGGGCAGGGCCGCGGGGCACGGGGGCAGCTGGCACCCCTGTTGTATTTCCTGGGGGAGTGGGTGTGCAGGTGCACGCCTGTGGTGAAAGGGCATCAGTCGTCACATACATGTACGTGTGACCGAGCGTGTGGGTGTGCACGTGTGCTTGTGCGTGAAAGTGCATTAGTCATCACACACGTGTATGCATGATCGAGCGTGTGGGTGTGGATGTTTGTGCAGCCGTGTGCATGCCTGTGCCCACAGCCCTCACCTCGCCGTCCTCGCCTGGCCCCTGCTCGTCCCCTTGGGCCGGGCCTTTGTGGCCCTTGCTTTTCCCCGTGGGGCCTGAACTGTCGTCCCGCCAGGCTCCCACCCTCGCCCTTCCCACGGGCCTGGCCGCCTCTGAGGGCCCCGGGGGACCTGGTGGGTTTCCCCAGAGAGGCCGCCAGGTTCTTACTGGGGCAGCCCTTTCTCCTGCTTCGCTTGACGGAGCCGTAAAGCAAACTGAGGAATGCAAAGCTAGAGGCGCTGCCAGCATTTTCTTCTCTTTTCTTTCTGAAGGTGAACAGTCTCCAGACGGTTTTCACAAACGTTTACAAGATATTCCTGCTGCAGGCCTACAGGTGCGCCTGCTGGGGGCCGGGGCCTCAGCTGCAGTGCCACGCTCGCCCGGGGCCCGGGGGCACGTGGCTCCCCAGTGCGAGGAGGCAGCCCCTGCGTCCTTGGCTCTTCATCCACCCTGGGAACGCTGCTCTGTCCCCAGGGAGCACTCAGGGGTCTCGTCAACAGGGGGAGGGCTGCAGGGCAGGGCGGGGCAGGTCAGGGAGCAGAGATGTGTCTGCAGTGGCCCCCAGCCCTCAGGTGCCCCCAGGAGGGGCAGCGGGAAGCCGCATCAATCAGCACAGACCAGCTTCCGGAACATTCCCCGCCCTGGGGCCATGCCACCCTCCAGGTGCTGAGCCGGGCCGCAGGCAGCTGACTGTGGAGTCCGGGGCCCGTCCACCCCTAACCGGGACCCCGAGCCAGGGTCGGCCCGCGTGGTCTCCGTGGAGCCCCTTGCGGGCAGCGTGGGGGGCACGTCCTGACGGGGCTGCCGCCCCCAGGTTCCACGCCTGCGTGCTGCAGCTGCCCTTCAGCCAGCCGGTCGGGAGCAGCCCCGCATTCTTTCTCCAGGTCATCACGGACACGGCGTCCCGCGGCTATGCCCTCCTGAAAGCCAGAAACACAGGTGCTTGGACGCCCGGGGCTGAGGGCCTGCGGGGGGCGGGGACTTGGGCTGCACGTCCCCCACACCCCGCGGGGCAGGAGACAGGGCCAGGGTGCCTTTACCTTGCTGGCGGCTCAGGCCCTCCACTGGCCTGTCGTCTGCTGCCAGCCTGGAGTGACCGGGCACCTGGGCACCGGCCGGGGATCCTCCCCTGTGTGCCCCACCTGCTCGTGGGCAGCCCTCCTGCCCCGGCACCCTGGGCATTGGGTCAGCCAGGCCAGCGGGCAGCAGGAGGCCCTGGGCTGCCCTTGCCCACGTTGGGGAGGAGCCTGCTGAGGGGCCCCCACGTGCTTTGGGGTCACTAGCCCTCAGCTCGGCCTTCCTGGGGCATCCCCATGCCCACCCCCACAGCCTTGGCCAGGGCCCTGCAGGCCTGTCCGAGGTCCCGGCTGTGCGGCCTGTGAGGCCTGTGCAGACTTACTGTCACTGTCCTTGTTCGTGGAGGTTTCTTGGAGAAGTTGAAGAAAACATCTGTTGTCAGAATTCCCCGGGGTCCTATCGGGGTGGCCCCTGGGATGAAAGGGCTGGTTTGCCGCCCCCAGCATCTCCGCCTGGAGGCCCCGGTCTCCCCGGCGCTGCGTCGGGCGGGGCCTCAGTCGCAAGTGTCCCCAGGGGCGTCGCTGGGGGCCAGGGGCGCCTCCGGCCTGTTCCCGTCTGAAGCGGCGCACTGGCTGTGTCTCCACGCCTTCCTGCACAAGCTGGCTCGCCACCGTGCCACCTACAGCCGCCTGCTGGGGGCTCTCCGGACAGGTGGGTGTGGGTGGACACAAGGCGGCCCCTTCGGGCAGGTGGGTGGGCCCAGGAGTTTCCAGGAGCCGGGATCACAGCCCCGCCCCGCCCCGGGCACACCCAGCCGGGTCACGCCGCCTCTTACTGCCCTTCTCGGGGCCTCCTCCCCGCGGCCTCTGCCCACCAGCCCCCTACCTGCGTCCCCTCGGGCATTGCCCAGCTGCCCCTGTGGCTCCGGGCATGATGGGTTGTCTCCCCCTGCTGAGGCTCGCATCCCCCAGCCCACCGGCACCCAGCTGGCCCTGCGTGGGTGCCCGCGTGGCCTCAGTAGTGTGCCCGGTGAGCAGCGGTCTCTGGTGTCCCCCGCAAGGGGCTCTGAGTCCGTCCCCCCCCACAGCCCAAGCACGGCTGCACCGGCAGCTCTCGGGGCCCACACGGGCCGCCCTGGAGGCGGCAGCCAACCCCGCCCTGACCGCAGACTTCAAGACCATCTTGGACTGACTGTCAGCCCTGCCCACAGCCGGGGGTGGGCTCCGGAGCCCACGGGATGGGCCCACTCCACGGC
>SJXO01001712.1:256679-270349 GCA_006408615.1 Connochaetes taurinus | reverse complement strand
ATCGCGCGTGCTGTGTGTGTGACCCGCGGTCGCGCCCGGGCGGCGCGGGGAGGCGGGCGCCGGGCGTCTGTCCTCGATGCCCGGGAGGCTGACACAGGCCGCATTTCTGCTTTCACGGCCGCGTGAGCCACACGGGCAGCCCCCGGTTATGACCTTGTTCTGGCCTTGATGACCCCAGTTCCCTTGCGGCAGCTGCTCTGGAACTTGCTGCAAGCTGCTTCAGAGGGCTGCAGCCTCCCGGCCCTCGGGTTGACTCAGTGATTGCTGGAACCCCGAGAGCTTGTGCTTATCAGAGGCTTGCACCAGTTGACCCCGCATTCCAGGAAGGATGTCACAGCAAGCTGCTCGGCATGCCCTCAGCAGCGCGGCCCCTGGCCGCAGCCCCAGCCTACCTGGGCGGGTTGTAGCTGGCGAAAGCGATGTGTCCTCCGAAGGCCAGGGACAGGGAGAAGAATATCTGGGTGGCCGCGTCCAGCCACACCCGGGGGTTCTGCAGGACCCGCAGCTGGAGGGGGATGGGGACCCGTGGTCCACAGACAGGCCCCCCCAGCCTGGCGCCTCCTGGTCCAGACTGTGCCCAGCGTCCCCGGGACGCTCCCACGAGCCGTGTGCCCACCCAGGCTCTGAGACAGCTTGGGACTACGCGTGAGGAGCGTGCGCACTGACACGGCCAGTCTGGGCTCCCCGCTTTTGACGCAGAATGCCCCCGGGCCCATCCACAGGAGGACGGCCCTCTCAGGGCTGGGAGTCAGATCCGAGGGGTGTTCAGCTCCCTGCAGGCTGGGGGTTTCGAGGACTCGCGGGCCAGGCGCGGCCCCCTGCACACAGGGCCTGGTGTTCCCACTGGGGACCCACAGACTCCACCCACGCACCCACCGGGGGGCCCGGCCTGGGAGACGGGGGCTGAGCTGTGCAGCCCCTGGGGCTCCGGAGGCCGTGGAATGGCCCCGTGGTCCTCTCCTGGCGGGCTCGTGTTCCTGGACGAGCCCCTCAGAGACACCGAGGTCCCCAGCAGGCCTCTCCCCCGCACCCCCATTCACACGCCCCCACATCCCAGGCCGCATTCTCCTCTGCTCCCCGCCCTCCAAACCTGACCCCTGAGACGCCGGGCCGCCCCTCCCTGTGGCCGTCTCTCTGCTCCCGTGGCTGAGGGGGCCCCAGCCTATGTTTCCCCAGCCTGGGCCTGTGAGGGAGCTGGGTGTGGGGCACTTACGTCAGGGGTGAACAGGTAGGTCAGTCCTTGCGTCGCCCCGGGCAGCGTGAGCCCTCTGACCAGGAAGACCGTGAGGACCAGGTAAGGGAACAGGGCCGTGAAGTAAATCGCCTGAAAAGGCCAGTCATTCGTTTGCCTCCTCTGCATCCACTCGAGTCAGCAGGGCACGGGAGCGGCCTCCGGCCACTGCCGGGTCGTGGGGTCTGACTGGAGACGGCGGGCTGCGGGCCCCAGTCACGCTCGGAGGTTGGGCTGCCCTGAGGCTCACACGCGGGTTCTGCCGCGGTGGGCAGTGGCCTCCCTCTGGTCCACAGGCCCCTCCTCCTCCTACTCTGAGGCCCCAGAGGGCCTCTGCATGGGGTCCGTGGGGCGCACACCTCCCCACACGCTCTCCCCCAGCACGACCAGTCCCCAGTTCTTTCAGGGCTGGGGAAGGGTCTGCACACATGGCATCTGCAGAAAATTCAGTCGGCACACGGGGACCCTTCCCTCCTGAGCCCCAGACCCCAAATGCAGACACAGTGGGGCCGCCCGGGGCATCTTCAGGGACGTTCGCGCAGGACTATTTGGGTTTCTGGCTGGTTGGTTGGGTCTGAAATTCCAGTCCCCTCGAGCTTGGAGCCCCTTGCCTGAGAGTAACCATCACCCTCACACGTTAACCAAAATAAAGTGTAGGGGCTCACACACACTCAGCCCGCAGACCTCCACAACCGCCGTCGGGAGGCCCCGCAGGAACGCATGGAGCACAGTCACAGTCGTTGGGATCACGACAGATGTAAAGAGTACCGGACTCATCCAGGCCCGGGAGGAAGAGGGGTGGGAAGCTGGAGCTGGGTGCAGTTTGAAAGGCAAACTTGGGAGGCACAGACTCAGGCTCCCCTGGTCCTTTCTGTGTGGAAACGAGGTGACTTTCAGTATTTTTTCTCATTGCCTCAGTCTCTTTAAAAGATAATGCAGGGTTTAAAACAAAATTGCTGAGAATGCAGGCGTTCCCTAGGCTGAGATTCACCCGGCTCACCGCCGGGGCCTGGGTTCAGTCCCTGATCGGGGACCTCAGATCCCACAGGCTGAGTGGTGTGGCCGCTTGCTGTTTATGACGCTGTAGTAAAAGGCGCGATGACAGCGTGGTCACTGAGGGGAGAAGGGCGATGCCGAGGGCTGCCCCTGCGGCCTGGCGCAGCGTCGCTGGGAGACAGCGTGGGCGGCAGCCCCAAACCCAACCACCGAGTTATAGCCACCGAGCAAAGGACGTCGAGCGGCATCCAAAACAGCTCAGAGAGAGTGGAGCGGGAGCAAAGAGCAGAGGGGACGGGCAGAAAATAAGTGCAGGGTGACGGGCCGCACCCAGCCCCACCGACAGCACAGTCAGCGTCGATGCTCCAACCACCCCAAAGGAAACAGACAGGGACCGTCAGACTGGGTAGAGCAAGACCCAGCTGCGTGCTGTCTACCAGAATCACACTTTAAACACTAAGACCCAAACAGACAGAAAGAAAAAGAGCTGGAAAAAAGTTAATTTAGTCAAAGAAGCTGAAATGGCTGTTCTAACATCAGAGAGGATTTCAGAGCAGACTCCCCGAGCCGAGGAGGTTCACCTCACGGTGAGAGGAGCCCAGCTCTCCGGGGACACGGACGGAACCCCTGAGCCCCAGAGGCCGAGGAGTTGGAAGTAAGGAGGGGCCCTCGGGGGCCGGGGGTTCCAGGGCAGGGCTGCCGTAGGCTCACCTTCCCGGTGGTCTCGATGCCCCTGATGACGCACAGGTACACAACGGCCCAGGAGACCGCCAGGCAGAGCAGCAGCTGCCACTGGACTGGGCCGCCGTCGCTGATGTCGGCTGAGACGTTCAGGGTCCGCCGGTACCAGAAGTAGCTCACTGGGCTGCTGTCCCGGCACTCCTGCACGAGGCCTGGACCCGGCAGGGCCCGCACCGGTGGGCCGTGGGCCCCAGGGACCCGGCAGGACCCCGCCACCCTGGGAGCGGGCCCGGGGAGCTGGCCGTCGGGGGCCTCTGCAGCTGCCCAGCCTGTCCAGCAGGTGCTTAGCACGAGCTGGCACAGGGGGCCCTCGGGGACAGAGGCCCCCCTGGAGTCACAAGCACACTTGAAAACCGTGAGTACTCGTCACACCTGAGGTCCCTGCAGGGGGCACGCACCCTGGGCTGGAGGGGGTCCCCCGAAGACCTAATTCAGGGGATGAGCAGTCCCCCGCACGCTCCCATCGCCACGTGTGTGAGCAGCCACAAGGGCCTGGGTGCTACTTGCTGAGGGGCCCGGGGTCCACAGCAAATGGGCAAGCGCAGGGTAGCAGGACCCAGCTCCGGGGTGCCGGCCACACTGGGCATCTCTCCCGACAGCAGTACCTGTGCGGTTGAGGTCGAGTGGGCAGGCGCTCCAGGGCAGCGGGTGCTGGAAGGAGTTGAGGAGGTACCAGAGCACCCAGGTCAGGACCGTGTTGTAGTACAGGCTGACCAGGAAGGACACGGTGAAGCAGCCCAGCCCTGTGGGCACCGGGCACGGTCGGCGCCTCCCTGGGCAGCCCGATGGGCCCCCTCGCGCCCAGCCCGTGTCTCTGCTCCCTGCATCAGGCTGACACCCCTGCTGCCTGCCCGCTCTGGCACCCTCCTGGCTGGGCCTCAGCGGCCCGTCCGCCAGCCTCAGTCCACTTCTAGGTGGGCCTTCGGGCAGCCTGAAGCCACCAGGCGTGCCACAGGCCTGCCGGCAATGCTGGGGCCATCTGCGGCAGAGCCCACCTCACAGGCACTCGCGGAACCAGGGCTGCCCTCTGCCCAGTCTCCCTAGGTGCCACGAGGTCCTGGGTCGCGTGCGCTCAGGGCCCCGTGCGCACGGACTGGGCACCACGGGCCAGCGAGCTGCTGCTCTGGGGTGGACCCCTGCCTCCGCCATCACACTTGATTCCTGCCTCGGGGACCTGCGTGCCCGGGACCCCTGCACCTTCTGTTCCGAACCGCCGGGCGTGCACTGGCGTGATGAGCAAACACCCAGCAAACACGCGTGGCACACGTAGACACAGCCCCACCCCACCCCACAGAGCAGCTGCAGGCGGGGGGCACGCGGGGCACGTACCCACGCCGCCCAGGTAGGGCGAGATGGCTGTCCACACCCCGACGCTGCCTCTGCGCAGGCGCTGGCCGACGGCGAGCTCAATGTGGAAGAGTGGGATGCCCTCGAAGGCCAGGGCGACGACGTAGGGGATGAGGAAGGCACCTGCAGAGACGCGGCCGTCAGAGGGCCCTGCCCTCTGCCCGGCCCAGCCTTGGCAAGGGTGACACGGCGCTGGGTGGGGGGATGAGGAGAAGGGCTCGTGGCCGCCAAGGGAGACGGCCCCGGTGTCGGGGCTGTGCTTGCTGAAGCCGTGGGCCCACCCTCTGGGGCTGTGTGGGGTTCCCACTGACACGTAGGCTGAGGTGCTTTCTCACTGGGGCCCTGACAGCCCTGGTCCCTGGGCTCCTGGGACGGGGAGCTGGGATGCTCACAGAAAGGCCTTGCAGGAGGTGGTCACCGGAGGTCCCCCAAGCTGCACCCTGGGTTAGGGCCAGAAGCCCCTCCCGACCCTTCACCCCTGCTCAGATGCTGGGGTGCTCACAGCAGGGTGGGCCTGGGTGCCGGGCCCCTCGGACAGAGCTGCCTCTCGGCAAGAACCCAAGGGCAGGCCGGCAGACACGGCGGCTCCCTTCTGCACCACATGGATGGCGCCGGTCCCGGCAGGTGGCAGGGGGCTGGGCATCCCTGAGCCCGTAGGCCTGCTGGGGAGACGCGGGTCCCCGCAGGACGCTCCCGCACTGTTGGGAGGAAGACTGAGTGCCCAGAGGCGGAATCGGCCCTGTGTGCACCTTGGGAGTCTCAGCCGCACGTCCTCTGTCCAGAGCCTGGAAACCCACCTGCCCTGGGCCAGCGCGTGTGGCTGCTTCCGTGCTGCCTGGCTGCCCGCAGCTGCTGCCCGCAGGGGTCCGGGGGACCCCAGGGAGCAGCGCAGACCCTCAGGCCCCGCCCAGCAGCACGGGCTGCTGTGGGCATGGCTCTCCCCACCATCCACGGGAAGCTTGGGTTCAGCTTCCAAGAGCCACTCCCATGGACCAAGGCCCTGCGCTCTTTACCAGCACAGCCTCACGCTGGCTTTTTCTGTCACCGTCCGAAGTGTGGACACAGTCACAGCCCTGGGGTGGCCACAGAGCTCTCGGGCCACGTGGGCCTGACGGGACCCCGGGGCCAGCATGTGGGCAGATGGTGCATCTCAGTATCTCCCACGTAGCAGCAAAATGGCAAAGTGCATTAGAGAGTTAAGCTCCAGGTGGAGGCCCCAGAGGCCCCAGAACGGCCTCCCAGGGGCGGGAGGGCCCCTGAGGGCAGGGCTTGCAGCAGGGGCTGTGGCCAGAGGTCACCAGGGACCCGGGATCCAGGTCGTGGATGGAGGCGCCCTCCTGAGGCACGCTCAGGCCCCAGGACGCACACTTTTGGCATGGTGAAGGCAGGCCTGCAACGGCCGCACGCCCAGGGCCCAAGCCCCACACATTTGAGCCACCATCTGGGAAGGTGAGGCCTCCAGGCTGACTGACCCTTGGCCCCCTTCCCCCATCCCTACCCGGTCTGAGGGGAAGGCCCCAGCTGGACGGGGTCCAGGTCGAGGCCTTAGGGGCCAGCTGAAGGCAGCGTGAGAGGGTCTGGCTCCAGGAGAGGTCTGGGGAGCGGGGACGGACAGGGAGGGGAGGGACGGGGGGCCTGGCCTGTGGCTGAGTCTCCCGGCTCTGGGGAGAGGCGGACAGGAGGCATTTCTGTGACCTGGTGCTGAGCAGCATCCAGCCTGTGCGTCAGGCTCATTTCAGCCCCAACATGACCACCGTGGGGACAGGGGCCCAGATCACAGGCCCGGCTGGGGTGCTGGGGGCCGGGCTCAGGGGCTCTGCGTCCCGGGGGCACCCGCCCCCTCATGCTAACTCCAGGAGCAGCCGGTGGGGCTGGCACGGGGCAGGCTTGTTTCTGCCGGACTGCAAGGCGGAAGGAGAGCTGTTGCCCGGCTCCCGGACGCTGCGCTGAACTGAGAGGAGTGTGTCTGGTCCTGTCCTGGCTTGGCCTCCGAGCTCCCTCGGCGTGTCAGGGGGTCGGGCGAGGGGCACAGCTTGACGTCCTTCAACCTCAACCAGTTGACCCTGCAGGCTGGGAGCTGGAGGGGCAGGGTGACCCCACACCTGGGACTCCCAGACTGAGAGTCACCAGCCAGCAGCCCAGGGTCCCGTCAAGTGTGCCTGCCTGGTGGAGGCACAGGAGGGGGCCCGGCTGGGGGGCCCCGCCTCTGCGTTGCTCCTGGACGGCATTCCTGGGTCGCACCCTTCATGGTAAGCCTGGAGACCTGAGTGTTTTCCTGAGCCATTCCAGCAAATCGCTGAGTCTTAAGAGGGCTTGTGGGACCCCTTGAATTTGAAAAGAATCGGAAGAAGCCACGGTAACCTGGGGACCTGCTACTCCAGATTGGCATCTGAGGTGGGGGGTCGTCTTGTGCGGCCGCCCTTAGCCTGTGCAGGCAGGGTGGGGTTAGGTTCTGGGGCACCCAGTTGGCGTCCACTGAGAACCAGAGCCCCGGTCAGTGTGGGGAAAGCCTCGCATGTTCGATGCTCCGGCCCTGAGAGCTGAAGGGCCAGTGCAGAGCCGGAGGCAAGGAGCACACAGTCGTCAGATGGCCAGCCGCTGTGTACCGTCCCCTGCGGGCGGCTCTGGGCACGGCACAACGCCATTCGGCCCAGGAAGAAAAGATCCCTCAGGTCAGAACCGTGGCAAGGGCTGGTGGCTGTGATCTTGAGGAAAGAGCCGCGGGAGGATGGAGGGAGAGAGGCACACAGGGTCGGGGGGGGGACCTGCTTCCCAAGCCCATGGAGCCCGCAGGGGCCAGGCCTGACACCCCACCGGACCCCCGGCCTGACCCCTGGCTGGCGCGCCGCGGCTGCAGTCCGTGCGGGAAGGCAGAGGCAGAGTTTAAAGGAAGAGCCGAGAGGCTCACTCTGCTGGACCCCAGGGCTCCACACTAAACCAGAGTCCACAGACCTCCAGGGCGGCGCAGGAGCTGGGGCCTCTGCAGCTCCCTCTGCTCAGCAGCCAGGGTCAGCACCAGGCACTGTGCTTCCGCCTCCTCTGCTCGTTGCGGAGTGGAGTGTATGTGACGCCCCGGACGGCCCCGCGTCCACGTCCGCTCAGCTCTGCGATGATGCTGCCTCCCTCCACGACGTGGAGGCGCAGTCCTGACATCAGGGGGTTGCGGATGCGAACCAGGCGAGGCCCTGTCTGCGTGTCACCTCCGCCTGCGGTATCTCAGAGTCTCCAGAGGTAGTCAGAGCAGACAGAGAAGGGCCTCTCGCCACGTGAGAAGCTTGTTTCGTGGCATTTGATCAAGAGCTTCCAGCCCAGGAAAGCTGGCTCCTGGCCCCTACAGGTGTGTCTCGGAGCCCCAGGCGCTGTCTGGACGGAGGCGGAGGTGGTGTCCACGGGGAAGGGCCCTGGGCCCCGCTCCGGCCACTCTGGGCAGCGGGTCAGGCTGCGGGCAGTGCTGGGCTTGCAGGTGGCAGAGCCCCGTGTGTGGAGGGTCGCCGAGGCCCTGGCTGGCACGACAGGCACTGGGGGCTCTGGGCACCCTGCTTCAGGTCCACGCCGGTGCTCCAAGGAGCTCCATGCTTTCCACGCCGCGCTCACGGAGGTGCGGCCGCCCCCCGCCCTGGAGCCACAGAGACTCTGGCACCAGGGCAGCTGTTACAGAGGAATGTCCGGCCGTTTGCCTGCATGTTCAGATTTTCCCACATGCCCCGGATCTTATCAGGAAAAAGAGACCTCAAAGACGCCGTGTCTGGATGACCAAGAGGCTTGGTGGGCAGTGCTCACGTGGACTCTGCCTTCTGTGTTGGCCCTCTGCCCCCTCATTTTGGGTGGAGAACAGGTAGCCTCTGCCCTTGAACAGGAAGGACCCCCCAACCCCCTGACCGGAAGATGGGCTCTGCAGGCGCTGGGAAGTGCAGGCCTCGGGGAAGCCTCAGGTCAGACACCACAATAGGGTGACTCTGTCTGGGAAGCCCCCTGCCCTGAGCCTGGGGACACAGCGAGCCACGCCCCGCGTCTGTCCCCCGAGGGCAGCCGTCCACGCGGTCTGTGCCTCTTGTCCCCAACACCAGGCGTGACACCAACAGCCGCGGGCCATTGAGCGAGGCGCCCCGCCCGGCGGCTCCAGCTGCGGCCGCGGGCTCCGTGCAGGAGCCTGGGTGCCCATTTCAGCTCCCCATGTGGCTGCGGCCCCCTGGCTGCCCTCTGAGGTCCGGTCAGTGAGGACACAGTGCCGGCGAGAGGGGTCCGGTGCCCTGACCCCGGCGGAGCCTAGGCAGGCGGCCTGCTGAGCAGCACCGCAAAGCTGTCACCGGCTGGGCCTTGGGGGACAGATCCCTGGGGGTGGGAGTTTCCACAACCCAGAGGCCGCGGTGGGGTCACACCCAGGAGGCTCACCTCCGCCGTACGTCTGGCACAGGTACGGGAACCGCCAGAGGTTGCCCAGGCCCACGGCAAAGCCCACGCAGCTCAGCAGGTACTGGAGTTTGCTGTCCCACGCTGGCCGCTCCTCCCCGCCGCCATCCGCAGGTGGGTCGGGCCCCGGGGTGCCCGCCATGCCTGCCACAGTCCGGAGCCTCCGCAGTAGGAAGTCGCCTGCCTTCGGCCCTGTGGGTGTGCTTTCTTGTGATTTAAAGGAAAACCAGTGGAGCTGGTTAATCGGTAACAGCCCCTCCAACCGCGTGCCCCTCCCGACCCTGGACCCTCCCCCGCCTGCCCCTGCCCTACGTCTGTGGCCGCCCCCACCAACGCGAGAACCTCAGGGGTTCCAAGGCTGCGGCCGTTTACCTGTTCCATAGACGCTGCTCACTTTTAATAAACTTTCCTGAACAACTACTGGCACACGTGTGGCTGTGAGGAGCAGTTCCGAGCCACGGGGCCTCACTCGGCACCCTGCAGGTACCTCCCAGCGTCGCGGCTGACGCAGTGGACACGGCCATCCCCAAAGGGGCCCCGTCCCTTGTGTGGCCGCACCCCCGACGGCCTGCTTCTGCTCTCCCTCCCCAGAGAGGGACCTTGTGTAAACAGTGTGAGCTGGGCTACGGGCCTTGGTCTCTGGAGACCCGCCTGGCAGGCAGTTATATGGTCCGTGGGGCGCTGTGTCCACCATGTGCTGACCGGGATGGCCGTGAGGAAGAGCTGCAAGGAACGTCTGCAGCGGGATTCTGCGTGGATGTGGGCGAGTGCCCACGTAGGACCAGGACAGCTGCCGTGTCTGCTTTTAAGCCAGTTATTTCCCAAAGATGTCCAGACCTCTCAGATGGTCTGAATGTGACCTTTCCATCTGGCTCCCGGTGCTCCCCTTCCAGCTGGCTCTGAGTGCTCCCCTTCCAGCTGGCTCTCGATGCTCCCCTTCCAGCTGGCTCTGAGTGCGCCCCTTCCAGCTGGCTCTCGGTGCTCCCCTTCCATCTGACTCCCGGTGCTCCCCTTCCATCTGGCTTGAGTGCTCTCCTTCCATCTGACTCCTGGTGCTCCCCTTCCATCTGACTCCCGGTGTTCCCCTTCCAGCTGGCTCTGAGTGCTCCCCTTCCAGCTGGCTCTGAGTGCTCCCCTTCCGTCTAGCTCTGAGCACTCCCCTTCTGCCTGGCTCCTGGTGCTCCCCTTCCAGCTGGCTCCCAGTGCTCCTCTGCAGAGGATGTCCAGATGAGTTCCAGAAGACCACCCCTCTCCTGGCATTTGCCAGCCCCTAGCCCAGGAGTCCTTGCGAATGTGAGCCCACTGTGAGCTGTGGTGGGATGGCGACCTGCGTCCCCAAGGGGTTCCCCGGGAGGGTGGCAGGGCGGAGGGACACCAGGCATGGGGAGGGGCGTGGCCAGGCTTGGGGGGTGGGCTGAGCCCTTCCCTCAGCTTGGGTCCCCTCCTGTCTCGGGGCTGGAGCGGAGACGAGCCAACACGGTGGGTTCAGCTGAGACCTCCCCCTGGGGGCTCCCCGGACCCTTTCCCCCACTGCCCAGCAGATGCCTCCACCAGGACAGGACTGGGCCCCCTTATCCGTAATCTGACTTTCCTCGACACTCCTCTCTCAGCCGGGCTGCATGGTCCCAAACACGGGGCTGCGGAAGCAGGTCCCGCTGAGGAAGGGCGACTCAGATGGAAACGCGTGGGAGAGGGAAGACAGGTGGTGAGGCCCAGCCTCTTCCTGTGCCCCCGCCCAGGGGCCTCACCAGCAGCCCCCAGGTGAGGGCACTTCGCCGGGAGCCTGGGGCAATGGTGGGGGTGCGGGCCCTCCACGGACACAGCAGGCCTGCAGTCCGGCACCGGCTCCTCAAGGCTGGGGCTCATCTGTCTTTCATTTAGACAACACTTAGGCCAAGATTATGAAAGACAGTGATTTATTCAGACAGGTACGCACGACACCCACAAAACCCAAATTTCTAACAATTTGCGAAACGTCAAATCTGTGAAAGAACCCCTCACCAAGAAACAGATGGCCCAGCCCCGCCCAGGTCATGTCTTGGAGCGTGTCTCCCCTCCATGTACCCGGGGGTGGGGGTGGGATGGGGTGTATCTAAGGGGTCCTGAGCAGTTTTCCCAACAGGGTCAGACAGCTCTGGGAGTAGAGGAGGTGGATCCCAAGGATGCTGGCCAGGAGTCTCCCACCCACCACTCGGCTCTCTGGTCCTGCATGGAGAATCCTCGGAAAGTCCAGTTTAACATAAACTTGCAGATTCTTGCGTGGAAAGTGGAGGTGACTGGTTCTTGGAAACAAACACCCAAGTTCACGTGACTTCGGACGAGGCTGGATGTGGCTTCACGTGACTTCGGACGAGGCTGGAGGTGGCATCCCGTCCCCGCGGGAGGGAGGCGCCGGCGCCGGCTTCACTGAGCAGCAGCAGCTGGACAGTCCCCCTGCCCTCACGGTCCCCGACGTCGCTCAGGACGCGTGGGCGGTCCTCCACCTCGGTGGCCAAGGCTGAGTTATCCTACAACCCGTCTTTTCAACATCTGGCTAAATATTCATGCAGTTAATGTCCTCTCAAGAACATACCAAGTGTGAGGGGGCGTCTGCCTTAAGTCGCCCAAGCTGAGTTTTATTTAACTGTTCATCTATTGCTGGCAGCCAGATGCAGGGATTAAGCAGATCAGCCTTCTCAACACCCGGGTGGGGCTCCACCGGGCTGGCCAAGTTCTGTCAAGCTCATCGGCCTCTTCTGGACGGGCCCGAGAAGGCTGCTCCTGGTCACGGGGTGAAAGCCCCGACCTCACTGCAAGAACCCCAAGGTCGGAGGGGACCTGGAGAGGAAAAGGCAGGGGCACCAAGACGGTCCCAGGGGCCGAGATGAGTGGGATGTGCGCAGCAGGCCCCACGCCCGTGGCGGCTGGCTCCCTGGGAGTGGGGTGGAGGTGGACCGCCCGTCAGCTCCCCAGGCCCTACTAGCGGTCGCGTGTGCTGCAAGGCAACAAGTGTGTGTGCAAGCAAAGCCACAGGCATGCACGCACACACGTGTACACACACCACTTTGCACACACACAAGCATGAGCACACATGCACAATACATAGATGCATGCTCGCTGGAACACACTCACACACGTGCAGATATGCTCACATACTGGCTCATGTATATACCTGCCCTCACATGCTTACATGCACACACACACACCCATGTGCACACACATGTGTGTAACCACACCAGGAGGATGTCCCTTGTTACGCACACATGCTTACACACATCCACAGGTGTACACATACACTTGTGCATGTATGTACATGCACATATGCACACGCAGGGACATGCCCACACACAGCAGACACTCTCACACTTGCACATACACGGCGTACACATACACACATGGGCACACTCACATGAACACACTCATGTGCACACGCTCCCACACATGCACCCTCACGTAATACACACATGTGCACACACATGCAGCCCACTTCCTCCTCAGACACCACCCCCACCCCACGGGCTGGGCTGCCTAGGACCACAGGCCACCATTCACTGAGGCTGCAGACGGTGAGCTGACGAGCGCCCGCTGGTCCCCTGGCCTCTGGAAGTGGTTCCTGATGAGCTTGTAGATGGCAAAGCCGGGGATGACCAGGCAGGGGACCCCAGCAACAAGGACCACCACGGCGTACACCCAGCCTGGGTACTTGATTTCCTTGGATTTGGGAAATTCCTCCTGGAGAGAGAGTGGCCTTGGGTGAGCAAACCAGGCAGCTGTGGTCTCACTCGGGGCAACGTGCCCGCCGCTCGTGATTCGCTCCTGCCTCTGAGGGAGGGGGAGCCTGCCCCCACCCACCCACCCTGGAGGCCCAGGACTCACATAGGCTGGGTCCCAGGTGTTGTACGTCAGCTCCTCCCTGACCTCGATCACGAAGAAGAACAGGAAGACGGCCAGCATGAGCAGGGGGCTCACCACTCGCCACGTGGCCTGCCAGAAGATGCCGGGCTTGTGGCCGATCATGAACTCGACATCCCTGTTGAACCTGGAATCAGAGGCCGAGGGGCCGTCGGTCCCCGGAAGGCAAGGGCGGCAGTGCCTCCACTCCCGGAGAGACGGTCTCTCCCCTGCGACGCTGCGCTCTGACCTATCACATCCTTCTTGGCAGACACGCCTTCTCCGCGAAGCCCCGCCATCCCCCGGGGCTACTGCCAGGCTAGACGTGTGGACTCTCATCAGAGGCCGCGTCCTCCTCGGCCCCAGGCTGACACTGATGTGGAGGGCAGACCAGAGCTGCTGGGGACCGAGGAGGGCGGCTGTCCGGCTCCCCGTCTCAGTCTCCTTGGCAGGGCAGCGCCTCTGACCCCGGGCAGCCTCACCAGCACTCTTGGCGGCGCAGCGCTGGGGGTCTTAACGGGGCCCCTGCATGGGCTTGTGCATTTAATCTTAATCGATTTCACCAGATCATTTATGGAGCGGTGGTGAGTCCAGCTCCTTATTAAGAACACTGTGCCAATCCGTGATGCCCTGAATGACCGGCCAAGGGACAGCTGACCCTGCCACACTTGTCCGCCTGTCTGCCTGAGCCTCTGTCTGGCAGAGGAGCCCTGCTCAGACCCTGGGAGCAGGCCCGGCACTGCAGTACACCAGCTCCCCCCTCCTCC
Organism: Connochaetes taurinus; assembly: GCA_006408615.1. Classification (NCBI taxonomy): domain Eukaryota; kingdom Metazoa; phylum Chordata; class Mammalia; order Artiodactyla; family Bovidae; genus Connochaetes; species Connochaetes taurinus. Next base: position 256,987 of record SJXO01001712.1, on the reverse strand, counting down.
AGGCAGGGTCCTGGGGAAGCCCCATCCACCCACAGCAAACGCCTGTGCACCGTCCTGCCTTCTCCCATTCGCCCTGAGACTGGGCTGCCTCCTGCTGCTGCTGCCAGCGCCCTGCCCGAGGCCTGGGGGCATCTGGACGCTGCACAGGGCGGGGTCTGCACCCCCACCCCCACCCCCTCGAGCTCCATGGCCTCTCCGCTGCCCTCCCAGGCTCAGGCCACCCCCAGCCCACGCCAGACAGAAGAGACACCTGCGCGGCCCTGCGCACCCCGTACCATGGGGTTCCCCGCCCCCGGCCCCTACCTGTC
>SJXO01001712.1:235932-255972 GCA_006408615.1 Connochaetes taurinus | reverse complement strand
CACAGTCTCACGGGCCCCGCCCACAAGCCCATAGGCCCCGCCCACAAGCCCATAGGCCCCGCCCACCTGTAAGCAGCTCCTTGGGCCACTTCTTGGGGATGACGTTGAGGTCCTGCAGAGGCACGACCACGCCCTCCATGTTGCCGAACATGGACGACAGGCCCAGGCAGAAGAGCATGATGAAGAAGAGGACGGACCAGAGGGGTGCCACCGGCATCTTGGTGATGGCCTCGGTGAAGACGATGAAGGCCAGCCCGGTGCCCTCCACGCCCTGCAGGGGGGCAGGCGCGTCAGCCAGGGCCTCCAAGGTGCCCACTGGCCGGTCTGGCCCTGACCCTGGACGGCTCTGCACCCGCCCGGCCGGCACCCACGCAGTCGTGGCTGACGCGGGCCATTCTGTGGAGTGGCCGCAGCTCTTGGCGTTTAGCTCCAGGTGTATTTAAAAGGCTGAACTGGTTACATCGCTGGGAAGTTGACCACAGTGTCCAGCGGTGGTCGGGGCCCTGTGCAGCCCAGACAGAAACACTGGGCAGATGGGCGTGGACCGCCATCTGGTCGCCGGCGGATGCCCCCACCCCGCTCACAGCCGAGGCCATCACGCAAACCGACTTCAGCGGGCCTGAGCGAGACCCTGAAACAGACCCCTGGGTGTGCGCCCACCAGTGCTCAGAGTGGCCCATGGGCCAGGCAGCGCCATAAACGTGCTTGTGGGTGCGTAAGGACGGCACTCTGCGTGGAGTGGCCCACGCAGGTGAGTGAGGCCTCGGGCACTGGGCCCCCTTCTCGAGGCTCAGGGTTCCCGGGGGTTGAACCTCCGCAGAGAGCCCTGAGCTCAGAGGGGCTGAATGAGGAGCCAGTGGATCCGGAGGGATTCCACAGGGCCCATGGCCCCGTGACGGCATCCGCACGCATTCCTGGGACACAAGGACTCGGAGAGCCATGGGGAGGTGGCGGGGTGTCGTCACAGCACTGTGGAGCCGACGTCGCAGAGGAGCAGCCCGGGGGGCCTAACGTCCTTGTACCCGTGGGAAAGCAGAAGCCCGTCAGCACTGCCCAGGGCTGGGGGGCGGGCGTTCCCGGCTGATGGAAGACTACCAGGGGTGCAGGAGGCATAAACCGACTAACCCCCCACAAACTGAGCTTCCAGGCGAGACCTGGCACCTTGAGATGGTCGCTTTTTAAAAGGAAGGGGGATTGAGATGCGTGGTCCCTGTGACGTTCCCCAGGGAGAGCCCAGTGGGGAGGACTCTCTGCTGTGCCCACTCCTGGCAGGATGGTGCTGTGCCCACTCCTGGCAGGATGGTGCTGCCCCTGGAGAAGCAGTGCCAGGCCCTCAAAAATGCTCAACATGCCCCCGAAATGTTGTGTGGCTCCCAGGGACAGAACTGCAAGGCTAAGATTAGTAGACGCGGCCTACAAGCAATCACAGCAGGAGATGTCGCTCGGCCTGGGGGCTGGCACTCGAGCTTGTGTGCGTCAGGGAGGGACTCCCGGGAGCCTGATGGCCACCAGTGGCTTCAGAAGGACAGTGACGATGACTCTGACCTTCATGTAGGAGGAATTCTGGTAAAAACGGATCATGGGGTGTTTCTGTGTGTTTGACATGAGGCCACGGGAGAGGTCAGGCCCACAGAGGGCGTCTCATGGCCTCACATGCGGGCCTCACGGCCCAGGAGATGCTGGTGCCCTAGGGCGGTGCCTGGACCCTGCGGTGCAAGATAGCCAGAGTGGGCAGCCGTGTGGCCGAACGGGACTCCCAGGGGAGGCTCGGTGTCCACCCAAGGTGCCCGCTGCCCTGGCCCTACCTCCGAGAGGAAGGTGTCCATGTCGCAGGTCTGGAACTTGAGCTTGGCGTAGGCCACGGGGTCGGAAGCGTTGTACCACCGCTGCATCTCAGCGAAGTTTTCCTGAGTCACGTTGCCTTCGGGCAGGTCAAACCCGTTGATAAGCGTCAGGATGTTCCTGGAAAGAGAGCGAGGCTGACACCCGTCCGGGGGGGGCTCCTCGGAAGCGGAGGCGGGGCCGAGGCCACCGCAGCTGCCGGGGCACCCGCTGGCACTCACGTGCTGAGGCAGTCGTCATAGCGTTCGGTGGCGCGGAAGCCGATGATGGAGTAGACCACGGTGGCCGCGTACACAGACGTGAAGCCGTTGATCACAGACACGATGACCGAGTCCATCTCGCAGTTGTTGCTGTGGACGGAAGTGGCGTCAGTGAGCACAGGCCAGGGGTTGCGGTGTCCACACGGCCAGCCCGCGTTGGCACAGGTGGTCAGAGCTGTGTCTTGGGCCAGCCGGACAGGCTGAGCCACCGCTGGGCAGGGAGCAGGGAGGGCTCGCCGAGCACCAGGTGATGGCCCCCACGCCCGCTGCAGCCTGCAGGCCCCTCGGTGCCCCCACGCCCTGGGGACCCTGGAGCTGGGGCTGAAGACCCTGGTGTTCAGGTTCCCGCTCGGCCAGGGTCTGCTCTGGGCTCAGGAGGGGCGCATCAGCCCTACTTGCGCAGGATGGCCTGGACCTTCCGACCACCAGCCACAGAGGCCTCAGAGGCAGCCTGGGCCGGGCGCCCCCATGCCCAGGCCTGGATGCCTCCCTCCCTCTCCTTACCCTCTCCCTGTCCCCACAAATGCTGCCCCCCAGCCCACCCCAGGCCTTCATGGCTGAGGACACTCCATCTCCACCTCGACACCTAAAGCCTCCCTCAGCTCGGTGCATGACCCCTGACCTCCCACCCGCCTTCCAGGCGCCTCTGTCAAGAACTCCCAGGGAAACGCAAATCAGACCCCAGTGAGGGCCAACGCAGAGAGACACAGGTTCAATCCCTGGTCTGGGAAGATCCTGCAGGTTGCAGAGCAAACAAGCCTGTGGACCACAAGAAAAGACAGCGTTTGCTGCAACTGGAGAAAGCCCACGCAAACAAGGAAGACCCAGGGCAGGCAAAAAAAAAAAAGAAAAGCTACTGAAAAACAAACACAAAGCTCAGTGAGCTGCCACACCCTCCCCTGTGGCCGGAACCCAAACATCTGAGAGTGACAGGCGTGGGCGAGGGCGGGGAGGACCCAGCGCTCCCACATGCCCTACAGGGGCTGCAAGGGGGAAGTGGCTCCTCAGACAGTTAGACCTGGAGCCGCCACGAGGCCCAAGGCCCCCCCGCCTCAGGGCACACGCGTGGGGAACGGAAACAGGTGCTCATGGAGCTGGAGCGCAGACGTTCTCAGCAGCCGGAGAGCCGGCACGGCCCAGCGAGGCCCGTCTGCAGGCCAAGGACAAGCCGGCCTCGGGAGAAAGAAGGACACGCAGGCCAAGGACGCCCCGGCCTCAGGAGAGAGACGGACATGCAGGCCAAGGACACCCCGGCTAGCAAGGCCTGTCTGCAGGCCAAGGACGCCCCAGCCTCGGAAGAGAAACGGACACATAGGCCAAGGCACGGGGGACCGGGGGCTGGCTGCAGCCGCTCCCCGCAGCTCCTGAGAACGTCTTCAGCTGGGAGCCGGCCTGCCTGCCTCTAGCCCCACCGCCCACGATCCCGGAGACTCGGAGCCGCAGCTCTGGCGAGCGCCCACCCTGCTCCAGCCTCGCAGCTGGTCTGATGGGGAGACCGAGGCTCCGCGCGCCCGGTGCCTGGAGGAGCAGCCCCCCGCCCCCAGGGGACCCGCGTCCGGCGCACTCACTGGACAGGGTTGTAGCTGGAGAAGGAGATGAGGCCCCCAAAGGCCAGGGAGAAGGAGTAGAACACTTGGGCCCCCGCGTCCAGCCAGGCGGCCGGCTTGGCCAGCTCCGCGACCTGCACAGACAGAGGCCCTCAGCCACGCACCACGGGGTGGGGAGGCCCAGGAGGGGCGTCCAAGGAGGGGACAGGAGCCGGGAGGCCAGGGACAGCTGAGGCCACCAAGCAGAGGCCAGAGGGAAAATGACCCTAAAGCCCTCTGCCCTGAGCCACACGCAGGCTGGCACGCACTGCCCTCGCAGGCCCGGCCAGTGTCCAGGAACCAGCAGGGTCTCGGAGCCCAGGGGTGGACAGGCAGCCTAGACTCACGTTGGGCGTGAAGAGGAAGACGATGCCGTTGGTGGCTCCCTTCAGCGTCAGGCCCCGGATGAGAAAGATGGTCAGGACGACGTAGGGCAGTGTGGATGTGATGTACACGGCCTGGGGGAGGTGGCAGCTGTGGGCTGGGGGCCCACCGCGAGGAGGAGGGCTGAGCCCGGGACCGTGCCCCCTCTTCCCGCACCCTGGGCCCCGCCTCCCCCTCTGGTCTCCATGTCCTCTCGTGACCACGGTCACTGTTCAGCTCCCACTACCCAGACGGGTGTCACGGTCGCTCCCGCCTGCGGCTTCTGAAGCGTGTGTTTGGGACTGTCTGGTCCAGCACTGAGTCTGGGGCGCTGCCCAGACAGGCAGCGGGCAGGGCTGGACCCTCAGAGCTGCTAAAGGGCCCCCCGGCCCCTGGAGCGCCCACAGCCCCGCACCTTCCCGGTGGTCTCGATGCCCCGGATGGTGCACACGTAGAGCACGCTCCAGGCGCACGTCAGCGCCAGCAGGATCCACCACTGCACCGAGCCCGAGTCATCGATGGAGGTGGAGATGTTGAGGGTCTCGCGGTACCAGAAGTAGTCCACGGAGGAGCTGCGGGCACACTCTTCCACGTAACCTGGCACAGCACCACACCAGTGAGGGCCTCAGAGAGCGCGGGGCCCAGGACGCTGACAGATGCCAGGACGCACCACACATGTGCACCCACGTGTGCGCACACCCACACGGACACATGCAACAGACAGCGTCACAATGTACTTACACGTGTGTGCACACCCACACTCAGCAGACAGCACGCACCACACACACGTGTGCACGCCCACACGGACACACCCAACAGACAGCGTCACAATGAACTCACCTGTGTGTGCACACCCACACCCACACACACGCGACAGCATCACAATGAACTCACCCGTGTGTGCACACCGACACCCAGCAGACAGCAGGCACCACACACACGTGTGTGCACACCCACAGAGACACACCCTACAGCATGCACAACACACTTGTACATGTGTGCACATATGAACATGCTTGTAGACACACATATGCATGCACACACCAAACAGACTTGCACGTACATTCACGTGCAGACCCGTGCACACACCCGTGCACACAGGGAGTGTGTGCACCAGGCTCTGACTACCTGTCCCCTCCCCCAGCCCTGCCCCAGGCCGGCACAGACCCAGGGCTTAGCTGGGCGTCAGTGCCCTGGTGAAGGCACTCAGCCATTCAGGAGGCCACCAGTCTTCGGGGGGTCTCACGCCAGAGCCCGCACTGGGTAGCTCTGTTCAGCCTAGCGTCCCAGGGTCCCGGTTGCCCCCTGGGCTCAGGGACCCCAGTGAGACCCTGCCAAGGCAGAGGTGCTCTAACCCTGGCAGGCCCTCCCCCCCCACCCCTGCCCACATCCCCTGCGGGGCCCTGGGCGCAGCAGGGGGGCCATGCCCCTTTCTGTGCTCGCGTTTTTGCTAAACTTGGGTGACAACCACGTGGACATTAGAGATTCAGGGGGTGCTGCTCACGGGCCAGCTCCGCCCCCACCAGCCCGCCCAGGGCTCACCTGTCCGGTTGGCATTGAGCGGACACTGGCTCCAGGGCAGGGGCTCCTGGAAGGAGTTGAAGAAGTACCACATGACCCAGGCAATGATGGTGTTGTAGTAGAGGCCCACCATGAAGGACACGAACATGGACGCGATGCCTGGGGGGAGAGAGGACGTCAGTGCAGCGGCGGGGGTCCCTGCTGGGGAGGGGGTCCCTGCTGGAGAGGGGGTCCCTGCTAGGGTGAGGGCAATGCTGGAGTGGGGGTCACTGCTAGAGGCGGGGGTCACTTCTAGGATGGTGGGTCACTGCTGGGGTGGGGGTCCCTGCTGGGTAGGGCATCATGGCTGGGATGGGGGCTTTGCTGGAGTGAGAGGGTGCCAGGGTGGGGATGACAGCTAGGGTGTGCAGTCACTGCTGGGGTGGGGGATCACTTCTGGGATGGGGGTGCTGGTCACTGGAAGGGGGTCACTGTGGAATGAAGGGTCAGGGCTGGAGTGAAGGCAATCTCTGGGGGGCCCTCCTGGCCCACTGAGTGTGAGTGAACAAAAGGGTCCCGAACCTCAGGAAGGTGCCCTCCTAGTTCCTGCTCTGGGCAGGAAGTGGGGGGCTCTGCTCTCCCCCTGTATCTGCCCTGCTGGGCCCTGTGTTCCCCGGGGACCCAGGACAGCCTCTCCAGCCCACACGCCCCCAAGAGAGTCTAGGAAGGGGTGGCAGCAGCCTCAGGGTGGGAGCTGTGGAGCCTGGGGCTGTGTCCTCCCTAAAAGGTAAAGGGAAGAGGGGGCAGCGTGTGCTGCCAGCCCGGACCCCAGGCTGAGCCTGGGCACGGACGCACCTAAGCCCTTGAGGGCCGGGTGGATGGCGCTCCAGACGCCCACGCTGCCCTTGCGCAGCCGCTGCCCGATGGCGAACTCCAGGTACAGCAGCGGGATCCCCTCCAGGACCAGCAGGATGAGGAACGGGATCATGAATGCGCCTGCGGGGCGGGCGCGTGGTCAGGGCGGTCACGTGACTGAGGACGCCGCCCTTGACCACGCCCTTGACGGCCGTCGGGTTGGCTGGGGGGGCTGGCGCCTTCTCCCCGAGGGGGCCGGCTCCCCCGCGGTCCCCACGGGACGCTGCCTGCCCCCAGCCCCTGGAGCGCGAGGGTGGCGTCTGCGCGTGGGAGGAGGCCAGGGAGGGGCACGCGCCGGGTGATGCGCCCCTTGGGGGTGTGGACCCTGGCATCCCCACTCGAAGGTGGGGAAGGGGTAAGGCCAGGAGCTCAGAAGCCGGCCCAGACCCCGCGCAGAAAGGGGTCTGCGTCCGAGCCCTGGGGACCCTGCCCTGGGCCCGGGAGCAGCTGGACCTGGGGTCTGTGTCTGCCCTCGCTGACGGGTCCCAGGGCCTGGCCCGGCCCTGAGCAGGGGCCCCGTGAACACCTGCCTTCATGGTGCACGGGGGCCCACCGTCCCAGACCCCCCGAAGGGGTGAGCCCCTCCTGCTGCTCCATCCTCCGCCCGGGCCTGTGGTTTCACCAGCCGCCCGGGCTCCTCCCCCTGACCCGGGCTCTGGGGGCACCAGGGGGGCGGCAGCCTGTCCAGGGCACCCGGCCTGGCCCCGTGCTGAGCCGAGTGCAGTCCTGCCACCGTTACCAAAGGTCGCCAGCTCTGGTCTGCAGGCAGCTCGGGAGCTGAAACTGACCGAAAAGGACTGGAAACACTCGCTTCAGGGCTTGAGAGTGGATTCGGGTCCAGTCTGAGAGGGCCTCGTGGTCGGGCTCCCTGGTTCCCGGGACTGCCAGCACTGGCCTGGGACGCCCACCCTGAGGTACCCCCCCCCGTTCTGGGGTCCCATGTGGCCTGCCACGGGCTAAGGTCACCCCCTCTGTCCCGGGGTCCGGCACAGCCTGCCGAGGAGTGAGGTCCCCTCTCTGTCCTGGGGTCCCACATGGCCTGCCGTGGGCTGAGGTCCCCCCTCTGTCCCAGGGTCCCACGTGGCCTGCCGAGGAGTGAAGTCCCCACTCTGTCCCGGGGTCCCACGTGGCCTGCCGCAGGCTGAGGTCTCCCCTCACCCCAGTTCGTGCAGCCCCGTCTCCCTGCCCTCCTCTGCTCACCTCCCCTCGTCCTCCCCGCCCCGCCTCCACCTCCCGACACACACGTTCTCTGCTCCCCCTCAAACGGCTTAGATCCTTCCCTCGTGCCTGCTTCCCTCCCGGATGCCAGCGGGGCCGCAGCCTTCCCCACGGGCCTCCTGGGCTTGAGGTCCCCACTGGCGTGGCACTGCGTATACGTGTGTGTGCACGTGGGTGCATCAGTGTGTACGTGCGTGTGCCATCCACACGCGTGTGTGTGTGCACGTGTATGTGAACGAGTGTGTATGTGTGAGCACGTGGGTGCCTCCACATGTATCCAGACACTTGGTGTAACTGTGACACGTGTGTTCGAGTGTGCATGCGTGTCCTTGTGCGTGGATGGCGTGCATGGATGTGCACACGTAAATGTGTGTGGGGTGTGTTTGAGTGTGTCCATGTGCACTCCTGTGCCTGAGCGTGCGTGTGCGTGTGTGTGTGTTGAAGGGGGCCTGGAGCACGTGGCCAGGGGGCTCCCAGTCTCTGCGCCCGGCTCCCCGCTTGGCTCCTGGGCTAATCCCTCGGCCTTTTCTCTTTCTCCTCCTCCATCTGCCTCCCGGGCGCCCTCTCGCTGAGGGCCCGGCCCCAGGGCCAGCAGCACTTTCTCCCACCCGTGGACCACCCTCGGTCCCCATGCCAGGAAGCTGTAGGGCCACTGGCCGCATGCCTGGCCCCCCACCTGGGGCTCCAGGCACAAGCTTCTTCCAGGGCTGATGCTGTGTGGAGCGGGGAGTGGTGTGCCGAGGGTCAGGGGGCGAGGGTGTGGGCTGGGACGCAAGGAAAGGCACCAGGAAGGGGCCCCCCCAGGCTGGACCCCTCGACAGAGGGGAGCCAGCAGCCTGGGGTCTGGGGCTCGGCCAGCTGCGGGCTCAGCGCCCGTCCCTCTGTCTGTGGAGGTTAGGGTGAGGTAAGACTTGCCTCTCTGAGGTTCTCAGGAGATGGATTTGAAAACCTGTGGGGCAAAACCACCAAGAAGAAAACAAGCTCCCCATCCCATCCCTTCCTCTCATGATGCCACTTTTACCCATGGACTCACCGCCCTTTCACTACCATTGGGAAACTCCTATTCATCCTTGAAAACCCCACTCAGACAGCCCCTCCTCCAGGAAGCCTCCCCTGCTCCCTGTGGTCCTGGCACCTAACCAGCCCCCCAGCCACCCCCACAAGCTCCTCCAGGACCGGAGGCTCTCAGCTTCTACAGAGGCAGGGAGGGTGGGGCCAGGGCACGCCCACCGCAGCCCCCAGAGGTGGCTGGGCCCAGTGAGCCCTCCATCCCCACATGGTGGGGCCCGCCTGGCGAGCACCCCCAGCCCGGGCAGCACCGACTGGAGGCCCCTTGCGCTCCTCAGGGATGGGCGGCTCTTGGCTCCCTTTGGGGGTTGGGTCTTCTGTCTGTGAACTGACCCCTCTGCTTCGGGGCTGGGAATGGGGGTGTCAAACAGAGGGGCAGGGCGGGCTGCAGGTCTTAGGAAGCAGGAAAGCCACGGAGTGCCCGGCGCCCGGCGGGCTCCAGAGGTCCCGGAGACAAGCGTGGAGGCCGTCAGCCCCGAGGAGGGACGCGCGCGCAGGGAGGTGCGGGAGCGGGGGGCGGGCGCGCCCCGCGGGGAGCAGGGCTTCCAGGGACTCGGGAAGCCGGGAAGCCAGGCGGGGAAGGGGAGCGGGGCGAAGGCCTCGGGAGCCCCCGGGCACAGGTCAGGCCCACAGGGCGCAGGGTCAGGTGGGGCACCTCTCTGCCTTGGGGTCTCCCAGGAGCGCCCGGCTTTTGTGGGCAGACCCTCAGCCGCTTCCAGGAGGGAAGCCCGGTGGAAACGGAGGCTGCCGCCACCCCCCGCCCCGCAGCGTCCACAGCGGACGGGGCCAAGGGGGCCTTCTTGCTCCCATGGGCGGGCTCCCCGGGACGCTGCCCGCTTCCCCAGACGCCCTGGGGGGCTGCGGGTCCCTCTTCCACTTCCCCGAAGTGCAGGGGAGGACCGCCGCCTGCCCTGGCCCACGGCCTCCCCAGCACCCCCGCTCCACTGCCCTTGGTCAGGACTCAGGGCTGCTAGGCTGTGGAGCCGGCCCTGGGGGGCGGGGGGCAAAGCCGCGTGGCAGGTCCTGCCTCCCCTGGTTCTCCCTGCTGGCCACTGGGGCCCGGTCCTTGCAGGTCTGTGGGGGCCCAGCCGGCCTCCAGGTGACAGGCACCGGGTTCCCCAGCACCAGGGGACTCCAGAGCCTGTGGCGCTGCCCTGAGGGCATGGAGGTGGAGAGGAGGCCTGAGCCTGGCCCAGCGTCTAGAGTCACGACCCCTGGGCCCTGTGCTTCCGAGGGCCCTGCTTGGCGGGGTCCCCACGGTGGCGCCCAGCCTGTGTGCACCTGCAGGCTCGCTGGGTGTTTAGAGGGGCGCCATGCTGGGGAGGACAGCCGGGCGGGGAGTGGAGGCATCCCTGGGTGGCACCCCTCCTGGTGCTCGGGAGGGCAGGGTGGGGCTCAGGGGACGGAGAGCTGAGCCAGCAGCTGGCCTGCAGACCCCAGCCTTGTGGTCAGAAGGGCAGACCGCAGCGTGCACAGTGTCCACCTGCTGACTGGACTCACAGGCGAGTGTGCAGACCCCAGCACGGCGGCCCGATGGGGCACTCACCCAGGGACACGGGGAGGAAGGCGCGTGCAGGCCTGGGAGCGGGGCCCAGCGAGGGGCACAGAGGACGAGGAGGACATCCCTGGTCCGCGGGGGACCGGGTGCGGGAGCCACGGGAGGGCCCCACCTCCCTGAGCCCAGGGAGGCAGCAGCCGGTCCTCCTCAAACCCAAGCGAGCTGAGACCTACCCTCTGTCCCGCCCCCAGGCCCATCCGCATCTGCCTCCGCCTCAGGGAGCAAATCTGCCGTTAGGGGCCAGCTCCTTCAGCCTCACAGGCCCCGCCGCCTGCCCAGTGCAGACCCCGGGGGAGCGCAGATGCCAGTGGAGCGCGGGAGGGCAGCCAGCCTGCGGGCGGCGGGGCACAGCGCTTGCTCACCGGGCTCCCGCTTGGGGGACCGTGATGACCCCATAGTCGGGGTCACACAACGTGCACACAGCTGCTCACAGCCACACTCACAGCAAGCACCACAAACGCCGCTGACAGTCAAGCCTAAATTGTGGGTCTTCATCGTGGCTCTCTCTCCTTTTCTGTATAGACTTTTTCCCCCCATAATATAAAGTTAAAAATAAAGCAAAAGATCATTTACTTTTTGAATTACCCAAAACTCCTGGAAATAATTGGAGACTAACTAAGCTTTTGCCAAGCCAGAACGGATGGGCAGGTGAGGGAGACCCCTAGGACCCTCGGAGGCGGGCTCCTCAAGCCACACAGCAGCTCCCCTCCCCGTGGCTGGGGCTTCAGGAGTGGGAGTGTCACCCTGACGAGTCAGCAGCCACCCCCGCCTCGGCCGCAGGGATGGTCTCCTGGGCGCGGAGGGTGGGCCCCGGTGGACGGGCCTCCTGAGGGATGGGGGTGAGGGGGCGGGGTCCTGACCCACGTGGGGGCTGCGGTGTCCCCCTCCCCCAAGTTTGGGGGCAGTATCCAGCCAGCAGCGTCCTCTCAGCTGCCCCCAGGCTCCCAGTCAGGGTGCACCTGGCCTCCTGGGGGTCTGAGCTCGTGGTGTCTGCTCCGGTCAACCCTGGGAAGACCTCTAAGCTGCTTCTAGCATGTTCCCCCCGGGAGTCCCTCCCCAGCTCTGGGGTCAAGCCCCCTCTTCTCAGGGGCCAGCGATGGGCCTTCGCCCACCAGTGGGGTCAACCTGGAGCGGCTGCCAAGTCCCACGAGCGGGGGCGCAGCCAGGCCCTCCTCCTCGTGCCTGAGTCAGGGACCCTTCCCCAGGACAGCCCCCGAGGAGTTGTGACAGCAAGTTGCCGAGGAAGGGCCAGGGGCCTCCCTGAGGGCCCCCTGGGCACAGGCTGTGACTCAGGCTGGGGCTCCGACCTCCTGGGCTCGGCAGGCCCCAGTCCCAGAGGTGACAGCCTCATCCCAGGAAGCACCAGCTGGCCCAGAGGTTCCGATGACACACCCTCCCTGCCAGGCGGCTGAGCCCTTGGCGATTCAGGGGGGCCGCCGGGGGTACCCAGGACAGCCCCTTCCACCTGCTCCTCCGGAGGACACGCGCATCACAGAGCCACAGGGGGCCCACAGTTTCTCCACATGAGAACTGACTTGTGCCGCCCAAGGTGGGGCTCAAGAGCCCCCAGAGCCAGGAGCATCCCCAGGCCTCCTCCCTGCGTCCAGCTCCCTGGGCCGGCGTGGGGCCATAGGGGGCCATGGTGTGACTTCTGTCCCTGCAGCCCCCACACACCCGGAAGGTAGGTGGAGGGACGGGCCATGGGGACCTGGGTCCAGAGCCTGCCCAGGTCAGAGCAGGTCCGGGGTCAAGGCAGGGCTCCTGGGTCCTGGAGGGCCTGGCCTGCCCCACCCCACACAACCCGGGGCGCGCGGGGCCCGGGCACCGGTGCCCCAGGAGGCCACAGAGGATGTCCCTGCTGGCCCGTGCTCTGGGCGGGGCCCCCAGCCCCGGATGGGCCGCGGCCGCGGGGGTCGTTCTGCCCGCCCGCCGCCCGCCTACCTCCGCCGTGGCTCTGGCACAGGTAGGGGAAGCGCCACACGTTGCCCAGGCCCACACAGAAGCCCACGCAGGTCAGCATGTACTGGGCCTTGTTGTCCCACTTGGGCCGCGAGCTGCTCTCCTCCTTCTCGATGCGCTCCAGCTCGCCCAGCGACGGGATCCGGGCCTCCAGGCCAGGGTTGGGCAGCGCCAGCCTCACCATGGTGGTCCGGGCGGGTCTGCGAGCTCAGCGAGTGGCCACCGGCCAGAGCCCCGGGGCTTTATAGGAAACCTTTGGCACCTCACCCCAGCACCTGGGCTGAAAGGAAGCGTCAGCAGATCCCAAGGGCGAGGCCGCCAGACTGTTAATGCCTTATCTGCGGAGGCGCCTGGACCCTCCACCAGCGGGGCGGCCGTCAGCTCCGCCCCTGTGCAAACGGGACCCATCGGCTCAGGTGAGCCTGGCCCCCACCGCTCCCTGCCCGCACCAAGCACTCGGGGGGCAGAGACACCCGACAGTGAGATGCTGCCTGGCTCTGCAGGACGTCGGAGCCTGCCCACCACACCTCCCCTCACGGCATGCACACCGGACGCTCCAGGGGCAGAGGCCCCCGATGGTCAGACGGTAGACGCTGCCTGGCCCCTCTGGGCTCTGAGCCACTCCTCAGGGAGCACGGCTTCAGCTGGGGGGCCTCCAGGAGGGGCCCTCATCCATGTGGGGTACCCCCGGGGGCTCAGAGCCATCGCCCTGACGTCTCCTGTCCCCCATCCTCCAGGAGGTGGGGCTTCTGTCCCTTCACTAGGAGCCTGAGCTGGGCACTGGGTCAGGCCGGGAGGCTCGGGGGCCGTCTGCGCGTCCAGAGAGCTGGGCGACCCTCTCGGGTGACCACAGGGGTCGTGGGAAGGTTGCCCCACCTAGCCTCCCAGCTGGGGCCACAGGAGGAGGCCCACGGGGGCTCCATCTAAGCCAGCCCTGGACCAGCCCTGCTGCCCACCCCCACGCCACTTCTGGTCCAGGGGAAGGGGGGGGGGTCAGGACCCTGACCTTTGCCCCCAGGATGAGGGAGGCGAGTCTGAGGAGCGTGGAGGCCCGAAGAAAGAGATCAGATACGCTCCCAGGGACATCTGGTTCCTGCGACAGACGCAGGCTGCAGGGCTGGGCCGGCGGGGGAGACAGAGAGAGAGATAGTAAGAGAGAGACAGAGAGAGAGAGAGAAAGAGAGATGGAGGGAGACAGAGGCAGAGAGAGACAGAGAGAGAGACAGAGAGAGAGAGACAGAGAGAGAGATAGTGAGAGACAGGGGAGAGAGAGACAGGGAGAGACAGAGAGAGACCCAGAGACAGAGAGGGAGAGAGAAGTGCAGACACGGGGACAGGGTCAGAGCCACTGGCAGGAGGCGGGGTGCAGTCCCCCCACGCTCCAGGCACAGGAGCCTCCACCAGCTCTCGAGACTCGAGGGCTGAGGGCCTCTGGGCCCGCTCACCTCGCCCCCCTGCAGCCGAGGCGCCTCCTGCTCCCCCCGGAGCCGGCCCACCCCGAAGCAGGTGCTGGCCCCGGCCCACGCTCCCCGACGGCGCCCCCGGGATCAGGACTCCGGGCTCAGTCCTTCGGCTTCCGGCTTGTGTCCTCCGTCCTGTATCCACTCACCTCTCCTCGGCTCTTCACTCACGTTTGCCCCAACGACTTTTATCACAAAACAAACACGTGCTCGATAAGGAAAGCCAGAGACTTCACGCCAGGAGCTTTCTCCTTATTCTACACAGTTTTCTTAGTGTGAGTGATACAGACTCACCCGTGACGTGAAAACGTGCATAATTTTTACTTAACATTCTGTCTTGAGAGTGCTCCTTTCATTAAATTAAACATTTTTAACCTTAAAATTAGATTTATTTTACTGTTTATGCTTTGTGAAATTTTCCTTTCAAACACTGTTTCTGATAGGGGGCATCCCACGCACCCTGTCTGCTGTGCCCACTGCTGCAGAAACGTCCCCCGACACGGCACATCTCTGCCCTTTGCAACCTGTCCTCTTATAACTGCTGCCGTGGTGTGCATATAAACAGGTCCAACCCCCGGTCCAGGAGCCGCAGCTTCTGAAGCCCCCGCCCCTCAGACTCCGCGCTCCTCAGCAGGAGACGCCCGCGAGGAGAAAACACCACCACCGGAGCGAGGCCCACGGCCAGCCTCGGAGACCCAGAGCAGCCAGTAATAAATAAACACATTATTCAAAAAGAGAGAGAGCATCCCCACTCCCAGAGGCCCTGCCCCTCCCCAGCACCTTCCGTCTGTCCAGCCCCCTGCTGTTCTGACGGCACAGCTGGGTCTGCTCCCAGGCTCAGTGAGGCCCTGGGCCTTCGTACCATCGCCCAGCCATCTCCCAGCAGGAAGGGCCTGTTCTGTCCACTCATCCATCTTCCCGCTGCAGGGCAGCCCCGAAGCCCCTGCCCACCTCCTGGTGCCCTCGGGGAGGTACCTGCAGGCAGACGGCACCTCCCGGGTGGCATGGGGCCCAGCCGCAGAAGATGCCGGCAGACTGCGTTCAAGGGGACTGAGCCCTAACCTCCCAGCCGGCTGGGAATGCTCCGCACACACAGCCACCGTTGGCCTTTGTGCCCTTGGCCACAGGGGCCCTGTTGGCCCAAAGCGTGTGCTGGCTTTGACCTGCGACACAGCCGTCCTCCCGTAAAGCCCGTCCGGGGTGCTGGCCCTCCCTCTGCCCTCCAGGATGCGGCTCTGCTCTCTGGGTTCCGGGGCCCCATGAGCCTCTTCCTTCACACTCGGGGCGCCAGGGACAAGAAGCCCTGCCTACCGTGCTGCCCCACCTGCCCGCCCCCATCCGGGGTGCTGGCCCTCCCTCTGCCCTCCAGAATGCGGCCCTGCTCTCTGGGTCCCGGGGTCCCACGAGCCTCTTCCCTCGCACTCGGGGCACCGAGGACAAGAAGCCCTGCCTACCGTGCTGCCCCACATGCCCACCTTTCAAGGGCCTTTGCCCCTCAAGGTCGTGAAGACGTCCTCCTGTTCAGTCCGGGAGCGCTCAGGTTAAGTCAGTAATCCTCGCGGAGTTGCCAAGTGCTGCCTAAGGCAGCCTTCAATCGGCCAGGAGAGGGGGTGGCCGGGCACCGTTGCTCAAAGAAAGAAAGAAAGTGAAGTCGCTCAGTCGTGCCCGACTCTGCGACCCCATGGATGGTAGCCTGCACCAAGCTCCTCCGTCTACGAGATTTTCAGGCAAGAGCACTGGAGTGGTTGCCATTTCCTTCACGAGGGGATCTTCCCGACCCAGGGATCGAACCTGGGTCTCCCACATTGTAGACAGACGCTGAACCGCCTGAGCCAGCAGCTCAGATGCCTCCCTTCCCTGCCTCCTGCGGGGCCGGCTTTGCCGCAGGCGTCCACGCCCGCTGTCTCTTTCTCCACTTCCGCTCCGTTCCTTCGGTCTCTTTGTCCACTGTCTTCTCCAGGACGCACAGCCTTTCTCTCTGAAGCATTATCGCAGGTCTCATACCTACCGGCCGTGTTCTTTAAGGACACATACGCTGTGCAGCAAGCTGGTGAGTCTCCACAGAGAAGCTGCTGGACTGGGATTCCAGTGCGTCCAATCTGCAGCGCAGTTTAAACGGGATCTTAACAATATAGGGCTTTTCAAACCGTGAGCGTAGCTCGCCTCCCCACTAGTGCAGGTCTCTTTCCTCTCAATGTTTCATAGTTGTTTTTTTAATTTTTTTTATTTTTCAGCTACACCTCGTGCCTTACAGGGTCTTTAGTTCCCTTACCAGGGCTTAAACTGCATCCCCAGCAGTGAAAGTGCAGACTCCTAACCCCTGGGACCCCCCGTTCTATTGTGTGCGTGTGTGTGTGCGTGTGTACGCGCGTGTGCGTGTGCGTGTGTGTGCATGTGCGTGCGCGCGCGCGTGTGCGCACGTGTGTGCGTGTGTGCGCATGTGCGTGTGCGCGCGTGTGTGTGTGCGTGTGCGCGTGTGTGCGTGTGTGTAGGACGTGGAGGTCTTCCATCACATTTCCTCTTGCATCTGACATTTTTGGACGCTCTTATGAGTAACACTGCTCTTAATGTTTATCTTCTCATTGTATGTTGCTAACACACATAACAACACAATCCTCCTCCGCCGTCCCCTCCTCCTCCTGCCCTCAAGCTTTCCCAGCAGCAGGGTCTCTTCTAATGAGTCGGCTCTTCACATCAGGTGGCCCAAGTATTGGAGCTTCAGCATCAGACCTTCCAGTGAATATTCAGGGTTGATTTCCTTTAGGATTAACTGGTTTGATCTCCTTGCTGCCCAAGGGACTCTCAAGAGTCTTCTCCAGCACCACAGTTCAAAAGCATCAATTCTTCAGCGCTCAGCTTTCTGTACAGTCCAGCTCTCACATCCATACATGACCACAGGAAAAACCACAGCTTTGACTGGACGGACCTTTGTCGGCAAAGCGATGCCTCTGCTTTTTAACACACCGTCTCAGTTTGTCATGGCTTTCCTTCCAAGGAGCAGGCGTCTTTTAATTTCATGGCTGCAGTCACCATCTGCAGTGATTTTGGAGCCCAAGAAAACAAAATCTGTTATTGCTTCTACTTTTCCCCTTTCTATTTGCCATGAAATGATGGGACCAGATGCCGTGATCTTCATTTTTTGAATGTTGAGTTTTAAGCCAGCTTTTCCACTGTCCTCTTTCACTGTCATCAGTAAGCTCTTTGGTTCCTCTTCACTTCCTTCCATTAGAACGCTATCATCTGCACATCTGAGGTTGCTGGTGTTTCTTGCAGCAATCTTGATTCCAGCTTGTGCTTCATCCAGCCTGGCATTTTGCATAATGTACTCTGCATATAAGTTAAATAAGCAGGGTGGCAATGTGCAGCCTTGACGTACTCCTTTCCCAATTTTGAACCAGTCCAGCTGTTCCATGTCTGGTCCTAACTGTTGCTTCTTGTCCTGCATACAGGTTTCTCAGGAGACAGATAAGGTGGTCTGGTAATCCCATCTGTTTAAGAATTTTCCACAGTTTGTTGTGATCCACATAGTCAAAGGCTTTATCTTTGCCTTTTCAAAAATGTAGTTGAAACGGACCAGACGGCTTACTGAAGCATTCATAAGTGGAGGCCATCCTTGATTTTTTTTTTTTTCTATCAGATTTTATCTCAGGGCTGGCAGCCAGCTTCATATTTTTCTCAGACTCCTGTTAAGAGGGTGCCCCAGACTTCAGACCCTCAGAAAAGGAGCCGAGTGGTGCCGCCCCCCTGGGCCGGCACGGATGGTGGCCCGAGGCCCAGACAGCAGGGCCAGGACAGAAAAGTGCACGCGGGGCTCCTGTCCCCCGGGTGCCCGGCTGAGCCGCCGCCACGACCGGAGGCGGGTGCAGCCCCACGGCCCGCTGGCGTCCCAGCCGGCCACCTTTGCCTCCCGAGGCTGGGTGCTCTGGAACGGCTGGCCACAGGGCCTCGGGGCCCAGGGACCTTGCTGCTTCTCCATGCCGGCCCCCACCTCACCCCGGCCGGGCTGGAGCCGCGCCAGCCTCCGCCCCGCCCGCCGCTGCCTGAGACCCTCTCCCTCTGGGTCTGCGCCTGCTCTGCCTCAGGCTCCTCTCGGGGAAGATGGAGCCGGGTCACGGCAGGAGAGGGAGGCACAGGGGACTGCCCCGCGCCTGGTGGCGGGTGACAGCCGCACGCTCCCGGCCCGCGGAAGGGCCCGGCCCGCGCACCCGCCCCGCCAGAGGCCAGAGTCCCCTGCAGCCCCACTCCCGCCTGCGCCTGTTTGTTTACCGCTGGCTTATCTAGAGAACGGATGGTTACCAGCCTGGGTCTTTGAGGAAATAACCCCAGATAAGCAGGGAGGATGCGGCGCGGCTCTGCCTGTTTCGTGGTAACCGCTGCCCTCGCAGCGCAGCGGGGAGCCGTGGTGGCGGGGCAGGCCCACCCGCTGAGCCTCCCGCCTGCTCTGTGTGGCTGGAAAGAGCGGACGAGGCAGTAGCTGAATGCTCTGAAGAAGTCTTGTTAGGTCGATAGTAATCCGCGCACATTTATATTTTTATAACCTGCGATTACTGCAGCGGAAATGTGCAATGTAATTTGGAAAACGCAGGACAATTTCAAGACCTGGAGAAAAAGCATTCATGATGTCACCATCATAGACTGTTTTCAAAAGCTAACTTAGCACTTTTCTTCTGATGTGTGTGTGTGTACACGTGTGGATATACACACACGGTAGGTATATTATAATCAGGCTCAGACAGTAAAGAATCTGCCCACAATCCGGGAGACCCGGGTTCAATCCCTGGGTTGGGGAGATCCCCTGGAGGAGGAAATGGCAACCCACTCCAGTATTCTTGCCTGGAGAAAACCCCCTTTACACGGTCCGTGGGGTCGCAGAGAATCAGACCTGACTGAACGACTGGGCACAGGGCGCACATACAGTGATCACCATTCTGTATTTTTCAGTTAGCACACTGTGACCCCACACTGCAAACTCACTCTGCCCAGAAGCCCCCGAGTGCGGACATGACGATGTTTAGTACCCATTTTTCTACTGTTGGACAGTTCTGTTGCTCCAGCTTTTAGCTATTGTTAATCTTGCTGCAGTAAGCATCTTTGTTCAAAACCACCTCCCCTCATCTTGAAATCCTGGGACAGATTTTTCTAGAAGTGACTTGTCAGCTTGAAGGGTATGAAAATTTCTTTCTGGGAAGACCCACACAGCAGTGTGGGTCTCCCTTGCCTTTGAGGTGCTAAGCATCATTTTAACCTTTGCCAACTGAATCAGGAGTTGGTATCTCGCAGGGTCCATTTGTGTGTCTGAGTCCCGGCTGATTAACATTTTTCATGTCTCTTTGCTGTTGGAGGGTTTTCATTATGCTAAACTAAACAATAAACAGTCATTTTTCACTCAAGGCAGCAAAGGGTTGCCACACAGGCTGCAAGAGCAAGGTGAACTTGCTGAGCTGGGAGCAAGTGGGAAGCCAGGGAGAGGACCATCTTTTTATAGGGAGGTGGGGAGGTGGGCGGGGCTTTAACACAGGCAGCCCATTGGAGGAGGCTGGGGCTTCTCATCCCCACAACTTCATCGAGTTATCCCGTGTCCAAGGTTAGGAGCAGCAGCCCAGAGGAGCTACCCCGGCCCGAGGCCAGGGGCGGCAGCCAGGAGGAGCGACCTCCTGTCCAAGCAGCGGTGGCTGCACGGGCGCCCGAGGGTCTAGAGGAACTATTCCATGTTCAAGGTCGGGAGGGGCGGTGGTGAGGAGATACCTCTCATCCAAAGTAAGGAGCAGCTGCGCTTTGCTGGAGCAGCCGTGAAGAGATACCCCACGCCCAAGGTAAGAGAAACCCAAGTAAGATGGTAGGTGTTGCGAGAGGGCATCAGAGGGCAGACACACTGAAACCATGCTCACAGAAAACTAGTCAGTCTAATCACACTAGGACCACAGCCTTGTCTAACTCAGTGAAACCAAGCCATGCCTGCGGGGCAACCCAAGATGGGCGGGTCATGGTGGAGAGGTCTGACAGAATGTGGTCCACTGGAGAAGGGAATGGCAAACCACTTCAGTATTCTTGCCTTGAGAACCCCATGAACAGTATGAAAAGGCAAAATGATAGGATACTGAAAGAGGAACTTCCCAGGTCAGTAGGTGCCCAATATACTACTGGATATCAGTGGAGAAATAACTCCAGAAAGAATGAAGGGATGGAGCCAAAGCAAAAACAATACCCAGCTGTGGATGTGACTGGTGATAGAAGCAAGGTCTGATGCTGTAAAGAGCAATATTGCATAGGAACCTGGAATGTCAGGTCCATGAATCAAGGCAAATTGGAAG
>SJXO01001712.1:212664-232882 GCA_006408615.1 Connochaetes taurinus | reverse complement strand
GAGGGGCTGGCCGCTCCCACTGAGGGGCCCAGGGAACGACGCAGAAGGGGCTGCACAGCCCCACCGCTGAGTGCCAGCCCCCGCGGCGTGGGGAAGCGACCCGTCACTAACCCCCTGGGGGCAGTCTGGGGGCTCCTGGTGGGGCGGACGGGCAGATCTCAGGGATGTCCAGGGTTAGAGGTCAAAGTGGCCCGTAAGAGAGAGCTGAGTGAAGAGAGGAAGACAGGGGAGGACGCCCTGAGAAGGCCTCTCTTGTAGCTCACTCTCGCACATTCTGCAGTAACTCCTGTAGAGGGACGTTGGCTGTGGGCAGGGATGGGGCCGTGCGGCGGAGCACCGCTGCCATCAGCTTCCCGCTGCCCAGAACACGCAGCCAGGCTCCGCCCCCAGGGCCTCGGGCCGGAGGTCAGGAGGAGACGTCAGGGTGGTCAGCAGAGGCCGGCTGGACGTCAGCGGTGGCGACACCACCGAAAGCCTGAGGTGGGCGAGGGGAAGGAGACCAAGCCCTGGGGACCCTCCTGAGGTCAGGGGCGCCTCCCCGGGACACAGCCTGCCTGGAGCCGGTGCCGCTGGGCTGAGGCTCTAGAGCAGCAGGGCCAGTGAGGGCTGGGGTGAGGCCAGGCGTGGAGGTGGACTCGGCCAGGCTGCGGGTCCCTGCGGCCGGAGGGCCCCGGCTGTGAGGGAGGAGCCTGCCCAGTGTTCACCGGGCTGCAGGGTCAGCTGGGCCAGGCCCAGGGTGTGGCCTTGGGTGGCAGCCAGCGTTCACAGGGCAAGGTCGTGGGGCAGGCCTTGCCTGAGTCAGCTCTGAACCCATGAGAGGCTGGCAAAGTGCCCAGGAGGGTGGGGCGCCTGACCAAGGTCTTCAGATGGGGGACAGGTTGGAGGTCAGAGCTTGGAGGAAGGAGGAGGGGCTGCTCAGACTGGGGTTTGGGAAAGGCAGGGTCAGAGGTAGCTGGGGAGCAGGTGGGCCCTCTGCCCTATAGTCCACAGGGCTCGGAGGGGACAGCCTCCGAGGAAAACCCCTGCCCATGTCCTCAGTTCCCCCGAGCAGGTAAGGCCCCTCACCCCGGGGTCAGGAGCCAGCCCCCCTCTCCCTCTCTGAGGCTCATTAGAGAACCCAAACCCCCATCCCGCCCCCTCCCACCTTCCCTTCTGTGACCCGGCAGCCTCTGTCCCCCGCGGCCCTGGGGCTCTGCCTGGGGCCAGCCCCCATGGCCCACCCCTGCAGCACCTTGGCCCACGTTGAGGCCCCAACACAGACCCTTAGTCACTGTGACCCACACCCTCTCTCTCCTGCTGTGCCCAGCCTGAAGGGCCTCTGCCGGCCCGAAGGTGCCAGATGGGACCGTCCAGGACGACGGTTCCAGCAGTGACTCGAGGGAGGGGGTGGGGAGCCCTGGGCTCCCCTCCTGGGAGGGGAGGGGGCTTCAGGGAGACCCTGCCCCCAACCACCTGCCCTGTGGGGTCCTTAGGAGGGGAAGCAGGCCATCTTCAGGGGCCACGCTGTCCTGGTGGGGGAGGGGAGTCTGGTGCCCCGCCAGATCCCAGTGTACTGGGGGCCATGCTGTCCTGGTGGGGAGGGGGCCTGGCACCCCCAGCCTCCAGTGCAGTGAAGGGGGCACAGGTCCCCCACCTCTGCACCCTCCAGGGGCGTCTCCCTCCCAGAGGTGCCCATGGTGGCTGCCTGGATGCCAGCGCACTCACCCAGGGCCCGGGTGCTGCAGGTGGGCAGGTCCCTTTTTTGGACATTAGGTCGAGGAATCCGCCCAGGGCCCCCTCCTCTCCCCTCGCTCCTCCCGTTCAGTGGAGGGCATCCCAACACCTCTGCCACCGCTGACCCTGCTGTGGGCACTGACAGGCCTTCCTCCATGCCCTCCTCCCCTGCTGCGGTCTCTCCCTCCCTCTGGGGACAGGTGTCCAGCTCCCCCTCTTCTGTCCCACTGTTCCAGGACTCTGTCACTGCTCTGCTCAGAGGCCAGGCAGGTGGGCTAGCTCCCCATCGGCCCTGGACCCCCCTCGGCCCCTGGGCTTTGGAAGGGAGTTTCCCGTGAAGGAGGTGAGTGTGCTCTCTGCCCCGTGGTGGTCCTGATGCTGGAGCAGATGGGCTGCTCCTCAGTTCTGCAGAGCCGAGAGCTCCTGCAACGTCCAGTGTGGAGGGAGCTGAGGCTGTGTTTGCTGGACAAAGAGAGGAACAGATGAAGAAGGAAGGGATGGAGGGAGGGAGGAGGGACTAAGGGATGGAGGGAAGGATGAGGATGCAGGGATGTGGGCTGCAGGCCTGAACTGCACAGCTGCCGCTGTACCCACAGCTCCCCACCCTGCTCGAGGTGGGAGGCTCAGGTTGCCAGGCCCCAGCAGGCGGTGGAGGCGGGGACAGGCAAGGGGCCAGGGACCAGGAGGAAGCAGAGTCGTGGCAGGTGCCCGTGCCTGGTGGAGGAGGGGCATGGCTTAAGGGTGGGGAGGAGAGGGCCATGAACACGAATGATGTCACTTCCCAGCTGAGTATCCTCCCAGGCCCAGCCTCTGACTGATTTTGGGTTCAGGGTATCCAGGGAGAAGTCGGCCATTCTTAAAAATAACATTTTTCCTAAACACTAAGTATCATAGTTTTGTGTATTAATAGAACTGTGGGAAATGGAGAATGGGAGGTGTTGGGAGATGGATAATGAGCTTTTAAGAAGCTACAAGAAACAACGGTGCCAGTTATGGGTGATCAGACCCCACAACTCACGGTAGCTGTGGGCACGGGTGCCGGGCTCCACACAGCCCGCCGGGGACCTGCCTCTGTTCCCATGAGAGGCAGAGACCCTGACAGTCTTGCAGGGTGGGTGGTCGGAGTCTGGAAAGTGATGATGGGCCTGGGCCATGGGGGCTCGTCTCGCCAAACTCCCCTGAGCGCCCTCCGCCAGGACACTTACAGGAGGGGAGAGGCGAGCCTGCTCCCAGCCCCTGCCCCTCCTGCGTGCTGCAGGAGGGCGCCTGAGTGAGGGGCCAGGCCCTGTGGTCCCCGGGAGTCATGCCACGCCTGGGATGAGGGCCCACTCTGCTCCTCTGAGGGCACAGTGTCTGGGCCTCACGCTGGGACCTGTGTTCACAGAGCATCGTGGGCAGTGGGTGACTGGCCCAGGCAGCACCCAGGTCTGGACACTTCAGGCACAGGAGGAGGGGGCCTCCCACATCTCCAGATACACCGGGGCCCAGCCAGCCTGCAGCCCAGGTGTCCTGAGATGGGTTCCCAGCCTCTGCCAGCCGCCCCTCCTGCCTGGAAGGCTAGAAGGTTCTGTGTTCCCGTCCCCTGCTGGCTGAGGACTTACTCCTGAGATGGACCCAGAGGCAGACGCTCGCGGTGGCGTCTGGTCCAGACATTTGACTGGTGACACTCCAGCAACGGCAGGGACACACTCGTGTCGTTGCCACGGGTGTTGGGAGTCCTGGGTTTGCTCCCCTCTGCTCCTGGTGCACTCGGCCCAGGCTCCCGCCAAGCGCTGAGGCCCGTGGTCTCCCCTCGGATCTAGACTGGGCCGCAGCTTGCTCTGCTCAGCAGCGAGGAGCCGGGTAACCACACGGTAACGTGGCTCAGGCAAGACAAGGCCTGGAGGGAGACGGGGCCACGCGGAGGGAGAGGGGGCCACACGGAGAGAGACGGGGCCATGCGGTGAGAGACGGGGTCACTCAGAGGGAGACGGGGTCACACGGAGAGAGAAAGGGGCCAGGTGGGGGACGCCAAGGGGACAGACAGGCGGGGGGATCTTCTTGGACCTTCCAGCCCCACCCAGCCCAGGTGCGACCCCCAGCGAAGCCTCGCGGGGCAGCCCCCCTGCCGAGGCCTCTGCCTGAGCTCCTGGCCGTGAAGGGAGAGACCACCGCAGGCTGTGGGCAGCATGGAAGGCGCGCGTCAGACGGCCACTGGGGTAAGACGCCGGGTGGGGTCAGCGCGGAAGCAGGACGGCCAGTGGGCTGCGGCCTCTGGGGATTCCTAGGGGCTCCCGGGGATGTGAGGCTGCCTGGGGCCCCGAAGGAACCCTGGGTCTCGCGGCCTCAGGGCCTGAATGCACACGCGGCAGAGCCAGGCCTCAGCCACAGGCCCCGGAGCCTGTGCCCAGGCGGATGCTGCCGACTCCCCGAGTCTGGAGAGGCGGGGCTGGGGAGGCCCAGCTGGACCTGCGCGTCCAGGTGAGGCGGAGGGCGAGCACAGCCGCTCTGGGTAAGGAAGGAGGAAGGGCCTTGGGTGAGCAGGCCTGACAGGCCCCGGGGACGAGCTCCCCAAGAGCCGGGCTTCCGGCACGAGGACCACGGCGACGGCCCAGAGCCGAGGGGAGCGCCGCCTCCGTCTACAAACCCTCTCGGGAGGAGAGTGGGCCCCGCGGCCAGGGAGACACGGGCGAGGGCCCGACCTGCGTTCCTCAGTGTTGCTGCAGGAAGCAGGCCCCACAAGACGCAAGCGGCTGACTGCGAGCGCAAGGACCCCAGATGAGGTTCAGCCGGAAGGCTGGTGATGCGCAAAGCTTCGCCAGCCAGTCAGGGCACGAGGTGACAGAGCACAGCCTGTCAGCTCAGTTCGGGGGCTCAGCCCTGTCAGACTCTCTGCACGCCCTGGACTGCAGCGCGCAAGGCTCCCTGTCGTTCACCCAGTCCTGGAGCTTGCTCAGACCCATGTCCAGTGAGTCCGTGAGGCCATCCAGCCATCGCATCCTCTCCCCTTCTCCTGCCTTCAGTCTTTCCCAGCATCAGGGTCTTTTCCATCGAGTCAGTTCTTCGCATCAGGTGGTCAAAGCATTGGAGTTTCAGCCTCAGCATCAGTCCTTCCAATGAACACCCAGGACTGATCTTTAGAATGGACTGGTTGGATCTCCTTGCAGTCCAAGGGACTCTCGAGGGTCTTCTCCAACACCACAGTTCAAAAGCATCAATTCTTCAGCACTCAGCTTTCTTCCCAGTCCAACTCTCACATCCATACATGACCACAGGAAAATCCATAGCCTTGACTAGACGGACCTTTGTTGGCAAAGTAAGGTCTCTGCTTTTTAATCTGCTGTCTAGGTGGGTCATAGCTTTTCTTCCAAGGAGCAAGCGTCTTTTAATTTCATGGGTGCAGTCACCATCTGCAGAGATTTTGGAGCCCCCAAAATAAAAAGGAGTAGTGGCTAGAGGACCATCCGCACCAGCGCCTGGGGACCACCGCCTGCTTGGCTGATGGTCAACCTGGAGGGAAGGTGACCGGGGCCGTGGCGACCAGGTGGCCTGGGTGCTGCTTTGCGGATGGGCCTGTGCGATCACAGAGCGCCAGAGGCTGTTCGGCCCTGTTTATGCTCCCCAGAGGGACCTGGAGCCCCTAGCGAAGGTGGATGACATACCCCTCTCTGTGGGTGAACCGCCTCTTCCCCACCCTTCCTGGGGAGCTCAGGGCAGAGGAGGCAGAGAGGAGACCCGGTGGGCTGGAGGCTTGGCCTCCCCTCACTGGGGCCCTGCTGGCTGCAGCCAGGGCTGGGTGCACTGTTCAGCACCCAGGAACCAGCAGGGTCCCCCCTGCAGTCAGGGACATGGGGAAATGTGTCCTTGCTGGGCAGGTGCTGGCTGGGGCATCCACCCACCTTCCCCACCCAGAGGGTTTCTCACTCACCCACCCCATCCCCCTGAATGTTTATTCAGAAGATTCTCCATGGGGTGTTTCTGACCCCCAAACTCACTTCACAGATAAGGGTGAGGGATGGGTTCCCTGGAACGAGTCCAGACCCCAGAAACAGCTGACCTGAGAGAAAGCAGGCCTGCAGGCAGAAGGCCCCTTGTCAGCCCGGGGCACCATCTGGGGGCTGGCGTGCTGCCCATCAGCGCCGGCCTGGGGGCTGCCTGTCTCCTGGACCCCCGGTGGGGGTGGCGGGGGTCCATGTTTTGCACTGATCCTAGCTGACCCCAGCCCTGCAGCTGGGGGCAGCTCCCTGCAGGGACGCCGGTAGGGCTGAAGGGCGGCCCGGGCCTCCCTGGCTGCTGGGGCTTCAGAACCACTGGACAGCTGGTGGATCTCGGCTCCTGACCGCCAAAGACCCCAGGGGTGGGCCTGCTGGGCCTGCTCAGCCACTGTGGCAAACCCGAAGCCTGGAGGCTGAAACAGCAGATGTTTGCTGGGGGCTGGAAATCCAAGCTCGAGGTGCTGACCAGTCTGGCTCCTGGGGAGGCCTTTCCTGGCTCAGACACCCCATCTTGTGTGTCCTCCCTGGGAGAGACAGACTCCCTGGGGCCTCCTCCTATAAGGACGCTGACACTGTGGGATCGGTTCTCCACCCCTGACCTCGTTTAACCTTAGTATCTCCCAGAAGCCCCACCTCCAAACGCGACCACAGGATGTCAGGCCTCAGCGTGTGAATCTGGGGACACAACTCTGTCCACAGCAAGGAGAGCGCTGGGGCCCAGGCGTCCTCTGAGGGCCTCCGAGCTTCCCCGGGAAGTCAGGGGAGGGTTTCACCAGCCATACAGGGTGACCGCTCAGGACTGAGGGCAGGTCACCCACCAGGTCAGGACCTGCACAGCTGAGCTTGGGGCGGGCAAGAGCACACAGGCACGCAGGCGGGCAGAGAGGAAGGACAGAGCAAACCCTGGCAGGCTGCCTGTGGCCTGAGTCAGGGGGCGGCCCGTCCTGCTGGGATCAGCTCCTTCGTCTCCAGCTTTTACTGTCATGACCCTGGTGGTTCTGCTAATCTTAAGCCCGGACCGTGCTGAGGCCCGGGAGGAGGAGGGGCGGGTCCTGCTGGCGGGACTTTGGACCTCCTCCCAGGAGGAGCGGGCACCTCCACTGCAGGCAGAGGGTGCTGCGTGGTGTTGCTGAGAGCCTCAGCTTGGGTGGCTAAATCTGGGGAGAGAGGCCCTGGGGATGAGCAGGCAGGGGTGGCCTGGATTGGGGTGGATGGGGGCTGGGCATTTCCCTCTTCCGAACATTTTCCTGGGGGCCAGGGACCCGCACTCCCAGACAGCAGGGCCGGGCAGTGTCCCCAGTGAGAGGTGGTCACTGAGCTTGGGAACAGAGCGGGCCCCCTGGGGAGCTGAGCAGAGGACACAGCAGAGAAGAGCCTGCCTGGGCTGGTGGTGCCCCAGAGGAGCCCAGGCACTGGGAAGGAGGTGGTTCTGGCCCGCGTGGGCAGACCCAGGGTGGCGGGCCCTCTGCACGTGGAGGCCCCCAGCAGGGGTGGGGAGGACCGGCTTCGCCCCTCCTGTCGGGGTCACCAGCCCCTCCTCAGCCGGCCGCCCAGGCTAGGGGCACCTTTGGGTCAGCGGCTGGAGGGGAGGGAGTCCCATAAAGGCGGGGGCAGTGCTCAGAGGAGCACGGTTGCAGGCCGCCTGCACTGGACAGAGGCTCCCTCCGTCTGGGCGCTAAGGCAGCCCGGCTCCTTCCAGAGTGACATTCCCATAGATGTGGCCACTGTGAATATCGACGAAGCAGGCAAACCGCACTTCTCTGCACAGCCCGCCAGGTGCCGAGACCCCTGCCCCCTCCTTTTTATGGCCGCACCGTGTGGAACGCGGGGTCTTAGTTCCTGGATGGAGGATCAAAGCCGTGTCCCCTGCCCTGGGAACTCAGAATCTTAACCCTGGACCACCAGGGACATCCCCCCACCGCCGCCCTGGGACAGCATTGGACGCACCAGGGTTCCAGTTATTCCAGGCACCAGCCCTGACGGACACAGCCCATTCGGGCTGCTCCTGTGCCTTCACTGTGCCGTGACCTTCACCGGGTGGGACCCCAGGGATCGCCTTCCAAATCTGCATGCGGCGCTGGCATGAAGCGGGTGGCCAGGGGAGGTTAGGGTTGGGGGCAGGGTAGGGGCCTGTCCTGGTTGAAGCAGGTCACCGCCCTCAGAGGACGCGTTGCTGACGGTAATGTCTGGACAGGCCAGCAGGGGGTGCGGGCGCGCAGAGAGTGCACACGCACCCCAGCGGGGCCCCAGGACTCCCTGGAGGCTGGCGTCTGCGCATCAGCTGCTTGGAAGCCCTGCTGCTGCAAGATCATCATCCACGCGCCGGCCCAGGCCCGCCCCGGCTCCATGCGGCCTCTGCCCCGCGCTCAGGGCCCTGCAGAGAAGCCCCGTGTGGAGGGCGGGGCACTCAGCTGCCTGCTCCCGGGCCACCGGGGCTTTCACGTAGGTTCTCCTGACACCTCTCCAGGAAAAGAGGAAAGGCTGGGACATAAGTCCCAAAGTCTCACTAAAGTTTAAAACATGTTCATTCTTTAGCAAGTAGCACTACTTCTTACTCCCAAATCACTGAAATGACACCCAGCCCCGTCTCTCTGTCGGTCTCTCTGTCTCCCAGACCCACTGGTGGAAAGAGACTGGGGGTGCTCCATGCTCCAGGGGAGGGGTGGTTGCCCAGCAAAGGGAAGGGTCAGGGCAGAGGGCCCTGAGAGGAGTCGCTGGGAGCAGAAGGGGCACCCGAGGGCCCGAGTCAGGAGGGGTGTGCTCCACAGCTGCAGCGGGACGGCTGCAGGATGCTGCCGTCCATGTGGGCTCAGACCCACCCAGGTCACTGGCTCACGCAGCGAGGGTGAGGCTCAGGCCCTGGCGGGTCTGCACGCTCCCCACACAGACAGACCCCGAGTCCTCAAGCCTGGAAGCCACAGCCTGACTTCAGATTTTCACAACTGATCTAAAAACAAACAAAAACCCAATTCAGCTGAGGCCGCATAGGTGGTGGCTCTTCCCGAAGGAGGTGATGGGATTCCAGCTGAGCTCCTTCAAATCCTGAAAGACGATGCTGTGAAAGGGCTGCACTCAACACGCCAGCAAATTTGGAAAACTCAGCAGCGGCCACAGGGCTGGCAAAGGTCAGTTTTCATTCCAATCCCAAAGAAAGGCAATGCCAAAGAATGCTCAAACTACCGCACAGTTGCACTCATCTCACACGCTAGCAAAGTAATGCTCAAAATTCTCCAAGCCAGGCTTCAACTGCACTGCAGGAGACCTGGGTTCGATTCCTGAATTGGAAAGGTTGTCTGGAGAAGGAAAAGGCAACCCACTCCAGTATCCTTGCCTGGAGAACCACATGGACAGAGGACCCTGGTTGGCTACAGTCCATGGGGTCGAAAGAGTTGGACACGACTGAACTAACACTTTCTTTTCAGGCTTCAACACTGTGAACCAATGACTCCCAGATGTTCAACCTGGGCTTAGACAAGGCAGAGGAGCCAGAGATCAAATTGCCGACATCCGCTGGGTCATAGCGAAAGCAAGAAAGTGAGCGTGAAGTCGCTCAGTCGTGTCTGACTCTTTGCAACCCCATGGACCATAGCCTACCAGGCTCCTCCATCCATGGAATTTTCCAGGCAAGGGTACTGGAGTGGGTTGGCATTTCTTTCTCCAGTGAATCTTCCCGACCCAGGGATCGAACCTGGGTCTCCCGCCTTGCAGGCGGATGCTTTCCCATCTTACCCAACAGCGTGAATTCTTGGGAAAAAAAAAAAAAAGCAAGAGAGTTCCAGAAAAACATCTACTTCTTCTTAAGCGACTACACTAAAGCCTTTGATTGTGTGGATCATGACAAACTGTGGAAAATTCTTAAAGAGATGGAAATACCAGACCACCTGACCTGCTTCCTGAGAAATCTGTATGCAGGTCAAGAAGCAGCAGTTAGAACCTGACATGGAACAACAGACTATTTCAACATTTGGAAAGGAGTACGACAAGGCTGTATGTTGTCACCTTGACTATTTAACTTATATGCAGAGTACGTCATGCGAAACGCCAGGCTGGATGAAGCACAAGCTGGAATCAAGAGTGCAAGGAGAAATATCAATAACCTCAGATATGCAGATGATACCACCCTTAAATGGCAGAAAGCGAAGAGGAACTGAGGAGCCTCTTTATGAAAGAGAAGAGTGAAAAATCTGGCTTAAAACTCAACATTCAAAACACTAAGATCATGGCATCCAGTTCCATCAGTTCAGTTCAGTTCAGTTCAGTTCAGTCACTCAGTCGTGTCCGACTCTTTGCAACCCCATGAATCGCAGCACGCCAGGCCTCCCTGTCCATCACCAACTCCCGGAGTTCACTCGGACTCACATCCATCGAGTCGGTGATGCCATCCAGCCGTCTCATTCTCTGTCGTCCCCTTCTCCTCCTGCCCCCAATCCCTCTCAGCATCAAAGTCTTTTCCAATGAGTCAACTCTTCACATGAGGTGGCCAAAGTACTGGAGTTTCAGCTTTCGCATCATTCCTTCCAAAGAAATCCCAGGGCTGATCTCCTTTAGAATGGACTGTTTGGATCTCCTTGCAGTGCAAGGGACTCTCAAGAGTCTTCTCCATCACCACAGTTCAAAAGCATCAATTCTTCGGCTCTCAGCCTTCTTCACAGTCCAGCTCTCACATCCATACATGACCACAGGAAAAACCAGAGCCTTGACTAGACGGACCTTAGTCGGCAAAGTAATGTCTCTGCTTTTGAATATGCTATCTAGGTTGGTCATAACTTTTCTTCCAAGGAGTAAGCGTCTTTTAATTTCATGGCTGCAATCACCATCTGCAGTGATTTTGGAGCCCAAAATAATAAAGTCTGACACTGTTCCCACTATTTCCCCATCTATTTCCCATGAAGTCATGGAACCAGATGCCATGATCTTCGTTTTCTGAATGTTGAGCTTTAAACCAACTTTTTCACTCTCCACTTTCACTTTCATCAAGGGGCTTTTTAGCTCCTCTTCACTTTCTGCCATAAGGGTGGTGTCATCTGCATATCTGAGGTTATTGGTATTTCTCTCAGCAATATTGATTCCAGCTTGTGCTTCTTCCAGCCCAGCATTTCTCATGATGTACTCTGCGTATAAGTTAAGTAAGCAGGGTGACAATATACAGCCTTGACATATTCCTTTTCCTATTTGGAACCAGTCTGTTGTTCCATGTCCAGTTCTAACTGTTGCTTCCTGACCTGCATATAGGTTTCTCAAGAGGCAGGTTAGGTGGTCTGGTATTTCCATCTCTTTCAGAATTTTCCACAGTTTATTGTGATCCACACAGTCAAAGGCTTTGGCATAGTCAATAAAGCAGAAATAGATGTTTTTCTGGAACTCTCTTGCTTTTTCGATGATCCAGCGGATGTTGGCAATTCACTTCATGGCAAATAGATGGGGAAACAATGGAAATAGTGACAGGCTTTATTTTCTTGGGCTCCAAAATTACTGCAGATAGTGACTGCAGCCATGAAATTAAAAGGTACTTGATCCTTGGAAGAAAAGGTATCACCAACCTAGACAGCATATTAGAAAGAAGAGACATTACTTTGCCAACAAAGTAATGTTGTCTAGTCTAGTCAAAGCTATGGTTTTTCCAGTAGTCATGTATGGATGTTAGAGTTGGACTATAAAGAAATCTGAGCACTGAAGAACTGATGCTTTTGAACTGAGGTGTTGGAGAAGACTCTTAAGAGTCCCTTGGACTGCAAGGAGATCCAACCAGTCAATCCTAAAGGAAATCAGTCCTGAATATTCCAATATTCATTGGAAGGACTGATGCTGAAGCTAAAGCTCCAATACTTTGACCCCTGATGTGAAGAACTTACTCACTAGAAAAGACCCTGATGCTGGGAAAGATTGAGGGCAGGAGGAGAAGGAGACGACAGAGGATGAGATGGTTGGATGGCATCACTGACTCAATGGGCCTGAGTTTGAGTAAGCTCAAACTTAGTGATGGACAGGGAGGCCTGGCGTGCTGCAGTCCACGGGGTTGCAAAAAGTCGGACACGACTGAGCGACTGAACTTCCCGCAGGGCCTTGAGGCTGGTTTGGGACCTGATCTGTCCTAGCTGCCCCCAGGCCAGTGCGGCTGTGCTGGAATTTGGTGTCCTCCACAGAATGGATGGCACATGGGTTCCTCCAGGCAGCTGTGTGGGATGCTCCTTGTTCTGAGGCCCAGACCACCCCCACCTACCTGTAGGCTCTTTCCCACCCACAGCGCCCTCCACTTCAGTTCAGTTCAGTCACTCAGTCGTGTCTGACTCTGCGACCCCATGAAGTGCAGCACACCAGGCCTCTCTGTCCATCACCAACTCCTGGAGTTCACTCAAGCTCACGTCCATCGAGTCGGTGATGCCATCCAGCCATCTCATTCTCTGTCGTCCCCTTCTCCTCCTGCCCTCAATCTTTCCCAGCGTCAGGGTCTTTTCCAATGAGTCAGCTCTTCGCATGAGGTGGCCAAAGTATTTAGCGACAGGAAATCGGGGGTCTCTGCCATGCAGACCCCTCCACTATTTCTGGCCTGGGCTCGAACCTGCCTGGAAATTGTCAGCTATCAGGGCCTGGCAAGCAAGGGCGCTTCTGAGGCCCTGGCAGCTGCATCAGGGAAAGCTGGGGGTTCTAGAGGCCCCGCCTCCTAGATGAGGTTCGGGGGATCTCCGCCAATCCCACTAACCCCGCCTACGGACAAACCCTCCCACCGCCTCACCCCGCCCACCGCTCAGCCCTCCCAACAGGCAAAGCCCGTCCTGGTCTTGCCCTGTGTCCTGGCCCTGCCCTGTGTCCTGGCCAGGGAAGCCTGGGCAGGTGCTCGGAAAGGGACCAGCGGGGCTGCTTTTAGGACCTGGAGGTGGGCGAGAGGGAGAGGCGGGACCCTGGCCGGGGTGAGGGGCAGCTGGACCTGTGCCCTGTGAACGGCAGCGGTGGGGGCTCACAGTGCGAGGGGATGTCTCCTTCACCCTGAGAAACGGGGTGGATGTTGCCGTCTATTTTAATATGTGAGAGACTGACGATGGAGACAGACAGCAGCCAGACCAGCCGTGGAAGCAGAGCTCGGCCCCGGGCCTGCGACGGCCGCCCCGGAAGCCACCCACCGCTACAAGCCCTACGTCCCTGATTCCCCTGATCCCCAGCTCAGGACCAACCGCAGGGGGCCAGGCGCTGCCCTCACCCACCTCGAGGGGCGCCCGCTCCTGGCCCCTATCGGCCTCCTCTGGCCCCTGAGCCATTCTCACCTGGGTGCTCTCCCCTCCTCTGCGCACCTCGAGGGTGCACGTCCCCACCCCCACCGCCGGGTGGCCCTCACTGGAATCCATCGTGGGTTTCGTGCAGGTTGAGATGTCCCTGCCAACGGGACCTTGGGCTCACTCGGGGTAATCAAACCCAGGAAGATCTGTCTGTACCTTCTGCCCAGCAGCACTGTCCCCGGGGAAAGGCCCGGGGAGCTGAAGAGCAGGGAGGGCCTTGGGGCCCCCTGCCCTCGGGGTCCTGCTGGGGGCCCTGCTGGGGGCAGCTCGAGGGCGGGCCGGGGCTGCTGTGCCGTCGGCTGCTTGCTTGGCGTTGAAGGGCGGGCCTCGGCTCCTGCGGCTCAGTGACCGCTGCGTGAGCTGTCTGCTCGCCGCGTCCACAGGGACGGCCAGGGACACGCGAGAGCTGGCTGGTGGCTGGTACAGACCTCTCTGCCCCCACATGGACGCGAGGTGACAGACACCCAGCAGGCACGAAGGCTGGGTGGGACCGTGACGGGGACGCCTCTCTTGAACACAGTAGAGTTTTGGTTCTTGTTTCTGTTTCAAGCGTGACCGAATTCTCTTACGTTTAAAAAGTCAGTAAACCTAAAGCCACACCTGAAGTAGGCATCAAGAGACACCTGGGGTAACAGGCAAGTTCGGCCTTGAACGCGGAACGAAGCGGGGCAAAGGCTAACAGCGTCGTGCCAAGAGAACACACGGGGCACAGCAAACACCCTCTTCCAGCAACACAAGAGAAGACTCTACACACGGACACCACCAGCTGAGCAACAGCGAAATCAGAGTGATTCTATTCTCTGCAGCCAGAGATGGGGAAGCCCGACAGTCAGCAAAACAAGGCCGGGAGCTGACTGTGGCTCAGATCATGGACTCCTTCTTGCCAAATTCAGACTCAAATTGAGGAAAGTAGGGGAAACCACTAGACCATTCAGGTATGACCTAAATCAAATCCCTTACAATTATACAGTGGAAGCCACACATAGGTTCCAGGGGTTAGACCTGATAGAGCGCCTGATGAACTAT
This sequence comes from Connochaetes taurinus, assembly GCA_006408615.1. Taxonomy (NCBI): domain Eukaryota; kingdom Metazoa; phylum Chordata; class Mammalia; order Artiodactyla; family Bovidae; genus Connochaetes; species Connochaetes taurinus. The sequence continues at coordinate 218,898 of SJXO01001712.1, read as the reverse complement.
GGATGGAGGTTCGTGACATTGTACAGGAAGTAGTGAGCAAGACCCTCTCCGAGAAGAAGAAGAAATGCAAAAAGGCAGAATCGCTGCCTGGGGAGGCCGTACAAACAGCTGAGAAAGAAGAGAACCAAAAGGCACAGGAGAAAAGGAGATATACCCATCTGAATGCAGAGTTCCAAGGAATAGCAGTGAGGGATAAGAAAGCCTTCCTCAGTGATCAATGCAAAGGAATAGAGAAAAACAATAGAATGGGAAAGACTAGAGATCTCTTCAAGAAAATTAGAGATAGCAAGGTAATATTTCATGCAAAGATGGGCTCAATAAAGGACAGAATTGGTATGGACCTAACAGAAGCAGAAAGTATTAAGAAAATATGGCAAGACTACACGGAAGAGCTGTGCAAAAAAGATCTTCATGACCCAGATAACCACGATGGTGAGATCACTCACCTAGAGCCAGACGTCCTGCAATGTGAAGTCAAGTGGGCCTTAGGAAGGATCTCTATTAACAAAGCCAGTGGAGGTGATGGAATTCCAGTTGAGCTATTTCAAGTCCTAAAAGATGATGCTGTGAAAGTGTTGTACTCAACATGCCAGCAAATATGGAAAATCAGCAGTGGCTGCAGGACTGGAAAAAAGTCAGTTTTCATTCCAATCCCAAAGAAAGGCAATGCCAAAGAATGCTCAAACTACCGCACAATTGCACTCATTTCACATATTAGCAAAACAATGCTCAAAATTCTCCAAGCCAGGCTTCAACAGTACGTGAACTGAGAAATTCCAGATGTTCAAGCTGGGTTTAGAAAAGGCAGAGGAACCAGAGATCAAATTACCAACACCCATTAGATCATAGAAAAATCAAGAGAGTTCCAGAAAAACATCTACTTCTGCTTTATTGACTATGCCAAAGCCTTTGACTGTGTGGATCACAACAAACTGTGGAATGTTCTTAAAGAGATGGGAATACCAGACCACCTGAGTTGCCTCCTGAGAAACCTGTATGCGGGTCAGGAAGCAACAGTTAGAACTGGACATGGAACAACAGACTGGTTCCAAATTGAGAAAGGAGTACGTCAAGGCTGTATATTGTCACCCTGCTTATATAATTTACATGCAGAATTCAGTTCAGTTCAGTCACTCAGTCATGTCTGACTCTTTGTGATGCCAAGGACTTCAGCACACCAGGCCTCCCTGTCTATCACCAACTCCTGGAGCCTACTCAAACTCCTGTTTGTTGCATTGGTGGTGCCATCCAACCATCTCATCCTCTGTCCTCCCCTTCTCCTCCTGCCTTCAATCTTTCCCAGCATCAGGGTCTTTTCCAATGAGTCAGTTCTTCACATCAAGTGGCCAAAGTATTGGAATTTCAGCTTCAGCATCAATCCTTCCAATGAATATTCAGGACTGATTTCCTTTAGGGTTGACTGGTTGGATCTCCTTGCAGTCCAAGGGACTCTCAAGAGTCTTGTCCAACACCACAGTTCAAAAGCATCAGTTCTTCAGCACTCAGCTTTCTTTATGGTCCAACTCTCACATCCATACATGACCACTGGAAAGACCATAGCTTTGACTAGATGGACTTTTGTTGTGAAAGCCATGTCTCTGTTTTTTAATATGCTGTCTAGGTTGGTCATAGCTTTTCTTCCAAGGAGCAACTGCCTTTTAATTTCATGGCTTCAGTCACCATCTGCTGTGATTTTGGAGCCCAAGAAAATAAAGTCTGTCACTGTTTCCATTGTTTCCCCATCTATTTGCCATGAAGTGATGGGACCGGATGCCACAACCTTCATTTTCTGAATGTAGAGTTTTAAGCCAGCTTTTTCACTCTCCTCTTTCACTTTCATCAAGAGGCTCCTCAGTTCCTCTTCACTTTCTGCTGTAAGGGTGGTGTCATCTGCGTTTCTGAGATTATTGATATTTCTTCCAGTAATCCTAATTTCAGCTTGAGCTTCATCCAGCCCAGCGTTTCTCATGATGCACTCTGCATATAAATTAAATAAGCAGGGTCATAATATGCAGCCTCGACGGACTCCTTTCCCAATTTGGAACCAGTCTGTTGTTCCATGCCCAGTTCTAACTGTTGCTTCTTGACCTGCATACAGATTTCTCAGGAGACAGGTCAGGTGGTCTGGTATTCCCATCTCTTTAAGAACTTTCCACAGTTTGTTTTGATCCACACAGTTAAAGGCTTTGGCATAGTCAACAAAGCAGAAGTAGATGTTTGTCTGGAACTATCTTGCATTTTCAATGATCCAATGGATGTTGGCAATTTGATCTCTGGTTCCTCTGCCTTTTCTAAATCCAGAGTACATCATGTGAAATGTCAGGCTGGATGAAGCTCAAGCTGAAATTAGGATTGCTGGGAGATATCAATAACCTCAGATACACAGATGACACCACCCTTACAGCAGAAGGTGAAGAGGAACTGAGGAGCCTCTCGATGAAAGTGAAAGAGGAGAGTGAAAAAGCTGGCTTAAAACTCTACATTCAGAAAATGAAGGTTGTGGCATCCGGTCCCATCACTTCATGGCAAATAGATGGGGAAACAATGGAAACAGTGACAGACTTTATTTTCTTGGGCTCCAAAATCACAGCAGATGGTGACTGAAGCCATGAAATTAAAAGGCAGTTGCTCCTTGGAAGAAAAGCTATGACCAACCTAGACAGCATATTAAAAAACAGAGACATGGCTTTCACAACAAAAGTCCATCTAGTCAAAGCTATGGTCTTTCCAGTGGTCATGTATGGATGTGAGAGTTGGACCATAAAGAAAGCTGAGTGCTGAAGAACTGATGCTTTTGAACTGTGGTGTTGGACAAGACTCTTGAGTAGAGTTTTAAGCCAGCTTTTTCACTCTCCTCTTTCACTTTCATCAAGAGGCTCCTCAGTTCCTCTTCACTTTCTGCTGTAAGGGTGGTGTCATCTGCGTTTCTGAGATTATTGATATTTCTTCCAGTAATCCTAATTTCAGCTTGAGCTTCATCCAGCCCAGCGTTTCTCATGATGCACTCTGCATATAAATTAAATAAGCAGGGTCATAATATGCAGCCTCGACGGACTCCTTTCCCAATTTGGAACCAGTCTGTTGTTCCATGCCCAGTTCTAACTGTTGCTTCTTGACCTGCATACAGATTTCTCAGGAGACAGGTCAGGTGGTCTGGTATTCCCATCTCTTTAAGAACTTTCCACAGTTTGTTTTGATCCACACAGTTAAAGGCTTTGGCATAGTCAACAAAGCAGAAGTAGATGTTTGTCTGGAACTATCTTGCATTTTCAATGATCCAATGGATGTTGGCAATTTGATCTCTGGTTCCTCTGCCTTTTCTAAATCCAGAGTACATCATGTGAAATGTCAGGCTGGATGAAGCTCAAGCTGAAATTAGGATTGCTGGGAGATATCAATAACCTCAGATACACAGATGACACCACCCTTACAGCAGAAGGTGAAGAGGAACTGAGGAGCCTCTCGATGAAAGTGAAAGAGGAGAGTGAAAAAGCTGGCTTAAAACTCTACATTCAGAAAATGAAGGTTGTGGCATCCGGTCCCATCACTTCATGGCAAATAGATGGGGAAACAATGGAAACAGTGACAGACTTTATTTTCTTGGGCTCCAAAATCACAGCAGATGGTGACTGCAGCCATGAAATTAAAAGGCAGTTGCTCCTTAGAAGAAAATCTATGACCAACCTAGACAGCATATTAAAAAGCAGAGACATTGCTTTCACAACAAAGGTCCATCTAGTCAAAGCTATGGTCTTTCCAGTGGTCATGTATGGATGTGAGAGTTGGACCATAAAGAAAGCTGAGTGCTGAAGAACTGATGCTATTGAGCTGTGGTGCTGGAGAAGACTCTTGAGAGTCCCTTGGACTGCAAGGAGATCCAACCAGTCAACCCTAAAGGAAATCAGTCCTGAATATTCATTGGAAGGACTGATGCTGAAGCTGAAACTCCAATACTCTGGCCACCTGATGCGAAGAACTGACTCATTGGAAAAGTCCCTGATGTTGGGAAAGATTGAAGGCAGGAGGAGAAGGGGAGGACAGAGGATGAGATGGTTGGATGGCATCACCAACTCAATGGACATGAGTTTGAACAAGCTGGGGGTTCGTGATGGACAGGGAGGCCTGGTGTGCTGCAGTCCATGGGATCGCAAAGAGTCAGACGCGGCTGAGGAGCTGAACCGAACTGAGAGCCATATTCTCAAATGTCATCATCTATCTACCAATGTCGCCAAAAAACACCCCATGGAGAACTGATGGCCAGCAGGCCTCAGAGCGGCAGGACCCCAAAATAGCCTGTTCCCAGCAAGGTGGCCTTTCAGACCCAGTGCCCAGCCCTCTCCCTCCCAGCTGTTCTCCCGGTTCCAGGCTCCTGCCAACCTCAATGGTCACAGTGCTGGACCCTCGAAGCGATGACAAGGGTTGCTTTTTACTCTTACAACCACTGTAGAATTTTGAGGAAGCTGGGTGCATGCTGCCTGTGGCCACTGCGGATTGAAGCCCAGAAGGCCTGGCTCTGGAAGGCCTGCCTCGACCGTCGTGAGCTAGAACAGCTGGTTGATGAGTGGATGGATGGCTGGATGGTGCAAAGATGTTGTGTGAGCTGGGTGCCTTGTCTGAGAGCTCCTCCAGGAGCCAGCTGGCCGTGGCATGAGGATTCTTTGCAGCTCAGATCACCCACCTGTAGGCAGTGCCCAGGCCACCTGGTGTGGGAGGCAGGGCCGGCTGGGGTCTGCCGTCCCTTGAGGCTTGAAGGTCTTAGGCTCCGGGTACCACCTGTCCCCGGAGCCATGGGAGGTGCCGTGGGGTGGCTTGGGGCCAGGATTACCCGGAGGCCCCGTCGCTGGAGCTGGCTGAGATGCCCAGCCCAGGAAACCTGACCTCCCAAGGGAGTGGGGGTGGGAGGAGCCCAACGTATCAGATGGCCATGCTGGGCCAGGTTGCAGGTCAGGTGGCCGAAGTTTCCGTGTCCGTGAGTCAAAAGTGGGGCAGGTGTGGCTGTGGGGAGGGGCCCACAGCTGGGGGCTGACCCCGAGACCCAGGAGCAATGGGGACAGGGTCGGGGGGCAAGAGAAGGGCCACTGGGGAGTCTGAGCACCTTGACCGAGGCCCTGGGCCTGATTCCAGAGCCAGGGCAGCCCAGCCGAGGCTGGTCAAACCCCCACAGCTCAGGACTCTGCTGCTGGGGGGGTCCCCAGCGAGGACAAAGCCCTCCTCCTGCCAGCCACCGACTGAGACCCCAGTCCTGGCCTGAGGAGGAGATGCCCCCAACTGGGGCCTCCTCCCTGGCCCTGCAGAAATGTCCCCTGAGCCCTCACCCACCCCAACCCACCGTTCACCAGCCAGCCCTTGTCACCCACCGTGGCCAAACCAGCAGCGGCCGGGGGGCGGGGCTCAGGCCCGGGCTCGGGGCCTTGGCACCTGCGGGAGGCTGTGCAGAGAGGTGGTGCCCCGGCAAACGCGGGCATCCCCAGCAGGATGGGGCAGCACGGGGCCGCGGGGACCCCTGCCGCCAAGACCCACCCTGCTGGGTGGTCTCCCGTCCGGCCCCACCCGGGACCATCCCAGCAGCCTCAGGGCCAGCCTGCCACCCCCGGACCCGGACCTATCCTGCCTCACCCCAGGGTGCCTGGCCGCAGCCCACCGCCTGTGTGCCCGCCCCTCTCTCCCTCCCCTCCCCCACCACCGTGCTCAGCACTCTCAGCACACAATTAAAGGAAGAAAACGGGAACTTAAGCCACACATCCTTGAGGGTCCAGGGCAGATAATAGCCGTTTTGACAGGTTTCAGAGGAAAAGAAGAATGAAAACTGACATTTACTAAGTGCCCGTTTGTGGCACAGATGGTAAAGAACCTGCTTGCAATGGGGGAGACCTGGGTTCGTTCTCTGGGTTGGGAAGACCCCCTGGAGGAGGGTATGGCAATCCACTCCACTACTCTTGCCTGGAGAGTCCCATCGACAGAGGAGCCTGGCGGGCTGCAGTCCACGGGGTCACAGAGTTGGACACGACTGCACGACCAAGCACGACTGCACTGTAAGGGGGGTTTCAGGCATTTATCCTTCCATCCGTCACCCCCCCGCGGGCCATCCATCCCGTCCTCCACCGCCCCTGCATCCACTTGCCCCTCCATTTACCCATCATCTGTCCATCCTCTCTCCCTCGTCGCCTGTTTCATCCACACCTCTATCTACCATCCATCCAGCCCCAGCCACCATCTGTCCCTCCCCCCGGCCAC